>CM068321.1:20666525-20714025 GCA_034766995.1 Acanthacorydalis orientalis | reverse complement strand
CGGTGGGTGGCCCAGGAGCTCTAAACCTAGATATTAAATAAACTTTTGTTTTATATGCTGTGTAAAGAACATGGTGAAGGAATATATGCATGAAAGATAAAAAAGTTTCTTCTCGGACGGAATCCAGAAACTCATTACTCGTTGGACTGAATTCATAGAAATTAGAAAGGATTTTGTAAAGAAAATGACATTAATAAAAACCTTGTATACATAATAAGTTTTTTACTTCTTAAGTACACCTCTTTTTTTACTTTTTCTCATATATATATATATATATATATATATATATATATATATATATATATATATATATATATGATTATATATATATATATATATATATATATATATATACAATAGAAATTCTATTTTAATTTTTTTCTCTATCCAATAATTTACAAAACAACATGAAAAGAGAATAACTGATAGATATAAATAATATGTATTTATTGTTGAAGTTAAAAAGATATTTTAAGTATAGGAAGTCCTCTGATATTGTATGTATATATATATATATATATATATATATATATATATGTTAACGCGTGTGTATCCCTATGAATGACGGCTCCCGTATTTATCCAATATACAATAAATCTAATTTAATTTACACTTCTTTCATTTTTTCAAGAAAAAAAAACTGGCAATAAAACAAAAGTACATAAAGTACCGCATCGCAAAGACTTCACGTTTCATCTGCCCACACTATAATATGTAGGTGTGTATATAATAAAAGGAATATTTCGCGCATAACATGACAGTGAAATATTTGTGTTTATCCGTCGGCTAGAACAAACGTCTCTTCCAGTATTGTGGTAACACTATATGAATAAAACAAATTGGAGGTAAACATCAGGTCTGAATTTCACACATAACTGCTAAGTATTTTTACAACTTAGTGGCTTAAAGTGTGGTCTGTCGCCTCGTAGTGACTACCCGCTACCGTGTAACTTTATTGTCGGAGTATCTACTAAAAAAAAGGGATTCGAATGGAAAGTAATAGGGTATGAGCTCTGAAATGACACAGTTTTTATGTTCCTTTTTCATTCAAATAATTTATTATTTGATGCATTATTTATTTTTAATCAAGTTATGGTTTTATTGTTTCTTTTTTGGACATAAATCTGATTACAAAGATCATTTTAGTGTTATGTACAGAAATATGATAGTTTTATATTATTTAACTGAAGAATAAAACACAAACATTTCAATAACATTCGTTACCGAAGAAGATTTTTTATTCATAGTCTCATATTAACAAATAGTGTATAATTTGAACAATTTGATTTAAGTAATTAAAATTTGATTGGTTTGTAATACATTTGAAATCACATATTAACATTATTTAACTTATAAATATAATCTATTTTCTTAAAAAAATGTATTTACTCACACACACATATATGAATATATATATATATATATATATATATATATATATATATATATATATATATATATAATTAATCCCAGACCATTTAAATTCTCTGAGGATCTCATAAACTCAGATTTTTTATGAGTTAGTTTTTGACTGTTTGAGTTTAAAGGGGTGAAACAAAATACCTGATTGTAAGGTTTTAATTAAGAATAATTTTTACAGATTAGCCGATTCTAACATTTTTGCGGTTTTTTAAACATTTCTTTTAATAGTTTTCACATTACTTTTTTAACTATTACTGTTCTTAACTTTAATGTATTTGTTCAATGAATAAAATTAATACAGTTCTGGAAAAGTATTTATTTATAAATATTAATCAAAGGCCTAGAACCTTAATTACAACTTCGTATTTCAAAATGTGGCGCTCGGTTTGAAAAGTATTATTTAACAATAGTTGTAGGAAGAAGTAAAAAGTAATGTTCGAAAACACAATTTAAATAATTTAACCCATATTGATTTTTTATTTCAAAAAGTCGTTGTTGGTTTTTACTTTTCATGTTTGAAACAAATCATAAATTATTCATGCTTTTCTCGAACTCGTTTTAGGACATTTCCAAATTTCCACCGTACGTCACAAAAGCGTTGATAAAGCATGTTTTAAGGATTACGTGGAATTACATAGCCGTTATCACACGACACTCTATGACAGCTGCTATATAATTTCATATATTTCTTGAAATTTGTATATCAAGAACACGTAATATTTACGTTCACATGACGTTTATACATCTACAGAATGTTTATTAAATAGTCAGTGTATTTTTTTATATAATTTTTATACTTTTTTAATGCGAATTGTCTAATTTTGTGTTTATTTTTTACTGTTTCCCATAATCATTTCATATTTCTATTTGAAAATAAAGCTATTGTATTCAAACGTCTTTAATAAAGTTAAAACTAAATATCACATTTTTATAAATCAGTATTCGCTATTAAAAAGATAATCATAGGAAATAGTTTGTATTTATAAAATTGGAGGACTTATTAAAAAATCCCATGTATTGAAATATCCATTTGCCACATTATAATAATTGTAATAAACTTAATAAAGAAACCTACAGAGTGCTCTTTCTTATTCAGAGACAAGATTCTCTAACAAAAGTTTCACTCGCATTCAATACGGGATAGTGAAACGAATTCGGCACAGTATTTTTTCTATAAATCAACCCTTATACTACAGTACATAAGAATTCTATTATATTTTATTATTTTCAAATTTGAATGGCATATTTTGAGCAATCAGTCCTATAAGATATGTATAAACGGCAGTATGACCTATTCGCCTCATATTGCATTAAAATAATTTTAAAGTAGCTTTATCGTATTGTATTCCTATGTACAGTGGCGCGTTATCCTATGGGCAAAAAAGGAAATTGGCTTGGGCCTCACCCAATAGGAGAGGGACAAACCAATCTTTTATAAACCCAGTACTGCTGTAGTAAGAATATTGAAAAATATCTGAATTCAGCACTGTACATTGAGACCCCTATTTCAAATTTTCCTGGGCCCCATGAAGCTATAACGCGCCACTGCCTATGTAATTATTTTCCATTGTTCTATTCGAATATTGTAAGCATTGTAGAAAAATATAGAAAAGATTAACTCGTACATCATTTTATAGGATTCGTACAAAACAATTCAAACTACTATACGTTCAATCTAAATTATTTTATAGTCCCTCTTCATAATAAAAAAAATATGAATAAAACATAAATCATTGTATTTTTTATATTTCGTTAAAAAAATTTGTTATATGTAAATTATTAACTGATAACCAAATATATAAAAAAGTCAATAAAAGGCTAATAGTAAATGGGTTAAACATATTAGAAATGTAAGGAAATTAAAAGCATTGAATCATTCAAATCGAAAAAATGTAGAAGAAATATTTGTCAGCAATGTATTGTCAGATCTGAATATGTTAATTATATGTGTGTATAAATATACATACATACATATATGTGTATATTATATTATATATATATATTAAAAAGTCAATACTTTTCGTATTACAAATAAATTAAAATACAATCGAAATGATTTTACTACAAAATAACTAAAATCTACAATCAAAATTAATTAATTTTAATATAATTATATTACAATCATAATTAACCTTCAACTATCTATGTTTGTACATAAATATAATGAAGTACAAAGTTCAATAATCGTGACAGCTTCTACAGCACGAATTGTTTATGCAATAGTTAATTGTTTGGTGTAGTTTTCGCAAAGGTTATATTAGAATGGTATTAAAAAACGTATGTAATAAAATGATTGAAAGAACGTGTCATAGAATACATTCTAGTTCTTAACATTAGTAGATTATAAATTAAGTGGTACGTTTATTAATTTAATATTTTTTTGAATGATTTATAAAAAGATTACAATAGTCTCTTTTCATATTTTTTATTGTACAGTTGTTATTAAAAGGTAAGATGATTTTTTTTAGAATCGTGGTTCAAACATTTTTTTTACTTTGTTAATAAAAATAAATTTGAATGAGAATTTCTATTTCTATTATCATATATTTTATAATTTATTATATTTAAATATATTTTTATCGCTTTTTAATAATATTTCTATGAATGATTTTAAGAGTTTTTGAAAACCCAATAAACAGTACAGGAAACATTCCACAAATATCGTATTAAAAAATATTGTATCTAAAAATTATTGCTGACTTAAATGAAAACATCCAGGAATAAATAGAGACTTAATTAGTAAAATGTAAAGATCTGTCTCTCTTTATAAGAACTTGACTGGTTTCTTATAAAATCCTGCGAAAGTGTCCTAAGCTGGATACATTTGCAGATATGATAAATTATTTGAATAAAAATTATTAGAAAAATGCTGAGATTTTTAATTTCTTGCTTGTCATATATTTGATGAAAATGTCATAAAGGAAGTCTTAGTGACAAACAAATATTTGCCTTGTATATAAATGTTTAATTTACTTACGCGCTGTTATATAATTATTTTAGCATAATTAATTATAGTTTGAATATACATTTTACATATTATTGACTGTGTGTGCTCAGACAACGCCTCAGACAAAATACAACAAAATATTTTCAACGAGCTGTTGAAAATATTTATGAGTTTTAAAGCATGCAGATCCCACTAAGAATATAACACAAGCGCTCGTAAAACGGCACAAATATTAGAATACAAGAGAACAGAAATACGCGATATGGCGTTGGCAAGTGACCCGCGAGGTCGTAAAGTTTATGAATGTTTGTATAAAAAAAATAGACACACACACCGGCATATCACACACCGTAAACAAACATGAAAATAGCTACGCCGCCGCTGGACACACACACGTCTCCTGTCCCGACTACTCGTCTACCAATCCAAATAAGAATGTCTTTTATTGAGGCTAGAGGTATCGGTGTGTACGAATACGTGACAGCATTCTCAACTTATCGTACTTGAATGATCATTTTTAGTCATTCTGATGTTCTGAAATGTACAAATAGTGCGAAAATAACCATTTTTAGATTTACTTGAATTTAGAAATGAAAATACTTGAAGTTTAATTCACATTGTAGTGCATTTTATTGATAAATATAACATTTTACACGTAGCAAAAAAATTATGCAAATACAATTCTTTAAAAAACCTTCAAAAGACAATTCTTTAAAAATATAATTTTTTGAAAATATTATATTTTATTTTTTTTTTTACTTTCCCATGTAATTAATTTAAATCCACACAGGTTAAATCTGGTCAGGAATAGGTAGATTTCGACAGATATGGACAGGTCTGATCAAATCAAGTTAGGTCAGATCATTAAGACAACTCTGTTCAGGTCAGTTTCGAAAAATAATTTCAAAAAAGTATACTTTTAAAGACTTTACCTCAAACCATTTTTGTAAATTCGATACTTTTATATTCTTTGCTAAACACTACACATTTTTGAAAATCTTTTATTTAAATTCATAAATTAACTTTCACTCTCCGCAATCGGAATCTTTTTCTAACCAACATGTCCAAGAATTAATAATTATTTTGATAATGGGTTATGTAAATTTCGATGCTGATACCATCATCCAGAGTATAAATTACAGATATTTTTCAATAACTGTTCTATAAAGTTCTGATTATGATGACATTACTAACGAAATGCGCTTAATATGCTATCAAAACGATTAATAATCTGTCATCACAAAATTATCTTTGTAGAAATATTCAAAACGACACTGAAAATCATATTTCTCTTTGCTTGTTCTTTAATGCAAGGCATTTTTATCTAAATACGCAATAGGATATCGAAATATACAGCCATTAATTATAGAATATTTTGATAAAGTGTATTTGGCATGTGTGAAATGTTTATTCATTGGCAAATCATTATTCTTGATTAATTTATCATGAATTATAATTTAAACTTGAAGTATGTATTATTTACTTTATTCTGACAAGTATTTAATGTTGATTTTTATATTCAAAATTCGATAAATAATTATGTGTATGATAAACAGGCGCAATAGTAAAAATTAAAATAAAGAGAGAGTCATTTTTTGATCGGAAATATATATAAAATAGAAATCAAAACTTGTCATGAAAATCATGACTTTCGTCCTATTTTCTATTCTAAACTAACAAGTCGAATAAAAGATTATCATCAAAAAATGTTATAATAAAATATTTCAGTTCAACACCGACACGTATTTAGGTTTGAAAAACAAAGATATTTTTTGAATGTATGATATTATTACAAGAGTTTTGACTGTTCTGCAAAACAAATACAACAGATTCGAAAATAGTATTTTGTGTAATAATTGTTATAGAGATGATTTTAAAATTGAAAATTTTAAATAAGTTATTTCCAAAAATCAAATATTTTATTTTTTCCTGATAATAATAATATGAACAGAAGTATACATCTTTCGAATTATTTTTGTACCACCCTGTACATATAAGAAATATGTGCAAATAATCAATTTATGTAACTATTATAAGTCAAGTTTAACGATATACAAATATTAGCAATAAAAATATAATAGGTGTGTATAAATTCACTACAATAGTCGTTACGCTTGAGCAATCCGAAAAGATTGAGTAATATTTTTGTATCATTTAACTTTGAACATAAAAAAAGCATTAGATCGATGAAATATTTATAATATAACGAAAAACACGCAGTTTCAGCGTACGTATTATGTTTTAAACATTTTTTTTTTCTTTTATTTCCAACTTAAACAACATCCCGGATATATTTCAAGCGTTTTAAATACAACCTCCCAACAAATATTTCAACAGCACTCGAATTGATAAACTGAAATCAGGCACTGATTCAGTGTACAACTGAAACGGATGTTATGTAGTGGGGAGGGGGCATAGGCGGTGTAAAGGCGGTCTTTACCTCATTGATCTCCGCCTTTTGCTCCACCTACGAAGTATACGATTCATAATCAGGAATTGATATTTTTGTTCAGCACAGTAGTCATGTTTCCTTTTAAAGACATATATGTGAACATTTTTTTATTTAGTAACACATACACCCACATGTTCAAACAGATTTTCGTTCGTAAGAATTTTTTTATTGATCGTTTCTCGTCGCTGCTTATTTCATTTAATGTACTGAGCAAAGAATTTGTTTAAGATCTCGTTTATATACAAAATAAATAATGAATTTAACGTGCAGCTTTCCAAATAAAATTCTACCAGAGAGAGATTAAAAGGTAAACTGGTTTTTGATAGCAAACCTATATCAGGTAGACGAACAAGTTCTTTGAGGATTCTGTTATTGTATTTTATTATTTTAAGATTAAATTTTATTAATCAACCTTCTCGTTACAACGTATTTCGTTTATTTATTCTTAATAAAACATAACTTTATGAACACTCCTAAAATTTGAACCATTTGCCACATATGAAACATTATTGAACAACGCTTCTGATAGAACCATATAAAAATATTTTTACATGTATTCTTTTTAATGATTATAAACACATATTTATCCATTTAAAAAATTCAGTATTTAAAAATCAGTAATTTTTTATAACTTCTCTGTTTCTTACATAAGTTATACTTATATAGATATTTTTACTATTTAATCAGTATTTGAAAAAAGTGTATACAATCAGACAGTATAAGATTAAAATATTATTTATTCATGTTCAAATTTTAAATTTGCATCTTATCTTATTCATAGACAAAAATAATAAGAAAATAAACAATATCCCTTAATCTTTGTACAGTAATAGTACAAACTAATCAAATCAAACATCTGCACTATTCAATCTCCAAAAAATAATTTTTAAATCAATTAAAACCACGAAATTTTAAAATAATATCATTAAACATACTTTATATACAGTGTCCCAATTCAGTCGATATTTATAGTAATAGAAAAACGAAACTATATTTATGACATTGTATAACACAAAGTAAATGCTTTTCAGTATGTAAATTTCTTTATAGAAACGAGATCAGTCCATTCGCCTATATTTGATATAACGCCTCCATCTGTTTCTTCGTGTCATTAAATCTACAATATGTACATATTTTAAATTAATTCTTATTAATCATATGACAATACTTGTTTAAATTCATCGACTATTCGAAAATAATTAAGTTAAATTGATACAATATGTAAATATTTAATACACTGCAAATTATCTGAAAATATGTTGTAAATCAGTTTTAGCATGTTTTCTGATAGTATTCTTATACATAATTTATAGGTTATTTGAAAAGTATGAATATTTTTGCATGCAAAAACCATATTTTATTATAAGTATATAAAAGGACAATTTTATATATATATATATATAATTATCTTTCTATATAATGGACATAGAATTTAATTTTATGAATATAAAATTGAGCCAAATTTACAATTTCAATTTTTAATTAAAATAATTTATAATTTTTAAATACTTTTTCAAATTTTTATTAAAGAATCTTAGTTAAAACAATTAATATATCTTCAAATGTATAATAATTTGTTGTCTATCTGTAATTTATCTAGAAAATTATTATAAAATTTCCTATAGGAGATAAATATTACCGTTATTATACAAATAAGTATCATTATAATAATAAATACATGTAGTGCATAAATTCTAATAGATAAGATTTCTGTTATTATCAGTATTTAAATCTTGAAACTTTCATGTTTTAATTTTTAGGATTTATGATTTTACTGAAGAAAGCTGATATATAGAAAATATAATTTATTTATGTTTAGTACATGTTATAGATTCATTGTAGCCTCAAAACTCTATAAACAACTTGTAGTTTTTTATTTATTTTTAGAACTGCTTCCCTTAATTTCAAATATATTGATTTTCTGTAATTAAGAAAAAATCAATCCTTGAATGAACTTCAGTCAATTTACTGGACAATGATATACAATTAACATACAAATTGTAATGTTTTGAAGACTCTGAGACCTTAATTAAATATTAATTATTTTCAATTATCAATTATTTATATTTTCTTCTTCATTTCGAATAAATACGTTTTGATTACCTTTATGAAAAATATTATAATGCTTTCAGAATATCAACACAATTAAAAAGTCTAAATAATCAAATGAACTATTTAAAAAATATCTCATTTTGTATTAAATCGTACCGGAATATTAATTGATTTATTGATTATTGATTGTTTAAAACTAACTGCTAAGGATATTAACCCCACAGTCGACTTTATATTACTACTACTCGGTGGCACATAGGTGCTAAAAGCTTTAGTTGTTGATACCATTTAATCTTGAAATAATCAATCAATTAGCGATAAAATATATGTATATTAGAATATAATTTTCCAAGAAATTTCATGAACATGAAATTATAATCATGATGGATATATATGCATATACATCCATATATATATATATATATATATATATATATATATATATATAAATAATTTGTGTGTGCATGTGTGTGTATTTCATGTAATTTTATATATACATGTATGTGTGTATTTTTTTATTATATATAAAAATTACATGCCCAAATTTTAAATAAAAACATCCGAAAGTCCTGTCTACTCGTAAAATGTCAACAAACATATATCTGGTTGTATGTGAAATAATTGTCATAAAACATCTATATATTTAAATAAATCTGTTAAATAAATTTATAAACATATATATATATATATATATATATATATATATATATATGCACAGGCTTAAAGAACATAAAATAAAAAAAATAAAGCAAACTTAAGACACTAGTTTGAAAACTGATTTCGAAGCATCTGAAAGCATAAAACATCAAAAGTAATAAAAAGTGTGAATAGAAAATATATTATTTAACATTCTTAATTTCATCGTTACGTACGATTATTCAAACCTGTCTTTTTATATAATTCTTAAATATAAATATAGTATTGAAAAATGTGTACGTTAGACACATTCTTCGCATTCTTCGTAATACAAAATAAAAAAGTCAAATACATAAAATCTACATTAGTGAATCTATTTTTTGTTAATTGGGTAACTAGTTCAAGTGTTTTAATATGATTGCAATGAGATATTCAACTTGACATATTAACATTGGTAGATAGATATTTGATTAGAGCTCAGTTATATCGAACAATTATTATTATACGAGATATGATTTATCTTAGTCAGTTTTAAAATATACCAATGAGTCTGTCATGTATTTCATAATATCTTAATATATGTATATATATATATATATATATATATATATATATATATATATATATATATATTATTTAATCCGTTTCTTCTATCAAAGACTTTACATTCTAATGTTTTGTTGTTGAAGTTCATTTACATATTCTCTTTAATTTTTTGAATAACGAAATCCAACTTTTTATAATTATTTATGATAGATAATGTAATCGAATATTTTTAATATGATCCATTATTTATCATCTAATCATTGCTTTCTTTTGAACTGAAAAAGATGTCAGTCCAAAGAATAGCAATTTTATGATTACAAATAAATAATGAATCCAAAAAGGTATATATAGTAAAAAATAATTATTAGCTTTATTTAAAAAATTAAAATAACCTTATTATTTATTTATTTCTGTATATAAAATAAATAACAATTCTCATTATATAGAATAAAAAAAAAACTTAAACAAGAAATTGTTAAGATGATTGATAAGAAATATTTTATTTTTTTGACAAGAAAGCTTTTAGAAATAGGCACAATTATCAATATTTTATTTTTATTAAATTGTCGTGCGGATTTTTTTTTTTATAATAGATAGAACAAAATACTGAAAATACCTGGAAAATATTAACCATTATCATTTCATTTCCATATCAAATCCTGATAATACCTTCAATAGAATAAAGTAGTTTGACTTCTTCACATTGTAGAATTCGTAAATTTGATATCTAAAAATGTGAATAAATAAATATAATAGTAAAGATTAGAAATATTAATCGTCCTTCTCAATCTCAGATACAAATCTGTCTATATTTGTAGATATCCGAAATGGTACGAAATCATGGAAATATAGATATGTATCCGACATAAAATGTTACAATAAGCGAGCATTGTGATGTCGACTTCCATAGACATATTTATTGATTATATACCGCACGGAACGTAACATGAGTGCGTTGGTTGGTTTACAGAAAAGGGCGGAGCGGGTGGTGGCGCCCCGGGTGCGGCGGGTGGTAATCGACGCCTTAGTCACTGCGTCGGTTGTGGCGGCCAAATCCACGACCAATACATCCTGCGCGTGGCGCCCGACCTCGAGTGGCATGCAGCGTGCCTCAAGTGCCAGGAGTGCCGACAATTCCTCGACGAGTCTTGCACGTGTTTCGTTCGAGATGGCAAGACGTATTGCAAACGTGACTACGTTAGGTCGGTACGATATTTTTTTCTAATAATTAACGTTTCAGATTCATTGCTATAAATAAATCGTTTAATGAACACATTAAGTATTCAGATATAAATGTTAGGGTCTGTACGAAATCCTATGCTATTTATATAGTTTTCAGAGGAATGTAAATTCAATTTCAATACATACAAACGCTCGATAATGATTCGATTTTCTTCTGTACTCATTAATCATAATACATAAATGAATTAACGCAATAAACGTATTATCAATTCTTAACTTAACATTTATTACTTTTTTTGATTATTTTCTTTTTAAATTATTTAAAAAATGAATCATTGTATTTGTTGTCAAAAATGTCAATTTTTTCTAATAATAGTAATTACACATGCAACAAAAATATATTTAAGATAATGTTCTAACTCATCAATATCCCGGGCTGTTAGTTAGATTTTTTTAACGAGTTTTAACTTAAGCTAACAGTGTCTGGAATCTCTGTGGAATCTCTCAAAACATGTAGTTGTTCTGTCGTTCCTGGGGATTAGCTCCCTTTCAAAATTAGACTGTAACGTGTTTTATCTAACAACATGTAGTACTGTCATATGTCATAATCTGGACTTTGCTGCCTAAGAAAATGTTCAAAAACCTAGTTGACCTTATTTGACGAGAATAAAGATCACGTTAGTTAAGTAAAATTATCTGAACATTAAGCAATTGTTAAGAGGGAAAATCAAAAAGTGAAGTTCCTATTTCTCAATTTTGTATATCAATTGCAGTAAGTTACATTTAGGTTTGACATTAATCCATATTTAGTCTATTTTTCGACTTAAGTACTATGTCTGTTGAAGTATTTATCATAGAGGTAAATAAAGAAACGAAGTTTTGATGATAAAAAGCTGTACTGAAAACGTAAGCATCGATTAGCTTTCCCTCGACACAATGACAGTGCAATATATGCAAAAGTAACATTGTAAATATGGAAATGGTAAAAGAACGAAACGGATGAACAAAAAAGTGAACGACTATCCATATTCTCTGGACAAATTAATGACATTGATGTTGCAAACAGACAGATGTGTATCTCTTATGCAATTAGATTAAACAAGAAATATAGATCTGCATGATCTTCTCTTTTAAACTGATGAAGATGTTCCAGAGAAAGTCTAACAATTTCTATATCTACAAGAAATATCTTTTTATCACCAGAAATGTTCATCTAAGCTACTGGTATGATAAGTCAATCAACAAACATGCTTATTATATCAAAAAAAAGGATGAATGTGTGTTTATATAAAACTGATATGTAACTTATTGTAACTTGTTTATATTCAAAACTAAAAAATTGAATTTCTTAGTTTCTATTTCTCATATTAATATATAAATTACGTTTATACAACTGTATATATAAATTTATTTACTTAATCTCTCAATTCTTTCTATAATATTATCCTTCAAAATATATTTATAATATTTTCACTTAAACCTCTAAGAAAAAATTAAGTTTCAAAAATACTACATTCATAATTCATTAGGAAATCGCTATTTTTTTTAAGACTATTTGAAACCAATCAAACTATATAAAAGTACTGTTTAATTATTTAACAAAGAAGTTTGGCATAACTACAAAATAATTATACAAAAAAATATGCTTTTCTTTCATGTATTATTCTGTTTTTATTATTCATAAATGTTGTCATGAAATAAAACAATTAATCACCTACATGTTAACTTTCCCGTCAGCTTGATTACCTAATATAATATGCAAATTATTAAGTTTTATTCAAAACTTTGTAGCTTTATTTTATAACTAACGATAGTTGTTAGATATATAGTGTAGAAATTTTATTTATTATATATATATATACATTTATTATCTCCATCTTTCTGTCTCAATTTCTCTCTCTCTCTCTCTCTATATATATATATATATATAGAGAGAGAGAGAGAGATTTAATATATTATTTCTTACTAAGGTATAATTAACTAAAGCTAAAGCTTAATGTTATCATATATTTAGTGATGAAATATTATATAATCATATGTGCCTACTCTCGAATTCGATTTATGTCTATTATAATATTTAAAATTATAGCTAATTTATTGTATAGTAGCTCTATAAATGAATTTTTTAAAAACGTGAAATAGTACAAATTAAAAAGTTCAGATATCATGATTTAAGATAATTAATGATCATCGATTATAAATTTAATTGTTGAATACAGAAAATATCATTTGATTTGTTTACTGTTTTTTTTAAACGTATACATTAATGTTTTAAAAATGGTGTAGAATTACGCGATGAACTTCATGGTTTCTTATCAATTAACAGAATAGCACCATTTGTTCATCACCCTTCAACAGATCAATAAGCGTAATAGCATACGAATGTACTGAATATTTTATCATATTTTCTTGCAAAAATATTAAATATCTCACAAACTAATCTTGTAAAGTATAAAAATCTCAAAGTACATTTATCTAGAATTGGGTGATAAAGAATTTTCTTTTTTAATAATTTCATACAATATACATGATGTAGTGACATATTAGTTAATCTTATACAGTTGAGATATTTTTCTTATTCTTCATTTGATATTGATTCGAATTTTATGATACAGTTATTTTAACCTTTATCAATTAATTATAAAATCCACCTTTTCTAATAAATATTCATAAATGTTCATTTAAAAATTAAAAATAATGATTTTCACATTTATTTCAAATGTAATTCTATATTATCAAAATGAAAAACATTCCTAAATAATTAAATATAGATTAAATAGACCATTCTTAAACTATAAATAATGACTCCTTGGTGGAACATAACCTCCATAAAGGGCTGTTCCACTATATAAGTTCCACTATATTTTATTAAAAAAAAATTCCTAAAACGAATTCATTATGAAATATATCTTAAAAACCCATAAAAAAAATTAAATTTAAATTTTGACACCATTCTAAAACGACATTATCTTAAAATAGCTCGGATAAAAAATAAATCAGTCATAAATATATACCCTACATCTCTACTAACCGATACATTCTGACGCATAGCATATTGGTTAATAGCCAGAGGTGTAGGACGTTTACAATATATGTAACAATACAGGATTGTATTTCATAACTTATGAGATATAATCCTGTCTGTTTTAATATGTTAATTAATTGAATTGCTATTGTTTATTCCCTTTACTTGACTTATTTAAACTTTGATCATGTTATAAAATAACATATAAATAAATAAAACTAAGCGTAAAGTATTTTTTTAGAAATGTTGAGTGATTTTGTACCTACTTCATAATTTAAAAATTATATAGAATTATTTCTCAGTTAAAGCTTTTTATCCTGTATTTTCAAGTAAAAAAATAGTATGCAAAACATTTATACAAACAGTAATGTATATTCATTATCGATGACGAAGAAAAAAAATTAACTAGTATTTATGAAATGCCTATCTTTTAGTTCCGACAAACACGCTGATTGCAAATGGTTCAGCAACAAACAGTTGTTAGAAAATACCGAAGATGGTTTTCCAGTTTTAAACAGGCGACTGAACCCTTATAGATATTTATATAACTAATGCACTTCTTGAGAAAAATGTATTCTATTTATGTCAACATTTAAATATACCAAGTAGTTTAATGACTACGTGATTCATGTAAATATTTATAGATTACGTTGAGAAATTTGAGAAATATCTTATCTTTGATTATCTGAACAAAGATATACTTTTATGAAATATTATATTATGTAAATATCAGTGTTTTTTTTTTTGGTAAAATCCAATATGTGCTTTTAAATAAAAACAAATATAAATTTCAGTAGAAAAATAATAATTTTAAATTTATTAAATTCGAAATGTTAAAATGTTCAACTTAATTTGTTTCTTGTCTTCAAAAACTGTTAGGTAATATTGAAATTAAAAAAAAAAAAAAAACAATAATTATATAAATATATTGATAATTATTTTAAAAAAATCATACAGACCTGAGCAATCAATTGTTTTGACTGGACTGCGACATTGTAATGTCAAATTGTATAAATACATTATTTTCTGGAATAGTTTCATGTTTTTTCAAATAATATATAAAATATATAAACAATTCACATTTAAATAACACTTAACATCGGTGTAAAAGAGAATATATATATATATATATATATATATATATGTGTGAAAGGAAAATATGTACATATAACATGAAATCTTACTTTTGAGATAGATCATGACTACATATAAAACGTCTTTCATTCAACGTACAAAAAAAATAAATATAAGGGACAAGATGACAGCCGAAGCTAACAAAAAACTGTTCACACATCCGATGTTATTTAAATAGCTGTATTTGATGTTTTGTATTTTTTTTTTATTTTGTTTTGTTTTATCTTCCTGTGCGCAGATGGGATGCTTCAGAGTCACTGAAATCTTGCCAACGATTCACAATCGTTTCGTATTTCTTACTACAAACACACATGAATAATTTCAGTTTCGCCACACACGTTGCTATTTCACATCTTAGATATTTGATTGATTCAGGTTGGATGTTTCGTTTAAATAATATTCAGAAATGATTCAATAACTTTGACTCTATTTAAACACAATACGTTGTTAAAAATAGATTTCACTATTATCAAACAATTGAATATTGGCGCATGCACATTACTGCGCAGCATTGACCGTAGTTTTAATATTTTATTTGAATATGCGCGGGTGATTCGGTGATAGTATGATTGGTGTAGTGGATATATATATATAATACCATCCAGTATTATTATTCATGTTGATTATAACTACTTGTAAAATATATACATATTTTCTAGTATGGGATTGAACTTCACCTTTTATTGTTTATATAAAATATTTGTGAAGTGATTGATTTTCATACATGTAACATCAACACTAGTACAGTTAATAGATTTGTGATATTCTTATCACAACTATAAGTAATAATCAAATGAAATTGATAACATAATGAATAAAATAAATATATCACATATCTAAAACAATATATGGATAACACAAAATAATAATTTTTTAAGCTTTGTATTCTATCATATAAAAGAAAGTACAGTATTTCATATTAATATTTCAAATAATTCAAAAATTTATTATATTTCATATAATAAAGTGCATTATTATAAAACTAAGTATCTATTTTTATACCTATTTAAAAGAAAAAAATATATATTTTTCTCCAAACTATACTTTTTGACTTTCACACCTAAATTTTTTCATTCGTTCAAAAAATCACAAGAAGTTTCCAATTAAAAATGTTCAATAATTGATATTGATCATATTGATTCTTTCTTTTCTCAATTGCGATCATACACATCACAAAATGTTTCTCTGATCAAAAATATTTGAGATTTTCCAGTCTAGATAATTAAACAAAACGAGGATAATGTTATACCATTATTAAAAATCTATATAAGTAACAATAAAAATAATTGATAATCAATTATTAAGCATTTTTGGTTAGAAAAAAATGTTTTGCAGTGAGTGTTCATGCAGTGAGTGAATAGAAGTGATTTATAAGTATGAATTTAGTCACAATATCAGAACTATAATTCATTTTTTGAATTATATCAATACTATTCTAGGGATGATATTTCGAGTTTGACTACAACGTTATTGTACATGGTCTGTCTCCTTGAATAATTAAATATAATACTTAAAGCATTACCTTTCCATTATTTTAAAATAACTTCAAATATAAATAGATAACAATATCCGAATCTACAAAATTGTGTATAAGAACATTTCTAAATATGTTAAATTATAAAAAAAATAAACGTACATTTCTGTAAGATATTGAATATCTGAAAAATCTAATATCGGTATTTCTTTTGCAGATTATTCGGTACGAAATGCGATAAATGCGGCGCTTCGTTTAGTAAAAATGACTTCGTAATGCGAGCGAAGAGTAAAATCTACCACATCGAATGTTTTCGGTGTTGTGCGTGCGCACGACAACTAGTGCCAGGTGATGAATTCGCGCTTCGAGACGGCGGTGCATTATATTGTAAAGAAGATCACGATGTACTAGAGAAGACCTCGAATACTACTGGTACAACCCCACATAGTGTCGGCGAAAGCAATAATAACACTAGCCTCAGTAATAATAATCATAGTAATGCGAGTGCCGATCTTGGCTGTATGTCTGGTAAGTCGTAATTGGCGTATTGTCTTGTAATAACATCATATTACTAAAAAAAAGAATTGTTTAATTTACGAATCCAGTTTTTATAATCGACAATACTACTAGAAATGAATTTATGAGGCATACATGCAACGATTTCTTCTGTACAATTGAAATAAATTAAAAGAATCGTCTCTTATAACCTCGTAGAATTTAAGAACATATTTTTGATACGATAAATAGTGAGGTGATGTTAAAATTTAGAGACTTTATTGTATTTTGAAACATTTTTTAATTTAATTAAAAAAAAATCGTAGAAATTTTTGCGTATCCGAGAAAGTAGCCATTTAATATTCCTTGAACAAGTTCTTTAATAAAGTAACCACAAATGAATTTTACTCCCCACTAATTATCTTCAAAAAATGGAGAGATAAAGATGTTTCTCTATTTTTTTCTGTACATCTGCGCTCTGAAGATGGTGGCATCTTCGTCTAAATATGCATAAGCTAATGTTAAAATGAATAATAATATTTTTGATAAAAACAAATATTTAATATATATATATATATATATATATATATATATATATATATATATATATAAGGAGTGATACATTTATAAAAAAATAATTTAACCACAATACTAAAACTATAATTGTAAAGTCATCACACATTATACTGCTACACAATGGGTGCACAAATTCCGCATACTGAAGCTCGAGCACAAATGCTCAAATACCTTATGCTTCATTAAATTAAGATCTTTATGAACTTCGGTTATGAATTAAATTTGTGAGAGGTTACTGGACAGTACAATTCCAAGTGCGAAAATACAACTGCTTATCAATCCATTGTAAAGCCATCTTCTTTATATATAATAATTTTTTTCAGGTTTATAAAAAAAAATCAAACTTGAATTATTTAAAATTCTGATCTTGAATTCTGATCTTGATTATTTAAAATCATTTCTGCAGAAACCTTGCATTTCTTACACTTACAACGATTTACATAAAAAAAATTAATCAGGTCGACGTTTATTTCTTCAATTTGGGTAAAGAAACGTACAGTTTATTTTCATTTATAAAATATTTAACTGTACATTAGTGCAGAAAAGTTCACTTATTCCTCTTTTTATTTTAGTGACTATTTATTTTCAAATATACATACTTTCAGATCAAAAAATTTTACGCTAGTTCAGTTTGCAGTACTGTTTTTTTTTATTTAAAAAATATTCGTTTCTTTCAATTTCGCTTGCGATTCGAAATAAAACTAATAAAGTTACATTCACAGAATAACAAAATGAATTTTATATACATTTCTTTATTCGTTTTTTCTTCAGAGTTTTATATCGGATGTATACCTACTAGAAAAAAATTTAAATGTAAAAGTTAACTTATACATGACTTATTAAACGACTCCCATGCACAAATCCCTTTGATGTTTTATGATTTACTGACACCTCGTATCATAAATTTACTGAATGGAAATATTTTACAGTTTAGTATGAGCAGCTAAGCGTCACAATAAATAAAAAATAAATAATTGTGTACGTCTATTTGTAAAATAGTCATACGGTCACGAGACATGATTTAATATTAAACATAATAGTCTGTTTTTCAACACACACACACATACATATATATATATATATATATATATATATATATATATATATATATATACACTAGTATTTTTTAATTGTAAAAGAAACATTAATAACATCACATTTTCATCCATGAATATTGTATAAAACACATGGAATGAATATTACTATCTGAATGTTTAGCGAATTACGCTGGCTTGATAGTAATAACCCTATATTACAATAATAATCCCTTAAGCCTGCCAGGCGTGAACAGCTCTTTTTGCATACGTGATGTAGTGTTAATTAGCAAATGGACACTGTCCGGCAAAGGCGTTTGATATATAAAAACAGTTGGGGAATCAATAATGCAAGTTGACCGTTTTAATACGATGGGTTAACTTGTTATATTGTGCTCGATGTATAAAATTATTAAAATAGTACATAAATACTTATATATATATATATATATATATATATATATATATATATATATAGTATATAGTATATATTCACATACATATACAATTATACGAGTTTTCTTTATTAATATCGATAATTGGAAATATTCGTAACGTATATCCAATAAATTTATTTTTCCATTGTTATTAATTCGATATTATTAACTCATAATTAGATAATACATCCCACTTTCATATTGTTTATAATTTTTCTGAGTACTTATTTATCTTAAAATAATACCTATTTAAAAATTAATAAAGAAAAGTTTAAATTTCATGCAATAATAAAACGTTCATAAATAATGTTCAATTGTATAATTTACATATATTAACTTCTTGCAATTTTATAAAATTCCTATACAATTTTATTACCATAATTATCCTGCGCTTGTCATTCATATATATATATATATATATATATATATATATATATATATATATATATATATATATATATAACACAAATTAAAATCTTTATTTACTAAATATCTCTTTTGAGAGTACTTTTGATGTATATTATGAATGCATCATTAAATTTATGAATGAATTTTCGCTGTTTACAGACCATAAAACATTTTTTTTGATCAGAATATTCCATAATTAATTATTGATACTCTTGATGCTGGTTTATTATTCAGACACAATTCCAAAAACTGTCATTTAACATTTTCTTTGTTAACTTAGTACTAATAAAGGTGGTTTAAAAAACTATTAAAAAATATATATTATTTTTCTTAAAAAAAGTTATAGTGTGCGTTGTTTTCTCCATTTCATATTAATAATTTAAGAATATATTAAATATCTACATAATACTTTTATCCTGTTCATACTTAAATAAACGAAAACATGCATCAATGCAATTGCATACGTGCGTACATAATCTTTTGGTCAACTCATGTTTATATGATGAAGCAGTTTATGCAGTTAAAATTATAGAAATATTTGTATATGTATATCTTCAATGTTTATTTCTTTAATAGGCTTTTTTAGAAACCTGTCAAGATTGTAGCTCATTAGACATTTGAGATTAAGGTTTTTTTTACTAATACATTTTCTATGATACTGGAATTATTTTCATTTTTGATCCGTATACTCATTAACAGTGTTCTATGAATAAGCTATAATTTCTCTATGAATAAAGAATATTTCTATATATCAGTGATAATTCGCTGAATATACGTACAATAATTATATGTGAACAACATTTATTTGATAATTAAATTACTACCTATTTTCTCGAATTCTTATACTTAAATTGAAATAAATACGAACTATTTATTTATGTTTATTTCTACAGAAAATCATTAAAATTTAATCGTTTATAAATATGAATGTACATTTAAACAAAATACTTAAAACAAATATTTTTTATTTTGTTATCAGTAAAACAATATTTAATTAAAAGTGATAAATAATTACACAAATAACAAAATTAATAATATTTTGTATATCATCAAATTAACATTTTAGATGTAATTCAAGTATAATGCTTTTTACTCTTCAAATTTGTTTAGGGTCTTGTATCAAGTACAAATATTGAATACTGAATTCGAGTACAGTTCTAATAATAGCGGTTGTAAATAAATATCATTCTTGAAAGTTTCTCATTTAGCAATACAAAATTGACACAGACAAGAAATATATATATATATATATATATATATATATATATATATATATATTAAGTAAATTTTCGATATACATTTCTTATGTGCATGCATAATTAATTTCAATTTAGAAAACAGGCAAGTGTCATCTTCAAAAGTTATACTTTTTAATCTTCATCAAGATATTAAAATAATATGCTATGCTTATATGTTAATATTACAATCATAATGTATTGTAGAAATATGTAATCGAAAACAGCATATGTATAAATAGAATAAATAATAATGAACAGAAGTGATCTTTTCTAGTAGTACTTGAAATAGTTAACACAAAAGGCTAGTGGATCAGTAGATTATTAGTACGAATTCGATTTCACAAGTTATTTATCTACTTACATTTTATAGGAACGAAAGTTAATATCTTTAACTGTTTCATATTGTAATAAAAAAATATGAAAACAAATTTTCTGTGCAGTTTAAATAAAAAAGGTATATTTTTTTAAATGATATAATTTTCCAATACATTAAGATATTTTAATAAATAAAGACACATTGAATTTATTGAAAAATTATGAAAATTTCACTGCTATGTTTTTGAAAATAGTTTTTATTAATTTTATGTATGTATTCTATCTTTTTACATTTTTGTTTTATTTCAGTAGTTAATCCTTCCGCAATTACACAAATTACACAATCATTTTTTTGTAATTAGATTGTTCAGCAATTGGTTATTCATTGTTTTAAATTTTATTTATATTTAAATATATGTTGATGACGATACAGTTATCCTCAAAACAATAGCTTACAAAAAAATCTAATTAATAATCAGTCATGCAGTCAGATATAATCAGATATATTTTTATCCCCCTTACTCATTAGTAACAAAAGGAAGATTAATATTTTTAAAAGTGTACATTGCGATATTTACAACATATATTATTTTTTATATGCATGTCACTATTTGTAATTTGCACCTATATGATTTCAAGGGAATATTTAGAGCGTTTTATTATTTATTTTATATTATTTGTTTTCGTATGAGAATGAATAATTCAAAAACATTTTATACATTTAAAATAAGCGAATTTAACTAATTAATCTGGAAACTAATTCTAATATGTACAGAGTTATAATTTATATTCTCAAAGTTGTTGGAAAAATGCTTTACCTGATAATTATTTATGGCTACTAATAGTATTAAATCATGTGCAGTAATTTAGTTTTACTCAGCCGTTTCATGCGTACACTGCGTATATGTTAAGTACTGTTGAATATGTCTATGTCTTTGTTACCATTCGGATAAAGTATTCTTGAATGATTTCAAAGTTACATTTTACTTATGGAAATGTTATTCTATCCTGTCGTAGTGCTTTAAACAATTTAACATCTCGTTTATAGTTTTCAAAATCAGTTGATATCTTCTATAGATTGATCTCTTTCTGAATCTGTTTTATATTTCTCGATTCCCTGTTAGTATTTTCCCCCATTGCAATATATCTCGTTCATTAAATTTCAAGCCTTTTATTATCTTTATTATGTTGTTTTCCTGTGTACCTGATGTTCATTGTTTTATACAAAGTTTGTAAGACACGCATGAGTTCGTTTTATTATACCAACGATTTTATTTATATTATCAACGATTTATATTTTTCTATCCTTTATCTTTTTCTTCTATCTCTTCTTGTTACTTCTAATATAAACATGTGCATATTTCACTGCTATATGAATTATTTTCTTGTTCAGGATCCATGTTTCTCGTCCGTAAAAAAGAACAGGTAGAATACACTGCTCGAGTATTTTTTTCTATAAAGTTAAACTTTCGACTTTATTATTAAAGCACTTCATTCCAGAACATTCTTCCATTAATCATTGTTTAGATAATATGTATATCTAGTTATCTCAATCTCATATTTTGATAATGTTGGAATTTTGATTTGTTTTAATGAAGTAAATTTAGAATTAGAATCAGTTAAAATGTTGTTTTGATTTTTTTTAATTACAGTTCTTAATAAATAAAAATCCGTATAGTAGACAATTTATTTTATTTTTGACTGAATTTGTAGGTTGGATAATGTTTGGAGAATAGTATTGTAAGATTGAAATTTTACTTTATATATATATATATATATATATATATATATATATATATATTGTATGAGTGGGAAATAATTAATACTATTTTAAATAGATCAGGAATAAAAATATTTTAAATCCAATAATTGTAACTTCTCATTAGAATCTTTGAGGCTACTTCATTCTCTAGCAGTGTTTTCAATTTCTATTGTTTTCAAGTAAATTATTTAAACCCTTCAACAATTCAAACAAAGAATAAAACTGTTCTTTTATTTTATTATTCAACAGTTTTATCTTTCATCTGTTGTGTGATTTTAACTGTTCTTTCTATGAAAAGATATTAATTATTCAACAGTAAGCACAAAAACATAAGAATAGTCTCAAGGATTATAATGAAATACGTATAAATAATAACCATATAGGAAAATACAACAATAACAAATCATATAATGATTTTATTCAGCGTAACAATGAAAATATTTTCATGAGTTGCAAATATGTGAGAGTTGAAGTACAGTGAACAGATGACGTAAATTATGTTATACCTTATTTATGTTTATAACAAATGAGATTAACATTTACAACTATTTAATCGAACTGCAAATATGACATTCACCTGAATACTATACATCAAGCTCATGTATGTGATATTTAAAACAAGTTTCTATATATTAGCATTTAAATGGCTATAAAAAGTAATTTTAGATACTATAATGATAACTGTAAGTGTTGAATTATGTTTAAAGAATCATTTATACACATATTTTAATAAGAATGATATTATTTTCACGTTCGTTGAAATTTAAATATTTAAGGATATCTTGGAACAGATATACATTGTAAAAAAGTATATATATATATATATATATATATATATATATATATATATATATATATATGTACAGTTATAAAAATGTAAGATCATATAAATCTGAAAAACAGTAAACATACAAAATAAGTCACGAAAGTCAACAAAATATTCAGTAATAAAAAGTTGATCGAACATTGTATTTTCATGTTTGTTCACAGTTAACAGTGAATAGCTGGATATCGAACAATCTATATCTCTCTATATTACAGATTCTGGCTCGGAGTCTGGTTCGCACAAGGGTGGCGGCGGAAGCGGCCGCGGCGGCAAGCCTGGAGCCGGCAGCGGGGGCAGCGGCAGTGGCGGCGGTGGCGATGGCAAGCCGACGCGCGTGCGTACCGTGTTAAACGAGAAACAACTACACACGCTGCGCACGTGCTACGCGGCGAATCCACGCCCCGACGCGCTCATGAAAGAGCAGCTCGTCGAAATGACAGGATTATCGCCGCGAGTCATCCGCGTTTGGTTTCAGAACAAGAGATGCAAAGATAAGAAAAAGACAATGTTGATGAAACAGCAAATGCAGCAAGAAAAGGTATGCACTGTCAGCACATCCCCTCGTTCATTCTTCTTGCAGTTACAGCCCATATGTATACATAAAATGTAAAATGCTACGTAAAGCATGAAAGAAATCACTTTAGTTAACTGGCAGAAATGTATTTAAACTTTAAACAAGAGTCTTTATTGTGTCGAACACAGCCGCGACGAAAAAATATATTCATACCCAAATATATCAAATCCTTCACTTAATTATCTTATTATATTTATTATTTTTCTTATAATTTATTTTCAGTTTTAATAGACCCTTTCATGCACTGTGCTCCAGTAATTTTTCAGTGCTTCTATAAGACATGCTATTAACAGCATTTGTTATCTTTTTCAACTGGAAAAGTCTATTCTTTTTCAGTTAAAACTGTGTTATTCTCTTTAAAACAAATAATATTTTTTTATTGACCTGCATCTCAATCCATCTGAAAAAACATGCAACTACCTAATGTTTTAACATAGAAATTCTGTTTATTATTTACTTACAGAAAAAAAATGATTTATTAAGTTATTTTTGATTTATAATTAAACAAGATCTATAGCATGTACAGAGCAAACGAGCATAACTCTGCTAAATAAATGAATATCAAACAATTATATATTTTTAATATAACAAACGTCTGCGTTTGTTTAATGTTCAGTATCAATGATTTGGGACAAAAAAACAACATATTACAGACTCAGATTCAAACTCGCAAGAAAGCAGTCAACTCACTATATAATAGTCATATTTACTTGTTGAATATCATACGTATTTAGAAGTTTGTAGAATTAATATTTTGAAAATAAGAGTCTATCTTCACAAATTACTCAAGTTTTGAATTACAGAAAAACTCAGATAATGTAAATATGTACTGTACGTTACATAACGATTAGTTATTACACATGTGATCTCTTAAAGAACATTGAATTGAATATGTACACACATCAACCTGTTTGCTGAATAGAGTACAGGTGCAGTAGTTTACTTCATAAAGATGAGAAATGAGTCGCTAGGCGTTTCACTACACCAATTCAACCAATAAAGCTATAAGGCGGAGCGAACATCTTTGCTCGTAAACTAAACCACACCCGCCAAACAATTCAACTGACCATCAACGTTCATTGTTTCTTCGTTTTAGCTGAAGATTCGATTTTGTTTTTTGAAGAAATAATCTAAAATCAGAGGCGTCTCGTCTTTAAGATCGTGACTGAATTCAATTCTTATACAAGTTCGACAACACAAATTTATAATAATTTCATTTAATAATCTCGAAGCATTTAATAGAAATTATCATTTGAGTAACATTGTAAATTAATTAACGATTATATATAAATAATTCGTTGTACAAATTGAATGTTTTCTTTGCAAATATTTATATTTATAAAAACAGTCGACATATATTTTTCTTAAAACAATTCAATTTTCAAAAATTAATTTCAATTCTTCAGAATTAAAATGTTGAGAAAATATAAAGTAGTTTAGTGGCCAAGTAACTAGATTTTATTTTCTTTCACTTGTAATTAAACTCTCGTTTATTAAATAATATAATATTTTACGTTTCTTGTACATTTTTGAATTAAAATCGGATTATTTCTTGCAGTTCTACTTAGTTTAATTAAAAAAAAAGAATCGAAAAGAATGTACACACAAATAATGGTTTAAAGTGTTAATAAATAAATCTATTGATATAATTAATGTTTTAAACAAAATAAGTGGATTATAAAACTGTAATTCACACATATATTTCTTTACAGGATGGCCGCAAGCTTGGATACGGTTCAATGCAAGGTATTCCGATGGTAGCGTCGTCGCCAGTTCGGCACGACTCGCCGTTAGGTGTACATCCATTAGAAGTTCAAGCGTATCAACCACCGTGGAAAGCTCTTAGTGATTTTGCACTGCACGCCGATCTTGAACAACAACCAGCCCATCATACTTCTGCCACATTTCAACAGCTAATGAGCCAAATGCACGGCTACGATTTACCGCCTCCTCACGGGCTACATGGTCCTCCACCACCGAATGCCGGTTTACATGGAGGTCCGCCACCACCCCCAACAGGTTTACATCCACCACCTGATGCTATGACACATCCAGATAGTACCGACAGTTACGTCACGTACCTCGAAAGTGACGACAGTCTCCCAGCCAGTCCCTAACCCTACTTTTGATATCGTCGTTTACATTATTTTTTTCAACATCCAGTTGTGTATATATGAATTGTGGCTATAAATGATATGAAAACGACACTATATAATCGGCATACGAGAATCCGTCGAATTTATTACAGTTGTTTGGTTTGTCTCAAAACGTTCAGTAACTACGGGACACGATAAAACGGTGCACGAAGTAATGGATTCTGAATTGGTGATACTCAATATTTTATATTTACTTCTATTTTCTTCTATATATATATATATATATATATATATATATATATATATATATATATGATATAATTTCATTATTTGAAAATAAAATACTCCTTACAAATATTATAATTAAACTCGGCTATAACATTAATTGAAAGACCAAATAAATTACGCTATAGTCTAAATCTCGTTACAACCATGATTTATTCACCCAAGTTCTACTTTAATTATTTTTTTTAATTACAGTAAATCGTAACAAAAAGAATATTTCATTTTGATTTTGAATTATAATTATAGTAAAAAAATATATAAAAAATAAAGGAAAAAATCATTTGTGAAAATGAAAAAGATATGTATCTAAATCTATAATCATAAAACTTCGTTTAAAATGGCATTTGTGTGACTTAATAAGACAAAACATGTATCTAATGTTTTTTTTTAATTATAATCCCGATAAATAATATATCTTTTTAAATTTATATGATATACCTTTTATAAATACATTGCTAATGAAATTTATTTAACATATGACATACGATAACATTTTATATAACGAATCACCAAAACAATATTTTTTTAATAAAAGCTTTTAATCACTTTTTTGATATTATTTAATACCTAAATATCATAGGTTGCATTTTTATGCTATTTTTCTAAATGGATTTTTTTAATAATGAAAAAAACAGTTGAATGCAATAAAATACTTCAATTTAATAAAATTTGCATATAACCCTAATTAAAAGATTAAAGTAAAATTCATGTTTCTTCTCCTCTTAAAACTTAGTTGAATCTTGATTAAACTTACAAGTACATGTACAATAATTAACAGTAGAAACAAAAAATAGACCGAACTGCGAGCCCTCATTTAATTTAGTTACTGATAAAATTTAAATCTTTTTTTTAAACTGCTTTTATAACCTTTTGCTACAATTAATTTTTATGGCAGTTTTTCGATAAAGATTAAAACAAAACATTTACAATTTTAAAATGGGTCACTTTCCATAGTAGTATATAAAATAACTTAAAATGACAAATTTAGCAGAACATTTCAGTTGAAAAATCCAAGTAAATTGAATTAATAAAAAATGAAAAAATATATTCTTAACTGAAAAAAGTTACATTGTGTTTTTGTTTCCGTGTTCCTATTTTTTGATATGATTTCGATTTTTTCTCTTTTAACAATGTTAAATATTTACAACAGTTTTCGATTTTTATCATCTACAGATATATTTTCAGAATTAAATATATTGTAATAATATGGAAAAGGTTTACATATTGTACGATATTTTCATTTATGTATACATTTTTTTAAAAATTTACATATTTTAAAAATTTTAATTATGTAATGATGATATCTATGTAAGTTAAGCTGCAAGAAAAAGTTTGAATCAAATAAAATATTACTCCGTGGATTATATGTTTACTAGATTCTAAAAATCGATATTTAGTAAATAAACAAAATATACTGATAAGTTTTCAGTACAATATTAAACTGTGTTTTATAAACATATATCAAAAGTTTATATAATTCTTAAATATTTTTATATTTAACTTTTTTTGTAACTGAAAATCCGCTACAGTTTATAACATATACATTAAGAATAATGTATTCCTATTTATATCACATCTTGAAATCAAATGTGTAACGAAAAATATTATTATATAAAAAAATATTGTTTTATTCTGTACAAATGTATTTAATATCATACTATATTATTGGTGGATATAAACATGGTAAAAACCCTGGATTGAGTGAATAAAATACGAACAGTTAAGAAAATATAACAAAAAAAATTATATTTTATTTAACTTTATACATAGTCGCCTCTTACTATATAACAATGAACAATGATATAAAATGTGGTAACTATTATACATTTATTTTTTCCAAATCGCCTTACATTCTTGTATTTTATTTTCAGTTTAAAGAATTTAAAAAATATAGTAGGCACCAAATCTAATGAGTATAGAGATGATTAAGTAGGGTAATATTTTATTTTTATTTTTTGCTAAATAATGTAATACAACGGTAGACTTGATAACAAAATTATTGTCATGAAAAAGGCACTAGTTGTTTAATTGGGTTCAGGTCTAACACATATATTTGTTATATGAGAGGCTTTTTACTTCTAGCTAGAGACTTTTAATCACTCGTCTTCTTTCCTAATTAAATTCGTAATGAATAATGCTCTTTGCTTCGAAAAAAGCATTAAATATTTCCTTAACGTATGATTTACTTGCGACATTTGCTGATCGTGGCTTACCTAGATTAATTCAACCTAATTAATAAGGGCTTTTATCTATGAATCATACTTGAAAGAGAATGTTATATTATCAATATTTTTTTTTTAAAAATCCCAATATTGATTATTTGGAAATTTTACAACAGCATAACATTTTATTCTTTTCTTTTGGAGTTGAAAAGATGTGGAATAAAAGAGAATAGATCTTCCTTTTGGTCAGATTCGGTTGAATTATTATTCGAATTTTTTCCTTGATATTCCAACGTACTATACACGTACTCTATTGTACTCACATGGTATAAAATCAGTCCTTAAACTTGATTACTGTAGTATGTATATCAAACTTTTAGAATATTTCTTGAACGACTATTTAATTACTACATTGTAAAAAAATAAAAGATACGCAAATGTATATTTATAAATAACAATACAAAATAGGACAACAATAATAATCAAATTATAATACGATATTTTCTCTTTTACTTCTTAAATACAGAAATTTTAATCTCACTTCAACACATACAAATACACCGTAATAAAACGAGATTTAGGCATACAATGAGATTTTCTAGGCAGTGTTTTAAAATAAAATATTTACGATCTTGAATTTTGTTTCTTATGAAAAATCTAAATATTTTTTTAATAATCTTTTTAACTATTTTCAAATGATTGAGTGTTATCATATAATCCATTACAATAATGCAAAACTTTACTCATTTACATATTGATATTTGAATAATTTAAATCATTTTGTCATGTATATATATATTTATGCATATATTCACAAGGTGTGTATATATATATATATATATATATATATATATATATATATATATATATATATTAATATGTGTATATGCATAAATATTTATAAACGAATGTATTAAAAAATGCATAAAAGGCATCATCTTTTGCCCTGAAATTGTGTAATATTCGTGTGTAACTGTAATATACACTTATTTCTTATGTATCAACAGTGAGTTTCATCGAAAGAATGTAATATGAACATATTGAAGGGAACGTTATATTTTTCTAACGAAATGAAATCTGGATAGAAATTTTATTTATTTTTATAGGTTTAATCTTTCACAGTGATTTATATTTGTATGTATTTTTATTTAAAATATATAATAAGAAAAACATATATATATATATATATATATATATATATATATATATGCATGTGTGTATATACATTACTTTTTTCGCATTTGAGTTCAAGTTCTCTGCAATATGTCTCATAAATCATGACATACATACATATATAATTAAGCCCTTTAATATTTTTACAAGTGGATTGCCTATATATTATGTAAGTTATGTATAAAGATGGTTTGCTTGTAAATAAATAAATGAATAAATGTTATATTATGTAATAAATTTTGAAATTAAAACAGTGCCTAACATTTTTTTATTATTTGTAACCCACAGTTTGTCATTCCTGATGAAAAATAATTTAATAACCCCGTCTGTGTTAATTATATATATATATATATATATATATATATATATATATATATATATATATATATATATATATATATATATATATATATATATATATATATATATATATATAAAGAGTGAGAGAAAGAAAATAACCTATTTTTATATTGAATGTGAATTATTTTTAATTATCATTATGTATATTTTTATTTTAATTCTTTTCAGTTATCTAAATCGAAGTATATTAATTATGTATTTGAATGTGTGTTCATAATAAAAGTAGATACTCTTTTAAATTTTGAAGCTAACAAAATTAAGGATCGCAATAAATAAAATATGACTTTAAAGCATATAGATTCTCAAAGCTGATTGAATTCTTGAATTATGCTTAGTCTTATTTATATTTGATCATCTTCAAATCAATTTTATTTTCAATTAAATCAGTTACAAGGTAAGATTTTTTTTAAATTACTTATTCATACAGAAGTAATTACCCATAAATACATTTTTTATAATTTTAATATTAGTTAAACATAATAATTAGAATCTTTCAAAAACGCCTTTTTTTAATTGTGAATTTATTTTAATTTCTGTACACAGAAATTTTCATCTATTTTTATCATACGGTTGAAATTGAGATCAGCATTATAACTGAGAAGAAATTTTAACTATTTTCTTTTAATTTAATTTCATTATTTTGTCATAAATGCTCATATAAAGAAAAGTTATGTATACGCCCTCTTAAATCCCAAATGACCAACCAACCTAAAGAGTATTTGAATTTTTGATTATTTTATGTATATAAAAGCAAAGGTCATTTATCCTTTCGCGTCTCGTATTATTTCTTTATTTTCTTAATTAATGAAATGAGCATTTTTTTGTACGACCACTGACCACTTGAATTTCCCAGTTTTTTTATTAACTCTTTTTTTTATTACTCTTGTGTCGTTAAATAGTTTCATGAATACAATTGTATATTTTTAAATGTTTAAAATACATATACGTGTCTTCTATACATTGGATTTCCAGTACAGATATAATCGATTATATAATAAAGATTCTCTAATTTTATAAATTTACAATTTTCTGGAATTATATTCCTTTAATTGACTTATTATTTCTCTTACAATTAACAAACACCTAAACTTATTGATTCATTGTTTTTTAATTTTTTTTGACAATTTTCGTGTAAAAAAATTCAATAATCTCTACTTTCCTAATATTTTTCACAGTATATTGAACATATATTTAAAAATTGGTGTCGAAATGTCCATCGCAAACATTGTCTTCGACAGTAGAGAATTTCAAAGTATAGTAGTGAGGTGAAGCCATCTGGTATATAATATATACATATATATTATTTCAAACTTGGTATGTCGTTCAGTGTGCTATCTTCCTTATCGATATTAGAGTTTGACAAATGTCAACTGATTGGACATACATTCCCTTTAAATAAAAATGTCCAAAGAGCAAGTACTAGAAGGATTTTTATGCCCTATTTGTAAAGCAGATTTAAAATCGCCAGAGCAATTAAGTAGTCATTTTGAAAATGAACATTCTGATGATCAAGATGTGTTGAAATCACTAAAAGGTTATATTTTAAAGAGTTTCAACTAATTAGGTAATTAAAATTTAAACATCTGTTGCAAATGATTGTTTTTAGGTTTGGTTGGAAAAGCCAAAAAGAAAATACTAAACATTGATGAACGAGACTTGGAGTCATTTAAATCTGCTGTAAGTTTTAAAACAACTTCAGTAAGAAGAGATTTGGAGTTTGAACAACAAGAATTAGGATGCACTAGAAGTCATACAGATTTTTATAAATCAATTCGAGGTATTAGATTAGAACATCCAGCAGCTGAAACAAACAAACTTCTGATTAGACTTGATAAATTATTATCCACTGATAATCCAAATCGACGGCAGCATGAGCAATCAGTAGTGGAATGGTTAGATGGAACAAGTGTAAAACTTTGTCCCTTTTGTGTAAAAGCATTCAACATTACAAGACGGCAGCATCACTGTCGGCTTTGTGGTTCTCTTATGTGTCATCCATGTTCTTGTTTCTTGTCGTTAGCAGCAGCAAGTAAGTAAATATTTTTTTGTGGTTCCATATTCCATTATTTATTTCATGTACTCACTAATAAAATACATTTTTATTAACTTATCAGCAAAGTATCCTACTTTTTAATGATTATATTGAATAATTTTTTTTTTTAAAAAAAACATTAATATTTTTATTATTTTAGAATCAATGACTGGAGCATTATTACCACAACAGCAACCAATACAGAATGAAAGTGAAGAACTGAGCTTACGTGTTTGCACTCACTGTTTAAATTTATTAGAAACTAGACATAATTTACAAATGACCCGAATGAATAAACCTCTAGTGTGTGAGTTATATAATGAATTGCAAACATTGATCACACAAACAAAACCATCAGTTGCATTATATGAAAAAGTATGTTGAAATGTTATTATTTACGATAAAAAAAATTGTATGTTTCATATATAATTTTATATAAAAGACTACGCAGTCGTTTTAAATGTTTGTTATTTTATATTTATATTAAAAGTAAATAGGATAGTATTATTTTTAAATTTATTAAAAAAATGTTTTAGATGTGTACAAGTCTTTCACTTGGTGAATCAACATATAATATTTATGATACTCAAGCATTAAAGTTTGCAATTGCAAAACAAGCTCAGAAAATTGAATTAGTTAATCAAAACATAGCTAGTTTGCCAGGCACACCTCGTGAAAATAAGTTATATCAAGCTGTAAAACAGGCAACAACATTCTACTTGAAAGAGAAAATTTTAAATTTATCTCCTATACCTACCATTGAAGAAATAACAAATATTCAACAATCCCAATCAAGATCGTTGTTAGCAATACAAGAATATGAAACAGATCCTGAAATAATTGCAGATTCAGGATGGTCTCCTTCCGTCCAGCCAAGTCATATTTCAAACCCTAAAGAAGTCGATCCATTAATTGTACAAATGGATGTTATTCGTGGTTACATTAAAGAAGCAAGGAAAGCATTACGTTTTGAAGAAGTTGCTTTATTGGAAAGTAATTTAAGAGAACTTCAAAATGAATTTTATCAAAGACAACAGAAAAAGGAAGCTGAACAAAATGGAACTGAACAAAGTATACAGACATAATTTATAAAATTTATTAAAAAAAAAAACGCTTATACTATTTAAGTCAAAGAAAGTTAAAATGTATATACAGTTATTTATCTATATATTGCATTATAATTATATAGGACATGTATGTATATGTGTGTATGTATATATATATATATATATATATATATATATATATATATATATATATATATATATAAAATCTGTCTAATTAATAATTGAAAGTAATAAGTCACATAGTAATAGTCATTCTATAAAAGTATTTTTACTTTTACTATCAATCCACAAGTTTTTTTTATCATTATTTAATAGGTAATATATTTTAACTTAGATACTATATAAGCATATGAATATTTCATAATAAAAAATAACAATCTTTGTTTGTTTTGTTATTTAAACTGAATATTAAAAAAATGTATAAAAAATTCATTACTTCATTTAAACAGGTTCTTGACAAGAACAGAATGTCTTTAAAAAGGTGTTTTATTTTTTAAATATATTTCAATATATATTTATGACTAATATAAATATAATTCTTTATTTAAAGAAAAGTTAAAATTTTTAAAAATTTAATATAAATTCATAGTAATATAAGAATGGTATTTGAATAAAAGTATTTGAATAAAATTATTTTTTCACATATGTCTGGTTACTGAATAATTTACATTCATTTTTTATAGGTTTAGTGATGATAATAGTAAAGTAATTTTTATTTCAAATGTTTTTTTCATTAAAATTTATAAAAAAAGTACAAATAATATTTTTTAATCAATAAGAATACACTATTATAGTTAACCAGATAAAAAAAATTAAATTGATATTACTGACAAATCAGTTCTAAATGACATTACAGTATTTTTAACTATTGTATTCCATACATATAAGTTAACTGTAAGAATCTGATTTCAGTAACTGCAATCTAGGTGATATATGTTTAGCATTTTCTTTACTATTAGCTATTCTAGATCCAAACTGAATTGCCCTTTTAGGAAATAAAGCAGTTTGCTTGAATCCTAATTTATATGCTAAAATTCTTAATAAAAGTTTATCACCTATTCCATTTGATAACTCTTTAATAGGATAACATTTTTCCCACACGGGCAAATTTAGTGCTAATTCAACAACATTTTCATCTAAATAAGGAATTCTCACTTGTTTTCCATGATCAGCTATTACACGATCATCTCGAGAAAGATTTCTGTATGGTAAATTTAACCAATCATTAAATAATTCGTTTGATAATGCATCCCAGCCACCTCTTCTAAAAGTAGTACGGTGTCTAGTATATCCACCAAATAGTTCATCAGCACCAGTTCCAATTAATAATATCTTAAATGGAGGTTCATGTTGATGTCCTCTACTTGCAAACCAAAAAGCACATCCTAAACTTTCATCTAATATTGTAGTAAGGGGATAAATTAAATCTGCTATATGTCGGCAACATTCAAAACGTAACTCCTCTTTTGTGATATTTATTTCTTCTAATATCCATTTACGTTTAGGAAATAAACATTTTAATTCAGATAAGCTTTGCCTTGCTGTTATTCTATCAGGTGTTTCATATGTATCATCTTTTATTTTTTGAAATGCAACATTATATAAATAAATTGTACTTTCTTGAGGAAGTGATTCATTTGCAAGAGCTGCGAGAATAGTACAGTCAATACCTCCTGAGAACAATATACCTATATTGTCTTTATAAACTTGTGGTTGTGTGTTAACTCTGATTTTTACTGATTCTTGAAGACGTTTATGAAGTTCTGTTACATTTCTTTGCCATTTATTTAAATAATATATTAAAATATCTTCAACATTTAAATTATCAATTGAGATACAATCGACACTTTCATGTAAATTATACTGGAATATATTTTCAATACTAGCAGATGTATTTTCAATAATTTGAACATCTAAATTTAATTGCTGTTTAATAGTATTTTGTATTTCATATATTTTTTTATTTAGGTACCATGGTTCCAGTTTTATATTGCACAAATCATCTGATAAATCTATTGAATATAAACCTAAAACCACAAAATGAATATATAATCTATTCATTGCCAGTATATATCACATATACTTAATATATATACTATATGCATTTACATAGATATTAATAAAATTTACTGTAATTTATTATACAAAAAGTCAGTGAGCTAAATAGTTATATTTTTTTTACAAAAATATATCATTATATTTGTATGCAAGTTATAATCATTAATTTTTATGTCATGTTTCTTTTTTTTTAAACATTTGCAATACTAAAATAATTTTGTAAATAGTTATAAGTTGAAAATTATTAACCATTATTTATAAATACCATTTTTGATATAAATACAAGATTTTTTAAACAAACACTATTGGCTAGCTCCAGACCAATTATATATGTCTAATAAGATATTACTATAAAATCAATTATTCAGTATTTACGTTCTCACATATATACCACGTTATATTGTATATGATTTTATGATTATTATATAAATTTAAAAAGTACATTCAGTTTATATTTCTCTTATAAACATTTATGACTATATTTATTTTTAAAATAAAGTTTGTTACTGTTTTGTGTATCATATTATTAACCAAAAGTACTTGTATGTAAAATATTTACCTCCTGCAGGTAGTTCTATGAGATTTATATTTGATTTTCTGTTGGTTACACTAGAAATAACAAATTGTCCATTTTGATGACCTATTAAAAGAGATTTTCTTCCAAATGAATCTCTACAAAAATAAATTTTATTTTTCTGCTTATTATAAAATATTAATGAGAATGGACCATGAACTTTTTTTAATACTTCGAAAACTGATGTTGACTTAACTAATGCTTCTAAAAGTGGTTCAGTGTCACCTTTTTCTAATCTTGTATTGTTGTCAATAAGAGTTCCACCTGTACATTACTGATATTATTAAATATGAAAAACATATATGTATGTGTATATATATATATATATATATATATATATATATATATATATATATATATATATATATATATATATGTATGTAATTAACTTACCATATATATCTCCATTGAAAAGTAAATAAGAATCTTGTAAACATTTTGGCTGTACTACAGGTTGTTTGCCTTGAAGCCATAATACAGTTGCAGCAAAAAATAAATTTATTGAATTACAAGTTACTGAAACTACATTTTGTACATCTGGACCACGTCGTTTTAATAATTCTTCATAGTTTGAAAACTAATAAAATCGTTTATAATTACAATCATTTCTGTATTTTTCTTAAATATATATTCTTACCAAATTTTCAGAACATATACATATATCTGATGTACTTATATTACACTTATGTTTATTATTAATGATTGAACAAAATATACCACACATAGTATTTATCAAGTTTTAAAAGAGTTGTTCTATTTATATATTTCTTTTTTAAAAAGTTGTATTAATTTTTTTCTTAATGTATTCATAGGTCTCTTTGAAAAAAAAAACAAAATAGTGTGTACCTTCAAAGAAATTTATTTAAACAAATGACAAAATATTTACATAATTATAAATTATTTTGAAGAAAAATATTTGCAGTAAGTTTATTATTTATTTAACATAATATAGATGCCCAAGGAAATTCTTTTACAAATGTTTGTGAGTATATATTTAAATATTTTAATCCAATATGAATTTTTAAAGGTTAATTTTAAGAAACTTGAAAATGACCATGAATTACACCAATTAAATATCCAATGTAAGCTAAATATATCAATTGTATTTTTTTTAATATTTTAAATATATTATATATTTTATATAATGGTGTTTTTTGAAAATATTTGTGTTAGAAATATTTTTTCGTGAATTTGTTAAATAATATTTTTTGTCTAATTTAGAAGTGTTACCCGAATGAATATGACAACAATTTATTATTTTCTAATAGTATTTTACAATAACGTCATACATTTTTCCTGTCATGACATTTTTGAGAATTATTTCTAATAGTATACGATTTCAATATTAGATGGAGACAAATATCATTTTTTTTATCCCTAAACGTCAAATGGAGAACCAATCACACCACGCTGCGTACTGTTTTGCGCAGTAGCAGCATAGTGCAGGCTTTCGCATTACTATTTTAGTGCAATATTCGATTTATTTTGATGAAAGTCGTAATACATGGCATGGAGGTGGCGATTCTAGCTAATTTAAACTATCAGTGTGCTTCTGTCATGTTAGTAACGCGTGAAACTTTCAATACGACAACGAATCTTCGTCAGAGTTTTTATTTGGCTTTTAGAGCCGATGTGTAGATTGTAAATTTTACATGACAGTGTAGTCATGCCTGTGATATTATTAGACAAAATACCTTTGCCTAGTTTACGGGCATATACTGCTATTAGTGTATTGTTATTATCTGCATCTGTGTATTATGCTGTGCAAGTTACTGGTGATCCAAATTGGAAAATAAATTCAACATCGACAGGATCTGCGGCCGGCATTGGATCTGCCATCAAATTTGACGCCGAAGAGGCTAGTAAATCTTCAAGTATTCGAAATGTAACAAGATCCTTAGGGCATCAATTTGCAGAAGTTGTTACTTTTATGGTACAAGAACCATTATGCATTTGGGTAAGTTGTGTGTTTTTTTTAAAAAAGCATTTAGCATATGTTGTGCAGGGAGTACGTGATATTTTTATATACAGCCGTTTGTTTGTCAGTGTAAATATATACATACACAAATATATATATATATATATATATATATATATATATATATATATATATATATATATATATATATACACACATATATATATACATATACATGCATTTAAAACAGTACAGTTATACAATTTAGGTACCGGTTGTTATTAATTTTACTTTGAATAAATAATTCTTGCATATATATATATATATATATATATATATATATATATATATATATATATATATATATATATATATATATATATGTTTGAATATATACTGAATACTGAACAGTTAAAATTCAAATGATAAGGTTTTTTTAGGTATTAAAATCTGCTTCTCCAATTATTACAATGCTTGTACACATATATAGCATATTGCGACAGTTTGCACAACAGCTATTAGTCATTTGCCGGCTGTCAAAGAATTACAATTGTTCTACCTTCATAATAATGTAAGAACACGTATGCGTATACAATTTGTTGTAATTGATTTTAATATTCCTATTTAAAATTTTGATCATATGTCTTAAAGGTCAGATGTTTGTAACAATCAAATTGATTAAATTCAGTATATAGGTAAGGTCTAACACGTATAGTAATATATTCTTTATAGTTTTTACTTGTAATTTCTAACCGCCTTTCAGCAATTTTAATTACATATTGTTCCTGTGTAAAAAATATATATTATAATATTTAATTTAATAACTATTTGGTATTGTGCACTGCATACTTTTTCAAGTAGAAATTATTTTTCCACTGTGTTTATTGATTTTACTAAATGTTTTGTTAACTTTGCTAGATCTCCTTGAACTGTTTGCAAGCTCAATTTGAATGTTTACTTTGATATTTAAATTATTTGTAATTACCTGTAATATTAATATTTCTTTTCTTCGAATTTTAATTATTTATCGTTTAAAAAGACGCAATCTTACTGTTTGATGTTTACGTTCATTTCTAAATTGATCAGTAAATAAAAGTATTTATTTACTTCAATATCCACGATTATTTTCGTATTTTTGTTGTTTTATGAAATATATTATCTTAAAATGAATTTCACTGGTTATATTTTTATTCTATGTAACGAATAATGATGATATTGGATGAAGTTATAGTCTTATTAGCAACGTTTTTGCAAAAAAAGTATATATATATATATATATATAACAAGTTAAGAATATATAGAGAAAACTAAGTTTTTATTATTAGTACAAGAAATCATAAATATAATTAAAAGTTAAGCTAAATTTCATATACTTTATTTATGTATTAACTTTTAAATACGAAAAAAAATATTAATATTATTAATATGGATGTATAAGTATATATAAAAACTAAAATAATTAAAAATAAATGGAGTAGAAGTATTTTTTCTGAGTAGTAAACATAGACTGATAATTTACATTTACTCTAATGTATCAGTTTTTATTTGAGAGAATAACAAGAACAAGTTATAATTTACAATAATTTGAAGGCTCGAAACAGCTAATTTTATTTATGAAGGAGTTCAAAAAAAGATTTTCTTAAAATATCTAAAGTTGGTCCAGAACAGCTCATTCACTATATTTGCCTAAAAGCAAAGCTTTTGTAACAAATTATGATGATTTATTCCACTTTATATTTGTTTGAATTTTTCCATTTTTTCCATTTATGTAGGTGGAATTTCTTGATCCACAAACTCTTCGGTAAGTATAAAACATAATAGAAAGAACAAACTTTAAAATTCTTGAATTTATATATATATATATATATATATATGAATATTTCGAACCATTTCTAAAATATCAAACAGTTCTTAAGCCTTTCAATCGAGATCGATTAAACGTTCAGTCGTGACAAATAGAATATGATGTGTGCTATAAAATATACAGCTTTTAACTATTAATTCCTAATAATTTTAAGCTTGATCGATAATCATTACTTGGAATGAAGTATATGTCATATAAAGTTTTCAATTATTAACATATTTCGTTGTCAAGTTTTCCACATTTTAAACGGATTTTATTTATGTAGGTACTTATTCATTCCAAAAATCAAAAATCCATACTTCAGTTATTAACCTTGCTAGCTTAAATCCTTTCGTAACCAACAAAAAAAATAATGTTCCACATAAAGTATTGTTGTATATTGGAATGCCTCAGTCCCAGTTTTAAAATGAGATCAAATATATATATATATATATATATATATATATATATATATATATATATATATATATATATGTATGTATGTATGTAAAAAAATAATTTAGTTATAAATGGTTAATGTTATTTGTCACTCATCGTACGATCTGGCCACAGCACCCACACACAAGATTTCATTTATAATGTTATCCTTAATTGTGATGATAAATCAAATGGACTTTAAATGTTTTCTTTTTTGGCTGTTCATACATACATACATACATACATACATATATATATATATATATATATATATATATATATATATTTATATATGAATGATTTCGAATATTTATAGAGTTCATAATCAGTAAAAAAAGATGTTCAAATTGTAAACAGTGAAACCTCAATTACAAACACTGTTCAACCACCTAAATGTTTTCATTATAGAGAGAATTCATTAAAACAGTTAATACATAATATGTAGCTAAAACTATTGCTAACAACTACCTTTCATTACATAGAGAATTTCATTATAGATAAGTTCGTTATCGAAGGTTTCGCTGTATATAATTATTGAATTGTATATAGTAAATAGATAGAAATTTAAATTTTTACATATTAAAAAAAAGTGTTTTAAAATAGATCAATACATCGTTTTCTTTACAAACTAGTCCACCGTTTTTAGTTAGGTAAAATATGTTGACTTCTAGATAGCTGTTTAAATATGAAGTAAAATAATGTTAAATTTGTGTCTATCTGTATTACTTCACAAAAATAGTCGATGTTTATTAAAAGTGTAAAAATATTTCTGAATAATGTTTTAACATTTAACTTTTTGATTTTAAAAATTATACGCTCTTCTAAATCATTACCGATGATACTAGATAATTAAATCTTGTATATTTGTGATCACGTATTTATTCAAATTTGTATTATAGATTTTATCGTTTTGTTTTTCCTTGCTTAAATGATGATAAAAGCAGGAGTGTAATTTTTAACTGAATAGTCATTATTTAATGGATGAAATATTCATATGTAGATTTGTTTTACTAGATATTTTGAATATTTTTTTTAATATCTATATAATGTAAAATGACGATAATAAATTATATTCATTCTGTGTTTTTTTATTTTATTTCTAGTGTTAAAAGAAAGTTTTAACTTTCACAAATAAATTATTTTCTCACCCCATAAATTATAAAAATATTCTAATCAAACATATTTAATAATTTATTATTGATAATTTTCGATTGTTGCTCAATCATCAATCACAAAACACCTAAGGTGGAGTAAAATCTAAGAAAGTTTTAACTTAATTCATAGATTATGTTACACTGTGTAAGCATACTTATATTTTTAAAAGGTACACTTATGATGATACTTATTTTATGTATTTAAATTGTTGTTAGATATAGAAATAAATAAGAAATTGACATGATTTATATTTATTTCCTTTAAAATATAGGTATATTGTAAAAAGTATGTACAAAAACTCTTGGTTTTATTATCTTTTGGCACAATAAATTTCTTTAAATAATATATATATATATATATATATAAAAGTAATATTGTGTTTAATTTGTTTTAAATAGCGAATTGAAGTTTTGAAATAGTAATTAAAAATTAATAATCTTTTTTCACAAAAAACATTAAAAAATAGAATTATCTAATTTTGTCCACAAAAAGAATATTATAATTTGAAACGAAAGTTTATGATATTATCGTGAGTCTGGAGAAATTCGAATTCATGATGCTGAAGAAAGATGAAGAAGTAATGACCTGTAGGTAGAAAATATATAATTTGTGTCCCAGAAGTGTATAATGGATTCATTTTAAAACAAAACAATGATTTCGAAAGTTTGGATAAGTAACATTGAGCAGAATAATGAAATCACTGACAGAAATGGAAAGTTTGTGGAGAAGCCTTCATCCAGAACTGGATTGAAATACGTTCATGATGACGATGATGGTATATGTGTCGGATATATATATATATATATATATATATATATATATATATATATATATATAATGTATATATATATATATATATATATATATATATATATATAATGTATATATATATATACACATACACATCATTTATGATTGTGTATATGCATGAGTGTGTAAGTTTGCGTGTATGTGTTTGTATTGATGTATATCTGTACGTCTGTTTTTTTTATTGCTAAATATATAATAAACGTTGATTATCATATGTTTTAATTATAAGATATGCATTGTATTATAGTGATTCCGCAGGTCGACCTTAACCTCAATTTCGTAGTACATTGTACTTGATAATACTATGATAATGTAATTTATAATGAATGTATAATATGATAATGTAACATTGTATATTTGTAACTAATGCAAAATTATTATATTAGTTCGGAATATTAATTGTCACATAATGCTTTTTATAAATGATGTAATCAATTTTGCTTTGAGAAATACAATCGAGAAGATTAGATAAATGAAAAATAAGACATGTATATATATATATGACTGCTTATTTTCTTAAATCCTCAAGTTTGAAACATTCTTTTCATAACATATAGTTCGTTTTCCCATAACATTAAAATAGAATATAGTTTTATGATCACAAATATTAAAAAAAAATACGATTTATAATTGACGTGGGAAAATATGTCTAAAAATAGTAAGTTAATAATGGGTAGAGTAATATATAATATATAAGGACTTTATTGAAACAAAATCAAAATGACTTTACAAGAACTTAAGCACGAAATTAAAAAAAAACGATTGTGTAAAGTCTAATATAATCAGATATATGAGTGATCGAGACATATTAAGAATAACCATTTGTTTTCAGAATTTAAGCAAAATTTTTGAGTATCATAATTATATGTAAAACAAATTGTTTCGAATAAAGACATATTTGTACACATATAAAATTTTTATATTATGAAAATTGATATCGAACTTAGAATTATCTTTCTATATATAAAAAATAATTCTATTGTAGTTTCCATAAAACAATTTTTTTCGTATAGACCGCCTCGCAACGTGCTCCCCCTCCCCCTGTTACAATGTATAAGTAGTATGTTAACCATTTCCATTTCCGATCATCAATGATTGGTTGACGGATATCCTCTCCACTGGGATTGGCACACCCCTCTGTAGGGGTCGACGAACATAGCGAGTAAGGGGCAGAGCTCCTTGGTATAATTTTAAAAGTTTTGACAGTTACATATAAATTACTCGTGTACATAATTATGTATATTCTAAAGTCCAGTTTATGATAATATTTGTAGTTAATAGTATTTATTAAACCTATTATGAGATCAAAAATATTTTCCATTTTTTTTTTGTAATATTTTCATATGTAGTTTAATCTTACATTTCGAATTGTCATTCTTAATTAGATTTTTTTATACAAAACATAGTATTATCAATTTATAAAACACAATAATAAAAGATACATATCTTAAATGTTTTCAGATTGTGTGATCAATTTGGTGGTTTTTTTCCACCGAAAACTGATAATAAAAAAATACACTTAAAATTAATCTTGCATTAATCATTGATGTAATCTTCAATCTATTCTATTATAATGTTATATATTTTATAGATATATGTTAAATATTTGAAATAAATTTCGTATTCTTACATTAATTAAATTAGTTTTCTTCCATTATCAAGGTCTTCCCATTAAAAAATATGTCTAAAGAAAGTAATGATAAAAAAGTTTGGTGTTAATTACACATTGATGTAATATTTAAATACATGTAATTAATATGTATAAGTTAATAAATTTGTATTTAAATTATAAAATTTTGTTTATGTATAAATATATTTTTGAAATTTTTTAGCTATTTACGAATTTATCGAATCATTATAATAATAATTTTATTTACTAATTGATGCAATTAGATTGTTTTTACCAGTGTGCTTCAAACTTTAAATATAATAATTCACATGATTTTTTTTTGTTATATTGCATTTTAAAAATAAAGATATGATTATGTATAAGAGAAATTATATTAAGAAAGCGTTGTTCTTTCATCCTCGATTGCATAATATTTTTTAATAACAATCAGGGGTATAGAAAATGTTCGCATGAAAAAGGAAAATTAAAAAAAATCAATGGTTTTTATTTGTTAAGCTTCTTTAATGAGAAAATATAGAATTATATGCATGAAATGTATATGTATTATAAAAAAAAACATTATGTATGGTTGTATAAAAAGGTTTATTCATCGCCGCATATTGTGTCTTATTAATAGTAGTGGGTTAAAATATTGTAAATATCTCTAGATTTGTGTCATTGTAATTGTTGGCTATATATATATATATATATATGTATGTATGTATGTATTGTTTTTCAACACGAGCAAAACAGTTCTTTTTATAAGTCATGCTAGTGGAAAATTGTAGATCCTGTAATTTAACTGCTAATTGTTATTACTATAACCAATCGATGCACTTTCAATATTCTCTGTAACTTTTTCAGTACCTACTGTATTTACGTTTCGTCTATGATAAAGATAAGAGTTATATTCTATACAGTATTGTCTTATTTAAACAAAAATCTAAATTTCTAAGAAAATATAGTATTGAGACGATGTATAAACTCGATAAGAACCGCGAACAAATACACGACTTGTTACCAAAACCTAGGAATAGCAATACTGTATTATATAAATTGTAACAGCTGCACACAAACTTATACTGGGTTCTTAAACGAAACTTTTTATCTTAAAAGTATATAGAAAATACTAAAGTATACTGCATTAAATATTCATTATCGAGTAAAATATAATTTCAAATATAAACATATTTAAAATAATGTAAGTAGTAAAATTTTGAAGAATTAATAAGGAAAGAGAATAAAAATGTTGTGTCCTAATTCGCCTCGTACACGTTTTAAACATATGTACACCAGATTCTAATTTTGTCGGTGTATATAATGGAATTGATTTTTTTTTATTCCATTTTTATTTGACAGCACTAAATTGATTTATATATCAGACAGATTAGTAGGTGACAGGCGATAGATTTTTAATTTAGCTTGTAGCATGCCGAAGACAAAAGTCGGCCAAACTTTTACAATGCAGTGTGAATATACTTAAATAATTTGAATATACTTGGCTTTATTAGAAAATACCAGTCATCAATATTTTATTGACTATTACACAAGGGCACATATTTACTTTTCATTTGAAATTCTATTTAATATTAATATTATAGAAGTGTATGTTTTATATAAGTTTAATTTTTAACAGAATAGAATACTATTGTAAAGAGAGCAAACCAAATTAGAACATATCCTTTGATTGTCACAATTTTAATTGATCATATATTAATTTTTCTTGGAGTAAGTTTGATTATAATATTAATTATTAATGGACGCTTATATGAATTAAACAAGAAAATAATAAGAATACCGAGAATAAGTTAAGGTAATCATAAAGTCAAGAAGCGAATATTTAAATGAATCTAATATGACTAATTGTGAAAATCTTAAAAATCCAAATCAAAATCTTATAAATCCATATTTTGAATAATTGAATTTATAGTATTTGGTGTAATTTTTTAAATTTGGACTGTAAATGTATTTAATGTGAGAAAAGTAATTAGAACAATTGATTTTCTTCAATTTTTGTATACTGTCTGGTTCGTTTCACATTTTACTCACTTTAACCATTTGACTATTTCCAATAATCTCTTTCAAGTTGAATTGATTTTTCTGACTCATTTTTTTTTTATCAAATTCACAATAGAATATGTTGATACACTTTCAACGTTGAAGTGTTTTCAATAATTTATTCGCTCAGCAATCAACCCAAATCTAGTACACTTATTTATTAAATGAAAGTTATTTTTTGAAAGATTTATTGCTAAGATTGATTTTCGTTCCTACTTAAATATCAACATCTGAAATTTAACTCTACGCAAAAATTAAAGTTCTTGTTTTTTATATAAAAAATTTAAATAAATATTGTGCTATGATTTTACAAACATTTATTGTGTTATATAAAATATTACAGTTGTCTGTTGACAAACACACAGTTATATTATATGTATTAAAATAGTAAAGATCTTAAGTAATGTACACATTATCTCTTATTTCTCATGTTTGTTTAGTCTAGTGAAGTACTTAGTATTTTTTTTTAATCACTATTGTAGAAAATTCCAGTATTATTAGATTTTTTGTAGGAAAAATAAGATAAAAACATATAATGATGGATAAAAATCAACGTTAACAAAAGTTAGATATTATTAAAAAAAAAACAATTAAATTTTCAGTGATAATATAATTATACTCGTATCTTTGTTCTTAAATTGATTCAAGTGTTGTATTTTTTTTTTGATACTATTGTAAAAATATTTTTTTTATTTTGAATTAACACATTTCGAATACTTTAAAAAGTGTCAATTAAAACAGGTACACTGTCACTGTCTAGTTATCAGTCTGTATATATATACTGAAAATGTTTGTACTGATGTAAAAAATCCCAAAGAACTTGATAAATATATAATATATTTGTAGAATAGTAATATTACAGTCACATTATCACACGAATGTCAATTTTATTCATTTCTACTTTTTATTAGTGTTACGTATTGTTTTAAGTCGATATTTTATCCACTATTTCTAATAGATTAAATCTGACCCTCATTAAAAAAGTGTATGTATTTCGTAATTTATTAACAGTTATCTCTTTTTAAAATGGTTTGAATATAAGTTTTTTCGGTCGCTTGCAGCAAGGTCATTAAAATACTTCTCATTTACAATTATAAAAATAAAAAAAAGAATTCGTATTCTATTGCTGGTAATAATAATAGTTTATATTATGGTGCAATATATTTTTGTGAAATATGTAATAATTACCGGGCATAAATAAAAGATGAACAATTATTTACAAATATACATTTTCGTCTTAAAATTATAGTTTCAGTATGGGATGAATAATAAAATAGAAAAAAATACTGTGAATTTAAGGAAATAGAAGTATCTATTTTTTATGAAA
>CM068321.1:20596525-20664025 GCA_034766995.1 Acanthacorydalis orientalis | reverse complement strand
TTGTAAGTAAGCATATCCGTATTTTATTTTTATCGTAGTTGTCTAGTTGCAAAATCAAAAATTTAGTATTAATAAATCACTTGAAATACTTCTTTCTTGTATCTGCGCGAGCTTTTAACCGAATAGATGAATTATTTATAAAAGTAGATAGAATATTCGTAAGAAAATGGCTAGTGTTTGTTTTCAGATTGTTTGAGAATTTCTATGATAAGGCATCGTTTACTGTAAGATAGGTTTTTCAACATTGCGTATAAATAATACTTAAAAATATTATTTCTATTTTTTTATATTCGCACATATACATATATGTGTGTGTGAGACAGATAAATATTATATATATATATATATATATATATATATATATATATATATAATGTACTCATATGTTGATACATTCTTGGTATACCCTTAATTGGTATTTTTTACTTTTCACATTTATTATTTGGAATATATATTAAATGATTTTAAAAATGAATTGATTAAAATCAATATTAACATATAATTTATATTTTTTTAAAATTTTAGTCTGTAAAAATTCGAAATATTGAAACCGACAAGTGACATTACAATATTTTAAAATCATATCTGAGTTCATTGCTTTCGAGAAACATAGTATGTTTTTATCTTTAGAGTATAAAAACGTTGATATTTCGAACATTGCATGTATGTGCAGTCACTTTCTCTTACGATGAAACGAACTCTTGTATGATAATCAAAAAAGATCCATGAAGTAAAATCGTTCTTTTTATCTTACAAATTCTCTATAGTTACGTAGAATGAAGTCTAGAGAAAACCCAAATTCTTTGAAATAAAGCAAGTAATTTAATAGAAAAGAAGAGAAGGCACTTTATAAGTAAAAACTTTTTCAGCACAATACTTTATACAGTATCAAGAAAAAGGTTGAAAGAAATTATTTCAGAAAGTTGAAATATTGTTTCGTTTTTTAAATTTATTTGATTTTCGCTGAATGATATATTTGTTTACTCAAGCCAGTAGAAAAAGAATTGAAATCTTTTTAAAACTAGAAGACACTTTTTATAGTCATTCAAAAACTACGAAAATGAATTGAAAATGAAAAAAAATTCTTAGAAAAATATTTTATTTTATTTTTATTTTTGAATAATAAATGTAGTTTTAAAAAGTTTATTACATTATAAACATTATTCCCGAACATTGTATATATCCAGATATGTTACAAATGAGATATTGTTATAAGATAGCAAATGTCTTTAATATAGAAATTGTTTCTAGAGCATAAAAATTGAATCAAGTCTATATAACAACAATCAATTTATTTTTTAAAAAAACTTTTACTCTTATTTTCTTATGCTTTGTAATATTTTATCAGTATAGTTTGTTATAATCTAATATACTAATATTTAACAGAATTCCGAAAAAAAATGTTTTTCGTAATTATTTATTATTCATAAAGCTACAAATGTGCAATAATTTCTATTTATTGTAACTCGCCTTTATTTAGGTTGACTTACACCTAGTCATTATTTTAGTAAATAAAATAATCGGATTATACATAGGAAATATTTATTTTGTGCCTTATTTTATCATATTTTGATTCAATGTGTAATTTAGATATTGCACAAGTCTATTCTGTTTGTTTATTGATAACAAAGGATATTTAAAAGTCATTGACTAAAAAAAAACATTTTTTTTACCCGTTAACACATTTAAATATAAACTCTTTCAGTTTTGCTTTTCCTATACTTTAAATGCAAAACTGTTTCAATTAAACTACACGACTGTCGATTCTCAAATCTTTTAGTAATATTTTCTTTAAATTTGTTCCCTTTGCAGCTATTTTTCTCCATATATTCCTTGGAGCCATTTATAATTTTTTACACTGGTTTTCGTATATTCAACAGCTGGAAAATAAATGAATCCAAATCATTTTTAGTAGATTATAGGAAGACTGTACTTACAGAACGGATAGGGAGGAATGCAATATATTGAATATTTTTTTTCATTTTTCATGTGTCCGCCATTGGGTACTGTTTCTGTATTTCAGACTTGACTTAATAGGTGGGACAAGTAGCTGAGAAAATGGCACAAGAATCACAGTCAATCGTATTTCAGTTCTTGTGCCACTTTCTCAGCTACCTGTTCCATCCAGTCAACCGAAATTGCTCGTAATGGAATATAGTATGATCCAAGGGTGAACATTTAAAAATAAGGACATAGTAATCAGTACACATGTATGATACAAGTATTTAAATGTATTTTATTTTCAATTCAATTTTTGATTTGAAAGTAATAGTAATGAAGAAAAAAATGACTTAAATTGGGTTATATATATATATATATATATATATATATATATATATATATATATATATAAATAGTAAGTATGTGCGTGTTGTATTATTTTTGTATTTATATACGTGCGTGTGAGTTTTTTTTCATATTTTTTGTACTTATTTATTTAATTATAAATCGAGTCGAGGCCTTCAATAATAACTCATTACTATTACAAGTATGTGTCATATGCCTAATACATACCTATGTATATTTTCCGATGATAAATAAGTAATTATTTTAAGAACTAACTATTTTAGGTTTCGTTGATTATTTATAATTAAAATAATATATGGCAGGTTTTAACGAATCTATGTTAATAATAGGTTCAAGTTCATTAATCATTCATATTTAATATTATAAATTAACTTCAAGAATTAAAGTCCAATGTGCGTAAATTAGTTCAATGCCGTTTATTTTTTATTTAGAGAATTGATTTAGGTGTGAATATTGATACTAGCTAATATTTTTGTTAAGGTAAACAAACAGTGTTTGTAATTATATCTATGCAAATGTTTAAATGTAAATAGAAAGTTCAATATGATACAAAAAAAACCTTTCTAGTTGATAATAGTGTAGAGCCGTACATTTACTTTTTTTTACATCTCTCATTATATGAAAAAATGTGCATTGTAATGTTAGTAATTTTTGTTTGAATATTTTATTCTTTGGATCGATTTTTTCCCTGCACAGTTATGTTAAATTGTATGATATTATTTTTAATTAATTTTTTTTATAACTTATATTAGGTATTTAAATATTTATATACATAGTTTCGTTTGAAAGTTGAATGTTTTAGTCGCTATAAATAATTAGTGTACAGTACTTTAAGCTAAATAAATATAGTAAAATTTACTTGCCTCCAGATAAGTGATATATATATATATATGTGTGTGTGTTTGCGAAATTTCTTAAATAAAACAGCTTTTTTCTAGATTTTAGATAAAGATTATTTTTGTAGAATTATTTATTATCGCAGCGTTGTGTCATAAAAAAGTATAAAAAGAACACGTATATTTTATGTGTACTAAACATGTCTTTGGTGAAATTCATGAATTTTATTTTTATGTATTTAGTATTGAATTTTTTGGGACATAAAAGTGTAGATTTGTTCAAATATTAACTTTTATAATTTATTCTGCAATCTATATTTTCATATTAGCATACTTTTACACATGTCGACGTTTACATACTGTCTGTTGTATGTATGTAATATAATTATCCTAGGTTCGAATATTTATTTATAAAATAGTTTACAAATGAAGGCTGTAACCAGCAAATGTTCATATGAATTAAAGGTTTGAATATTTCCATACAAACATTCGCATTTATAAAGAACTCGTTTCACGGATATACCGTGTAAAATTGATCCTAAGTCCAATTTTTACAATAGTTAAAGGATAATTGTCTTCGTATATCTAATCATAAACACTTATATGTGTTTGTATTAGTATTTAATTAAAACCCAGTGTATTTGCATACTTAATAAAGTAAATGTGTTCTATTCTTTGAATTTTCGCACGTTTTGATTAAAATTTACATGTATTTATTTTCTATCATACTTTGTGATCGTAATATTGGGATTCATGTAGATAAAGATTACATCTGAATGGAATTTACTTCTCACTGATATAACAAGTAAGAATTATAACGAGAATATATAGTCAGGCCCGCAGTACTTGTTATAAACAAGTTCGACTTTGTATGTATGTACATATATATATATAAAGATGGAGAGACAACTAGAATATTCGCGTAAGAAATATTACCTACTATATTATATATTAATTCTAGCATATCTGTAAGTACGATAATCTGAAAGAGGTCCATTTTTAGTCAGTTGTATCTTTTGAGAGTTCACTATTGCATAAGAAAATCATTTTGAGACAGTGTTAAAAATATCATTTTTGCGGTGCATTCAGTTATAAAACCAGTTTTTAATTAGAATTTCATTTAAATTAATATTTAAAAATGAATAATTTTCGAATATTAATATTTTGTTACTTTATTTATTCGAAAAGAAGCATCACGTTTAATGATTATTTTTTCGACCTACTTTGTTTGAAATACAAACGAATTGTAATATTCAATGATAAATACAAATAAATCATGTGTATAAGAAAAGTTTCTAAAATAGAAACCACACTAATAAATAAGTGTTCATTTTAACGGTATATGTGTGATCGTACATTTCCCTTAAACAAATGTAAGTATGTATATAACATCTACCTGTGTGTGTGTATATATATATATATATATATATATATATATATATATATATATATATATATATATATATATATATATACCTATATAATAATAACAGATATTGAAAATAAAGTGGAAGTGAAAATAGTATACCAGTGTATTTGAGGTCATTAACATTGAAGAAATCAACTTTATCTCACTGTTTTAATTTCAATTTGAATATATAAAACTGTAAAGATTAGAAAGAGATAAAGTCACATAAAACTGCTAGAGAATTCAAAGGTGATAGTCTTGTATAAATAAATACACAATCATTTTCTGTGTAGATGACACTAAAATTTATTCTTTAGTCGTTTTGAAATAAGTAGAAATGTTAAATGTATATATATATATATATATATATATATATATATATATATATTTGTGTGTGCGTGTATATGTAGAGTAAGGTCTTAACATTTTGACTTCTTAATTGTAATGATTGTTAAATTGGTAAGTTTTAAACCATAGAGGTACGAAATTCCAAACGAAACTCATTCCAAACGTTCCTCCATTGAAAATTAAAAAAATAACTATCTTTTCTATATAATTCTACTTCAATATTACACTCGTGATTATTTTTACCTAAAAAAAGGTACTTATTTTAATATTTGATTGAATTACTCCCATCCGGTGAATGATGGATATCCGGTAAATGATTTTAAACAATAAGCTAGTGTTGCAAGCTGTTTACTTTTTTCTAAACTAATCCATCTTAGTTATTTTACAATTTTTCTTAGGCAGTCGATTTAGTAATGTCTTTTTAAAACAATGTGTATCTCTTCTCTGCACTGTTCCAATATCTCCAATTTTATTCATACTGTGAGGATACCATACACTACTGCATTATTCCAGTAAATATTTCACTTGCGTTTCTTTTATTATCACATCCACCGTTTAATTAATTTTGTTACAAAATTTAAACGAATAAACGTAAAGAAAAAACAAAGATGTAATTGCACACTAATGATTGTATTTTTTTTCTTATACTACATAATTCGAATTGAGGATTTTAAAAAGAAGCAACTTTTCAAAAATTGTATTTGGTTTAAATTTTAATTTGCACTTGTATGTTCTTATATAGAATAAGTGAAAACAGTATTTGATCGTTAGAATTTTGTTGTCATAATCATAGTCAATGTGTGGTTGTCATTTTCATGTTTAGAACATATCAATGAAAAATAAATGTATATTTGTATGTCACCATTTTTTAAAAATTTTATTTTCTATACACATGCATATAAAAATTCTTAATTTATTATTCGGAAATAATTTTTTTAATAATGTTTTATATGTATAATGATTTATACAATTTACTATATATGTATATAGTAAATTGTATTAATTTATCGATATTTTAATAGAATAAATTATTATATTCCTAGAAGTAGAGAGATTTATTGATCTCATATTTATTTCAATAGAGTAAATTATCCTCGGAATAACTGTCAAATCCTTGAACTACTACAGAACGGTGCTTCATTCTCTGAAATGCTTTAATGTAGAAATTTATTATATTTTATGAATGATTACTTTACGAGAATATACTGTACTGAACTCGTATATACTGTCCATTTAATTAATATGGTTTATAAGATATGTATGATTATTCAAGTATTTTTTTTATTATAAATAAAATAAATGTAAAATAATTGAAAATATTTCATAAAAATAATCCTAAAAATAGTTTCAAATAATGTATAATTATACGTATAAATCAGGTACATCTTTGTGAAGTATATAAATATTTTTAGTGGTATCAAAAATATGAAAACATTGAAAATTGTTTATTTCTGATCGTGTACATGCTTTTTTATAATAGATTTTTAATTTTACATTCATACAATGTTTATAGTTTATATATTATAATGAGTAAAAGTTTATAAATAAAAATCGTATTTAATTAATTTTCTAATTAAATAATGTTTATATTCATTTTCTAAATATACTGTTTAATTTTGCATATCAGTAATTTTTGTATGAAGCGTGAATATTGTAGTTTCTAGTGCAGTAGTGAGTTGGTGTATAATGTAATTTTACATACATTAAAATTCTCTAAAAATACACTGGCAGACGAAGAAATGTCAATGGAATTTTTATTTTCTGTCTTTTTGTAAGTAAATACATCTATGTGTGTGTATGTATATAACAAATAATTGTACTGTTTCATTGTGGATGCTGTATTCATATTTTTTATATATGTGTTTTAAATACAACCAAAAAAAATAGTGTTTCTCTTTCTCTCGACTAATATAATCAATCGTCAGTGTTAGATTTTTGAAATTTATCAAAATATTTAAAATATATTCACCTTTTTCAAAAATAAGTATATATAATTTCATTAAACGAAATCGTAACCAAACCAATAAGATTTTATGTTTCTTGTCAGTGCATTATGAATTCAAATTTTACTTGGTAACAACTCATTTTTCACTAAGGAAGAGATTATTTCCGCGGAAAATATTTATTGAAATGTGAACTTAGCATTGTTAAAAAAACAAACATCATTTCCTTCATTCAGTTTATTGCTTTTTTCAAGCAAATACACGAAAATGATTCATAAGGTGATATCATTAGAATTTCTAAATTTATGTAATAAAATTATAAGTATAATTAAAATATATACTTGCATTTATATCATAATTAAAAAACGCGGAATTGTTTGTAATTATATGGTTATTTAAGGAATAGATTGTATCAAAAGTTTAACGAGTTACCAGTACTAACAACAAATAGAAATTAGTAGGCATTTACGAATGTTTTTTTTATTTATTATAATATAAGTAGTTAATAATAAAAGTAAGCAGTATTTAAAAAGTTGATGAGATGTTAGTTTACATTTATGCGTTTTATTAGAAAGAAAAGTATTCATAATAGTGATGCAAATATAATATGAAAATTGTTGATAATTGGATTACTGATATTTGATGATCTCGTAGATCTATGTTTGACGTCAATCGAGAAAGTTTTATACATGTTTTATACATATATATATATATATATATATATATATATATATATATATATATATATATATATTTGTATGTATGTATCTATGTATACATGTAGATAGATACATAAATACTGTTGTAGGATATAATAAAAATGATACATGGTTTCCTTTATTTATTTCGTTTTTATATTGTACATGAGTAGCTATTTAATATTCATAATTATTAAAATGATATTCTTTTTACTTTTATTTATGACACCGAACAAATCAATCGTCGATGAGCATAGTTAGGGTGATCATCAGAAATGAGGATATTGAAGACGAATATACCGGATAAGCATTGATGGTTATATTCGTTAAAAATTTTTATTTAAATTAATAAAACTCATCAGATTTGATGATTATTTTAAATAGGCTATTAAATAACTGTAATAGATAAATGTATGCCATTATTAACTTGGATAAATTTGCTTTAAGGCGCCTCTTATTAATTCTAAATTGCTATTAAGGCAAATGAAGCAAGGTAAACAAATCAAGATATTTTACAGATGATATTATTTTCTGTAAAAGTTCTTCGTTTATAAAAAGATAATAATTTTGTTTCTATTTTTTTTATTCGCTTAGGGTAAGTGATAATTGATTTCTTCGTATTAAATGATTTTAATTTATTATTTTTTTTTAAAAAATGCTTTATATATCGACGTTTCACATATTTTGTATGAATGAGTATTTTAATTTTTAGTTCATCATTTTTAATACAAAAAATTCATTTTTCAGTGGGTGGATATTTTAGCAGTATGTATATATATATATATATATATATATATATATATACATACATAATTATATATATATATATTGATGTCAATTAAATATTAAGAAATATTAATTTAAAATATGTGACTTATATGGTGCTAATTTATGTTAAAAAGTACTTGTCCTAATTACTTAGTAATCATTGATGTTGACAGTGTTCTTAACTTATATAAAATTTATATATATATATATATATATATATATATATATATATATATATATATATATGTCGAATTGTACAACTGCCAAAATCTAAATACATGTTTAATATTTACCATACATTTGACATGTATTAAAAGACTAGAATTCGCGTGTAAAAATACTTACAGTTTGCGTTTTAAAACACTTCTCAGTTTGCATTACCTTGATTACGAAATGAAAGTATTTAGTCACTTAATTGAATACAGATTAACTACAATCGTCATATTTTTGAAAATATTTGTTTCATGAAATGTACAAATAATCAAAATGAATTTATTTCATGAAGTGTTTAAATGTGATATATATTTTTTAATGCGAAATTTAATATGTATATTCATGATTAAACCAATTTTAAGTAAAAAAAAAAAAACGGTACGAAGGTCATTCGTTTGTGTAGACAGGTTGATTAGAAGTCAATTTTATTATTTCCTGGTACTGTTTTATAAAATGTGTTCAATAACTTATTCATTCTTTCTGTACGCACGAACCGTGTATAAAAATAATTATTGCATAATGATCACGATAGTTTTATTTTTAGATTTTAGAAATCGTTCAAAAGTTAACTCTTCATGTCATCTGTATAGATTTATTACTACATGTATAATTACCAATTATGTACATATGTTTTTTGTTAAATAATACAAATATGCAACTGGTTGCAAATTTGTTTTTATTGTTCTTCACTTTCTACATTTATTTGGTTTATTAGTATGTGTTTTTCATTGCTAATGTGAAAAAAAATTAAGTGCTAGTACCTTTTAAGGTTAAATTTAATTCGTGATAGAATATACTTTAATTTCTAATCGAACAAATATAAAACACTGATTTTCATTTATATATATATATATATATATATAATTTATTTATTTATTTGATTTGTCAGTGTCCATATTTTTTTTTATTAATATTCGAAAATGATATAACGTTAAGAAGTTTTAAGGTCAATTTTGACACTTGAAAGAATGTAGTTTATAATCTACTTGTACAAATTTGATATACTTTTTTGTAATTTCATGTATTAACAATTTAATATTTTTAAAAAGTTTATTTTCCGGTAAATTAAATTTACTACAGATTATTTTTCATAGAATTTTATATAGTTTACAGTTGTAATCATGAATATTAATTGTTTCGATTGTTATTATGAAAAAATCTACAAGAAGAAATAAAATGTTAATTTCATGGCTCATTGAATATTTACTATTGTGTACTTATTTTCAGTTGTTTAAAACCACTGTTCTAAATTATCTGGAAATGTTTTAAAATAACGGAAATAATAAAAATTGAATTGTTAATTTGATACATTAGTTCAATAAAATACTTCAAATTTTTAGTATGATATAGCAAAAGATTGGCTTTTTTAGAGAGAAATAAATTGTGTTGTTAAAGTTAATTATTAAATATTTATAACAAATTTTATTGTAATATGTATTTGTTTAGAAAAACAACAACAGTGAATTCTTATAGAGAAGCATTTCTAACAAATGTTCTTGTTTGACAGTAAAATAAATTGTATTTTTTTATAAATAGAAATATATATATATATATATTGTTTGTAAATACCTTGATGTAATGTAGATCAATTTAATTTTTAACAAAATCTGAAATTAGATACTATTTTAATAATCATGTTTGTATAAGAGTAGATTTTGTAGATGTTTTTTTTACATTGCAATTACTTTATTGTAAATAATGAACTTTTAATTTTTCATTTACACTTCTTTTAAAATTCAATCTGAAAATTCAATTATATTCAATGATTAATATGATTGTTTTACATATAAATTATATGTTTTTCAATTAATAAAATCAAGATTATATGACCTGTTTTGCACAATCCTAGAGATTGTAAATGCATGCTTAGTTTTTAATTTACCAAACATGTTGTCGACGTTCAGGCTGAAGTGAATACTCTAAAATTTTCATTTTAAACTTATTCTTGTCTATAATAAAAATGAGTATAACCTGACAGAACTCACAAATTCTTATTTACATATTTTAGAAATTATCACTTTCTACTAATTCATTTTACTAGATATTGTACCTAGGTAAAAGTCACGTTTTCTGTAAGATTAGTGAGAGAGTGGCTTCCTGTGGGTATTTTGAAGCTTCACTAGATAAATTCGAGAAACGACTATGTTAAAGGTTACGAAAAATGGCTGTACTATTGCTTAGTGCAAATCTCTGAATCGAAATATGATTAAAATGTTTTAATGATACTAATTGTAAGATTTAGTGCATGGTACTTGCAGTGTTGAGTTGGTATAAAGGTCACCCGATTACAAAAGATGAGTGAATGCTTTCTATAAAATCATTCTAGATTTTGTGAATTCTAATAAAACGCAGTCGATATGAAAAATAATAATTTTTGTACATTATTTACAATTAAATGAAAGTTTATTCAGATTATTTAATTAGAATTCGGTTAATAAAAATACATTATCAAATTCAGCACAATATCTTTTCATTTAAGGAAATAATTACGTGTTTTTATTATAAATACCAAAATAATATGAAATTTATTATAAAGTGAAGAAAAACAAATCAGAATAAAAACTATTTCGAATTTTTTTTGTTTATTTTGTTCATTTTTATGTCATAATAATACGAAAAGAATTTGTATTTGAAGAACAAAAACGACTGTAAAATCATTGAACGATTAAATTAAAAATCTACTTTAAAAATTATCATCTACTGAGTACTCTTATGAAATGCTTTTGTATAAATATTTTTTCTGGTGTCAGGTTAATTTGCTAGAACATTGCATTAATTATAAAAAATTATGTAAATACATATTTCGTATTGAATTAATTTAATGCAATATTATATTGATTTAATTGCATGTTCATTTTTTATTTAGTTATTAAAAGACATATTATGCAAAAATATCAACGATACTGAAAATTTCGTAACAATATGTAACGCCATTCGTATTTTTAGTATCGGGAAATGGTTTAATGTTTGCTTTGATAAACCACAATTTCATGCATAATAAATGATTGCGTTATCTTAATAGAACAGCTCACTGAAATTTTCAAACGATCGTGAATTTTGGTACTTGTAACTAATTGGTATACTGCAATGATTTAAACATACTATTGGATTTTTTTATATTATCAACTCGTTATATATATATATAATTATTAATTAATAGTAATAATAATTGTCTTAAAATACAGGAAGTATTTTCAGTTAAATCGAATTTGATTAGTGGTGATAGTGGTTTTTGGAGCAATATAAGTTAATTTCTAAATTTGAAAATTATTCTCTACAATATTACAAAAGTATTAGAAATGACTAAGGCAAATATTATCTTTCTTGATAACTGCATGATATTTTGTAATTTTTGAACAGTAATATTTTGGTTAAACATGGTAATTAGTTTCAGAATTGACTTGTAAATAATTTTCTTGATTTTAATTTTTACATCTGTTCGAGATTTAAAATTATTTCTGTATGAAAAAATATCTTTGATTTTATACAAAAAATTGCTATTTTAATAAATCTCGTATAACATGAGGCTAAGTTTAAATTCAACTTACATAAAATGTTAATAAATCTTGCTAAATACTCAAATGTTTTATATTTTAAACATTTGTATTAATTCTTTTTAATATGTAAGTAACTGTCTAAAATTTTACAATTACTAATGTTTCGTAGTGTCCCTGTAGTCATTCTTGGCACACAGGTGTTTTGTGATGCACCAGTTGAGAAATTCTAATCTAAATAAGTAATTTCTAAATTAAATTATCTATTCGGTTATATTTGTAAATCATTTATTGAAATGTAGGTCATTTTGTTGACTAGATGAAAATAATATTTTTAAAAACTACTCTCTTTTTTATATTGAAAATAATTATGTATTATTTCTATAATTTTATCATTAAACTACGTATACGCTGAACTTAATTATTTTAGTAATATGTAAAAATATTAATGTCAGTATTTTATTTAATGTTTATTATTTAAATTTTCCCTATTTTATTAATTGTTCACGTCTACTCAAATACTTAATTTAATAAAAAATATATACATCGTTTTTTGAACAGAATTTTTGAGAATCAATAGTTGCAACACGTTTCAAGTTTATTTTAATGTTCAAAAAAATATATTTATTTATAAATTACATTAAAAAAATTGACGGCTGTAGGTACTGTATAAAAATATTACTTACTATTTAAATTTATGTTTTTTTATTAAACAAATTCATTTTCTTTACAGACAATGATCAACATGGCATACTGCTGGCTAATTTTAGCTGGTCGATGTGTTCAACGACTAGTTTTCGGCGAACTAAGAGTCAGCGAACAACAACACATAAAAGATAAATTTTGGAATTTTGTGTTCTATAAATTTATATTCGTTTTCGGCGTCATCAATGTTCAATACATGGATGAAGTTGTATTGTGGTGTTCGTGGTTTTCTCTCTTGGGATTTTTACATTTGCTCGCTCAATTATGCAAAGATAGATTCGAATATGTAAGTATAAACAAATTTATTCAAGTGGTTTATTATTATTTATATCAGATAAAAAATATTTTTTTAAAAAATGATAATTTATTTTGTGTTCTTTTATATCTACAGATAATCATATAAAAAATATTTATTTTAGTGATTTATGTGATTTTGTTTGATAATAATTAAAGCAAAATTATTCATTGTTTCTATGATATCATAAAACGATAAAAGTGATTAATGTGAAATATTTAATTAATTGAATTGCATATGAATGATTTAATCTATTTCATTAAATACATTTTATTAAAAGAAACCTTAGTTCATTGAAATGATTTCACTATTACTTAATATATTTTAAACAGAGTCAATTGTTCAATATAGATTTAAGATAACAAACAATTTTTTTTATATGCTTGTTAAAAGTAACTTTATCATTCGCGCATCGCTTCAAAGTTTAATTATATGAATCACTATTTTCACGATTCATCACGATTGATCATTGCATCACTTTTCTTTTTTATGTATAAAAGTTTAAGAGAACATACTAGTATTTTCCATAAGACTATCTTCGAGGTTTTCAGGAAACGTCAAAATATTACTGTAAATTATAAATTATTATTCCATGAATTTATCTCACAAAAATAGAATAAAATCGAGATTGAATTGAACGCGTAAAGTTTTATATATATTTATTCACCTTAAGGCTATAAGTAATCATCAATCAATCAAATTCAGACATTCTGGGACGTATATGAATAGTATTGCTAATTTATAAAAATGTATATATATATATATATATATATATATATATAAATTCAGAGAGAGATGGATGTTTCAGAAAGGAATTTCATAGTTCTGTATACAGATTTAGAATGCAAAATGAATAAATAAGTTTTATAGATATGTAAATTCGATGCTAGATGAAAAAAAAGTTGAACTATTAGATATTTAAAATTATTTATTACAAATTATTAATGAAAATATTAAATATGTATAAAGTTTCCAAATGTTTCTATTTTATTTTATTTGTACAAAAATTGTTTTCTTTTTTAAAAATATTTACAGATTTCATACTTTTGAGTGACCATAAATTAGAACGTGCCTTCAATCTTCTAAACGTATCAGTTTTCAATAAGATTATTGTACAAGTTAATAAAAAGAAACTACGGATATAAAAAAATATTTTTTAGTTTTTTGTCTGTTCTAAAATATTAGAAAGCCTACGAATTAAGGTAATAGATAAGAATTACTAAAGGTGTACTAATATATTTAGGAAATAGTTAAGCAATTTTGCAAAATTAAATTAAAATAATTCAATAGAAACGTTAAACAGCGATGTTTCCTGAAAAGTCTTAAAATGTACATTGACGTTTAATTTAAATAAGTATAAAAAATATTTAATAAAAAATAACATGTTCTTTATGTAACGGTAGATGAATTGTCAGTATTTCAATGTCAGTTTAAAACATTAAAATTCCATTTCTTATTTCAGGGTTTTAATTTGTATTTATGTTATTAGTGTAACACTTATTAATTAATTTAATAAAAACAATTTAATATTTTACATTGACGTATATAAAAAGAGGATCGACATTAGAAAGGGAACATGTATTTAATTATATAGAAATGTATATAATTATTATTAATTCCAGTCTATTAAATTATGCAAATAAATCGATAGATGCAAAAACCACAGAGATAAGTGTTCTAAAGAGAACTGATAGTTTTCAAACTTTCTCTTATATGAATTGATACTAATCAATAAATATAAAAAGTTTGTTCTTATTTTATTTCAGATGTATATCATCCAATATTAATGTGTTTTTAAACCCCCTGCTTAAGTATTATAAGAAAGGTATAATTTGTAAGTTATGGTAATTAAGTTGTTTAGAAAACGCATTTTTTCAGTGGTTCCGTGTAAGAAAGAATTCCTTTTTTTATTGTTAGTTAAAATCGTGACGAGGATAAATTGAGTGAATATTTCGTATCACGTTTTCATAATAAACTTATTTATTTGTATGTTTTTTTGTTTAAATGCATTTACTATCGAGAAGACTTGCATTTATGAAAACTTTCTAAATTGTTTTAATAAATTGCTTGATTGATGATTTTCGATTATAGTTATTTTATTTTTATTAAATATAAAGTAAATTTATATATATATATATATATATATATATATATATATATATATATATATATATTGGTAAACATTTTGTAATAATAAATATTTATATTCACAGGTTATTCAAACTTGCTTTATTACAATAAATGTTAAAATATGTCTATTAACGATAAGAAATAAAAACTAGGCTGTGAAAATGACAATTTATAAAATTATGAAACAATTAATAAAATGGTCAAATATTTAACGATACTTAACGATAAAACAGTACGATACTAAAGTGGAAATGTGTTAATATATATTTTTTTATTATTTTAGTCTAGATGTGTATTCATGCTTATCAATTTTCAAAACGATAAGCACACTTTTGTGTATATAATATAATTATCATATTTTCTTGTATATATATATATATGCAGATGTTTTCCTCCAATGTAACCATTCTTACTTATTTCATATCAATCCAAGTAATAAAAAAATATTTTTTAAGTTAGAGTAGTTTCAACGTTTTTTATTTAAAAAAAGTAAATATAGTTATATTGAAAGAAGCCAACGATTGTGTTTTATACAAATAAGCATTCATACTGTAGTGTTTTTTTCTCTTTATTATTCATGTAATTTAATTAGATTTATATTTTTTTTCCACAGACGTTATAATATTTTTTACATTTTTAAAGTTTATTTTCTTTTTGTAAATTACATTTTCTTATTAAATAGAAATTTTCATCAGCATTTAGACGATGTTATAATATAATTTTCTATTGTTTTTATTTGTTCATTTATTGAGATGAATGTTTATAATACAACATTTCAAATATTTTTAACATTTACCATTATTATTAATACATTTATATTAACGTGTAACAAATGTCTCCCTTTTTTAGTTATGAAGAATGCATAATTTGTTCCTACAATAGTTCATGGTAGTGCGTGTACTCTAAAAACCACCGAATAATCCCCTGAAGTGAAATAAATTTGGTGTTCTCACACCCTTTTGCAGCTTAGATGTGACACTATCTGGCTTTCATATATTCCTAACACTAAAGCATGGTATCAAAATAAGACATTTTGTTTCTGATGACCAAGTTAAAGCTGTCTTGAAGGCTTAGAAGGACAAACGCCAGCTTTATTCATTGGCGGAATTAATAAACTTATTACGTGTTGAAAGAAATGTATTGAAAACAGTGGTGGTTATATTGAAAAATAAACACACCCTTTAATTGTTTATATTCTAAACTTTATTTTTTTTATCATAATTTCTAAATTTATTCAAGATGTATGCGATTCTGTGTAACACTTTATCTCTGCTCGTACTTGTACTTTTAATAATATTAGGTGTCATTACCATTATCATTTTGAACATTTAAAGATCTACTATTCAATATAAATTTTACTTCAATTGTTACTTTGCATAAACCAATATTTATCCTTGCCACAAATTTTCAGCATATATTTTTATGCAATTATACATTAAAAATATTGCAAATATTTTTTTAGTAATGATGATTCAGAACAAATGTTTTTTTTTTCATAATGAAATATTATAAATTCAATAATGCATTATTGAGAAAAGGTATATACTTTAGTAGCAACATATTACCTGTATTACATTTATTTTAGAAGAATTTCAGAACTTCGATTGGTTTTCAATCAACGGTTATTTGCGTTCGATTTCATATCGATTTTACATCACTTCATTGTCGACTTTTTAATAAAATGTGGCATTTGACAAGCTAAGATTTATTATTCTTATATTTATGTTCAGTCTACACGAAGTTTTGATTTTATCCACGTATTACACTATTCTATTTTTTCTGTATGCGCATAAAAAATGGAAATTTATTTTTTTAAATGTTTTGTCTCATATTTTGATTTGAATTAGTTTACATTTTCCTGAAAAGATAATTAATATAATTTCAAGTGAATTATATTAAATGTTTTAGGTTATTGATGTTTCATAAAATATGACATCTAATGAATTCGGGCACAAATATGCGTTACGTTAATTAAAAACACAAGTACATTGAAATACATTGAATGGTAGCAATTTATTTAGCGGTATATATATATATATATATATATAAACGTACTAAGAATGAATTTTATATGCGATAAGATATTACTGTAATAAAGTATGACGATTTTTTATTTTCTTTTAATTGCAGTCTGTAATTATTGATTATTTATTCAGGTCTAAAATACTGACACTACATATTAATTCATACAATATTGAAACTATTTACATTTTCAAGAGAGTCATTTTCTACGTTTCGAAAATCTTGTATCCAACTGACGTACTTATCATGTAAAATCAATACTCTGCATAAATGAAACGTATGTAAATTATAAATGATTGGCTTTTTAATTAAAATGTTGATACCAGTGTCGGTCTTATTCATTATTTCTGATATATATGTATATATATGTATATATATGTATATATATGTATATATATGTACATATATATACATATATATACATATATATACATATATATACATATATATACATATATATACATATATATATATACATATATATACATATATATACATATATATATACATATATATATATAAATGTAATATTATTTAATAAAGCAGTATACGAACATACAAGTAATCAATCATAGAACTTTTATTTTATTAATTATTTAAATTATAATTGATCGTTATTGTCAATACAATTGTATCAAAATCACGAATATATATATATATATATATATATATATATATATATATATATATATATATATATACGTGCATATGATTGAATTTATAAAATCATATAAATTTATTTTTGAATTATGTTTTATTTAAAATTACTTTACGGAAAAATTATGGAAAGATATTAATATCTAAAAATGTGGAATCAATTTGTCGTGTATTCTTCAATATAATTTTTGAGACGGTTTAGAATTTCACTTCAATTAAAAATCATTTCAGAATGAATACATAATTCCCCATACTATTATATTGTTCACAAATTAACAAATTCTGTTTCCAAGTACATGTTATTAGCATCATTGAAATTTAAATTGTGTATCAGAAAAGAATGCTTATCTATTTTTGATTTTATTTCTCTCGTATTACTATTTCACATATTTCATTTTTTGAAATGTTTTTAAAAGATTTTCAGTAATTTTTTAAGAATCTCTACTATATGTTAAGAATTACACTAGGTCCTTAATGTGAGTTTATCTTAAACATGTGTATATATATATATATATATATATATATATATATATATATATATATATATATATATATATGTATATAAATGGTTGTAAAACATGAAATGATGCATTTTCTTAACAATTTTATGATTTAAAGTAGATATGAAAATATTTTAGTATTTAAATAAAATATCTTTTTTTTAAATTTTGATTCTAATTATGAGATTTTCTTAAATCTTCGTGAAATAATGTTTGTAATTCCCTTTCAGGAAAAATTATTTTCTATACTTGTATTTTTTTTTGTTTGTCATAAATACATATATATATATATATATATATATATATATATATATATATATATATATATATATATATATATATACATATACACATACACACACACATTCCGGGATTGAATAATAGCAATTCCCTCAAGTTTACAGGAGTAGAGAAGTCTCAAGAGTAATGCATGTATGTACTGTACTGTACCATAAAATTTGACTAAGTACAAACATCCCTTTTCATATATTCTAAAATTTGATGAGACAAACTGATAGAATAGAATAAATAAAAATATTTGAAAAGAAAATTTAATAAAGAGAATCACAATTTCTTTCAGTTTTTATGTTAATAATGTATATAACTTTATTTTCTAGTTTCTAACGTTTTTGTTAATAAACTTTAAATATATTTTTATAATATATTAAACCATTTTTAAAGAATGTCGAAATATCAGATAGATTCATTCAGATTCCCCATGTCGTGTGATACTCCTTACTATCTGTATAAATAACCTGTTTCAATTGACCTTTTATATGATTTTATTAATTGTTTCTGGTAACAGTCGTTTTCGTTGGCCACTAGAACTTTTTTTATTGTTCGAAGCAAAGCATTGGTTTACTAGGGATGTACTATTATTTTGTTTTGATATATATATATATATATATATATATATATATATATATATATATATACATACATACATATTTAAACCACTATATTATAGCTGTGAGCACAAAAGTTTATTACATACTTTAATAAAAAATATAAAGCATGTTATTTGTAAAAGTAACTAGCTGATTAAAATTGATTATTATTTTTTTAATAGTAAAGTATATAAACTGTAACCATTTTTTTACAATTTTTCATTTTATGGATAATTTTCTTTAAATAGTTCTATATTTTAACCACATTTCCTTGTCCATACATCGAACAGTCCAATCGTTTATTATTTCGAAGGCCATTTATTACTTTCAATACAAGTTTTGAAGAATTTACCTTCGGATTTATCTTCTCTTATCGCAGTATCTAATATGTCTTACTCATTCAATATGTTTAAGGTTTTTTTTTTTTTGAATTGAAACTCATTATTATTTTTGTGGTATAAAGTTCGATCGTATATTTAGTCATATAAATAGTATTGTTTTTCTTAACAAAAAATCTTATTAACTTTCATAATTTAGTATATACATATATAATTTTCTTCTAAGGTTTTTTATAATTTTATTGAAAAATATGTATACGCTTATATTAACTATTACAGTATAAAATTTATTAGTCTGTAAATTAAATGTTTTTAATAAAAAAAATAATACGACATTTTGACAAAGTATTATGTATTTCAAGCAAAATTTTATTGTTAGAAACAAACTACTTTTATATTCAATAATACTTACTGTGAAACTTCAGTAATACTTTATGCGAAATAAAATAGTAGAAACATTTTTATTTATATTTGAAATTTAAAAGCAAAGAAGTATTTATGACTCTGAAATTACTATAATTGTATTATACAGTTAATTATTTATTTATTTTACCTACAATTCCACTGTATTTATGACAGTTTGAGTCAATTATTTCGTTAATTTTTATCCGTTTTTCACATTTAAGCAATAAAATTATAAAATTGTATTTATTTATATACGAATACATATATATATATATATATATATATATATATATATATATATATATATATATATATATATATCGATTTCAATAAAAATATTTGAAAAGCCTTGATCGAAAATGCAAATAATTATTCATATTTTTTAAAAAAATAAATAATGTTATGTCCACAGATGTGAAAATTATGTTAATATATAATTTTGTGCATTGATTAATACATAATTTACTTGCACAAAAATTTTTGAAACGAGACCACGGTGTCAAGTACTATCGTTCTACTTACACATGCATCGTTAAGTAAACCCTATTCTAATTAATATATTAATTAGTACTTAATCGCGCTTATTATTAAATCTAAACCATTGTCACTATACCAAATTAAGTAATAAATGATATTGTAATCATTGTTTGTGTTTACAAATATAAATACAGCAAAAAAAGCATTGCACGTATATACTGTACTGATTTTCGGTGTATGGACAACGCATGATATGCGATAAATGATTAGAAATTAATGAGCAACAAAAATCACGTTCATAAACATTTTTTAATAATGTAAAACCATTGTACAATAGTTACATAATCGCGTGTTTTGGGACAAAGTCTATTTTGATTGTGTATATGAAAATAAAACAGGAATTTACAATCGGTTGTTACATTTTAAAATGATATTTCCTGTGTTAAAGTTCAATGAAGAATACAAAATATGTTCATTCCAATTAAACTAAAGAAATAAAAATGAAATAACTTAAATTAATAATATAACTGTAAGTGAATATAAATATAAATACTGTTAATTGAAATATCTTATATGAACTGTTGAAATTTAAAACATAGGACATAAATAAAAATGTGATTTATGATTATTGAAATAATTGACCTATTATAAACAAGAGTTACTATGAAATAAATAAATAAACGGTTATGGTTTATAAATAATTTATAATCATGTAGAGATTTTGAAGTTATGTTAGGCGATTGTTCAATTACGATATGATTAATCTATATATCGAAGGTCCTTTTATCAATTAATAATTATATTTGAGGATATTGCGGTTTATATCCATTGATTGATTATAATTTAGAAAAAGGTCGATTGTTTGCTTTTTTTATTTATCTTTGTAATCAACAGCGTTTACTTTCATGTTCAAAAGATTACATTTAGTTAACAAAATGACGAGATCATAAGTCTTAATAATTTGAAATAATTATTTAAAAATTTGTTGAATAAAAATTGATTGAAAAATATAAAATATCACTCATTACACTATACCTTCTTATAGTACCCCAGGTTGTAAATGGTATATAGGTATGTAATGAAATTATTTTATTGGCTGTAACTTATAAAACATTAAAAATATTTCATAAGTGAATAAAATCGATATTTAAAAGAATGACAAATGTTACGTCCATGCATATGCAAATATTATAAAAATGCCATTTGTTTTATTGTATCAGCTGAAAGTGGCATATGTTAATCATTCAATTCAGCCAAATATTACATGTTTTATTTTCGAAATCGATACAGTGAGAAAGACTTCTTTTTGAAAGCAGATTAAGCAATGGATCACTGACTCAGTAAATTACCAGTTGATACATTTGATATTTTTTTTAAATTCTTTAAACCTGAATGAATGTTTATTTTGTAGTTAAGCAGTTTCATATTTACATGTTTTTAATAGATATTGAATTATTAAACAAATTTTATATGTTATTTATAATCAATAATTAATTAATTATTGATTAATAATCGATTATAAATCATAGAGTATCACAGTACTTATTATTTTATGAATGATTAAATTCATGCAGTTGATTAATTAGCCTTCGATTATTGTATATTCCAAACATCGCTAATTGGAGTAAAATAAAACGTAATAGATGAATCATATTTTAATTGCTTGAACAGATCTTTATCAAATAAAATTAATTATTTTCAGTATAATTTTTTGTTTAAATTGTAATATAATATGTTTTATCTACTTTTTCTTAATAATTTCACATTTTATTAGTGATAATATGAGAGAATTATAACAATTTCTTAGAATACTATTGTTTAAAAAGTTTACATTAAACATTTATTTTTCATATTAGTATGTAGTGTTTACATTCTTAATAATAGCTGTTTTTATTTCTTAAATCATAAATTACGGATTATTAATTATAAATATTTCTTAGAAGTTATATATATATATATATATATTGTGTGTGTGTGTGTGTGTATAGTGTATATAAATATGTATATATGTATATGTTTGTATGCACATGTGTGTATGGATAAACAAAACAAAATCGGTAGTAATGAAATAAGATAATATATATAATTATGTACAGACCACAGTGACTAATTCAGAGATTACATTTTATTTTAAGATCAATAAGTTACTAAGGACATGACCTTAAACAATGTTTCTCTAGTAAATATTAACTTGAACTTCATCAAACTAATTAACTACTTATTGATTAGAAAATTAGTAGTGAAATAGAACATTGATTAGTTCTTAATCTAATGCTCACTAACTTGGAAGAAGATAATTTTTATATATTAAATTTTATACAGGTTGCATTAAAATCTTATCGTTAAAATTTCGATGTCAATTGTTTTGTCAACATATCGTCTCTTTCCTCCTTTCTAAATTTAACTTAAAATACATTAACATTCAGTGATTGCTTCCTTTCGCAAAAGAATTCAATTATTGACAAATTAATGAATGCTGGAATCGTGACCTAATTAGTATCGTGTCGTCTCTCCATTCACAAAAAATTTCCATTCAGTTTTCTCAGATTTTCTTTCCTTTGCAATAATGTATTTTCAATGAATTTGTTATTTAATTTTTTTTATAAATATGTATATGTCTATTTTTTCTATTAATAAAGCCTGAAATAATCATTCAGTTTTTTTTTAATACAGGGAATGAATGAACATAGTAATGTTTGCAAGATACTTATTTACTCGATACTGGCACTCAGTTATTTTTGTTGAATTCCAAATAATAATATGTTAAATATTTAAATTGCTGCACTTTAGTGGTATGCTTGACTGTAAAACGTTAATTTATATAAAATTAATATAATAATATATTGATAAATAATTGAATATATATAATTTATTTTTATTTAAGTATTTAATTAGACTTTTATGGCAATTGCTAGAAAGTATAGACCTTGTACCAATATTTATGATTAATAATGGATTATTAATTTCAATTCCATTATTGATTAGCTTTCTTTATTATTCAATTTTCTACGATGTAAATATAGTTATCTGAGTTGATAGTGTGAGAATTCTATTAAATACCTATAAAAAATATTTTTTTAAGAATCATCAGTAATGTACAGACAAATAGCCCAAAGTAGTATTTTTAATCGTTTTATACAGTCTGCACACACATTTTTAAAGTATAATTCGCACCTCTTATTGAAATAAATTTATTGAAAAAATATAGATTGTTAAAAAAGAACGATGAAAATATATTTTTGATACATTGAGTTTTACATTAAGTCATATATATATATATATATATATATATATATATATATATATATATATATATATATATATATATGTATGTATATATATATATAAAATAAATAAATAAATAAAATTCTTTTTCATGTTTTGAATTTATTGTATTTCTTTTATAACATACTACACCAGTAGCAGAGTTCTTTCTCACTATGCGACTTATTTGTTACAAATAAATATATTGGAAACAAGCTATCAAATGACAACACACTTTCTAATCCATTGTCATAAAATAACAATATGATTTTAAACAATTACTCGTAAAAGCTATTTTATGAAATGGAACACAAATGAGGAAATACTAAATTTTACGAAGTTTTCCATTTAGCATATACGTAACCTAACAACTCTAACGATATATATATATATATATATATATATATATATATATATATATAACAATAGTATATTATTTGAATTTGCCTGAAAATGTGTATGTTGAACTACGGAACATATTGTTAGTTTTAACAATAAAGAATTCACGCTACCGAAAGTTCATTATAATATGTATGAAAATGAACAAAACATACAATTTCCAATTAAAAAATTTTTTTAGTCAAACTGAACAATTGCATTATTGTAATTTCAAGGTAGATTTACTTAGTGGAATAAAACCTTGATTGAGAATGCTAGTGAAAATAAAAAGAAACTGTTTTTTTTTTCAATGGCACTTGATTTCCAAGTTATCGATGAGTACAAGTGGCAAGGTCTGGAAATGGTAGACAATACAAAATTCTTACATCGTTAAATTTACAAGTCAAGTATAATACAATGTATACTCAAAAGGAACTAGAATTAAAATACGTCTTGAGAAATTTGCTTGTACATACAAAAAATAATACATGGAAAAATAATATTTCCCTTCAAAAAAGAACAATTTGTTTATTCACTATCAAAGTTTATATGTGTATATATATATATATACACTCATACATACATACATACATATACACACACAGTGAATTCTGTATTTACACGATTTGTGCATTCTTGAAAACCTTACGTAAACAAAAATCGAATAAATCAAACTGCATGGTCTACCTGTACAATAATGAAATATGCTCTAGTATGACCAAAAATAATAAAAAATTAACAAAATTCAGCAAACATTTTTATTTAAATAAGAAATAAACTTGCCAGTATAATGAATTTATTTTATGTCTAAATATCGTAGCAATTAATGTCGAATTTGGAGAATAAATAAAAATTAAATTCATAAATCACAACTTTTGACTCATTTGAATCGATTAAACGTAAAGAAAAATATCTCTTTCACAAATAAATTCATTTTTTCATATTCGCAGAGATGCTTATTTCAATTTTAGTATTTTCTTGTTTTAATATTATTTGAATGATAAAAAATGTATCCCAAAAATATAAAAATCAAATGATTGTGCGTGTGGTACGATATATTTATTCAGTAATGTTTTTAAATTTCATTCTGTATTTCTATGTGAAGTTTAATTTGTATCACCAAAGTATATAAATATTATACAAACTATAATTTACATTTACAAGATTTTACAAAAAGCTGTTTTTATATAAAAAATTCATAAAAAAAATTTAATGTAAATATATTGAAAATATTAGAAAATATTAAACATATTAATATATATAGAAAATATTAAACTTTATTCGGTTATTTGTGAATGTATGTTAATATTTGTTTTATTGTTAAAGAAATCAGTGTTTAATATTCAATCTTACGTTGTCTACAAGTGAAAAGCTAATTTTATAATAAAATCTATGATTGATATTTTAGATTTTCAATTTGAAATTCAATTTTATGATATCGTGTGTGTGTGTATATATATATATATATATATATATATATATATATATATATATAAATATACTATTTTTATTACAATATATCAAATGTAAACAACATTTGCACAATTATAATAAAACAAACACGGTCTTACAAGACTTATAACAATTTATTTAATGTATAGTCAATAATTTTAATATAAACCGTTGTGTAATCAAATGCAATAGTTATTAATATATGCATTTTATATACTTATAGAATATTGGAGTAAATACATGTCAAGGTGATTTAAGATGCACTTGTGTATTTTTGCAACACCTTCACTAAAATAACGACCACTACGTTATATTTAAAAAAAAAGAATTTTTTAAGTCGGTTAATTATAGTTTACTAGAATACATGCATTTATGTTATAAGTTCAACGTCCTTTGTATCCTTCAGAATATAAATACAGAAACATTATTTACTGTATTCATACTTTATAATTAATATGTATTAAACGAAACAGAAAAGTCTGTTATTCACAATCGTTGTTTCACACAAGTGTAGTGAAGGAGAACGATGAGGAAAATTGAATATAAAATGTAATAGGTTTTAAAAAATCGTACACTTTTTTCAAATAAAGAAGAAAGATTTAATCAAACTCATAATTATTCTGTTAGTTATTTGTGTAGTATATTATCAAATTTAATTCATGACATTTACATAAAAATGTGTAAATATTAAACCAATTTTCGTTCATATTTAATGTGATTATTGTCACTAATTTTATATGTTGCTAAAAAAATTTAAATTAACAAATATATACTAAGAGATTCGGCTATGTACATCTTACTTCGATTCAAAAAATATAATATTTTTATTGGTATGCTTATGTAAACCTGGAAAAATTGCTATGCAAATCTGAAAAACCAAAGTGGTTCATTATTTATGTAATTTTTCTTAAACTTTATATGTATTTCAATTTTTCTTACCAATGTACTTTTATTTTTGTTCAAATAATACATCATTTTTAACACTATAGGTCAAGGTGTCATTATAAACAATGCTTTAAGATAAAAAAATATATCAGGACAATGTACAGATGAGTAGACTATATAAAAACATAAATATGTACATAAATTTAAAAACGAATATATAAATAATAGTTATAAAACTTAGGATTTCCCTAGACATACATGACATAAAGCACGTTAGTACGAAATGAAATACTTAGAAATATTCAGTATAAAAAATAAACAAGTAAATAAAAAAATGCAAATTAATTAAAATAAAAAGGGATTAATAGGTATACTGTTTTTATTTCTAGCTATTAATTTGGAATAATGTTCATAATAACCAATATAATGCGACTGGTTCTTTTAAATGTGTGCCATTCTTCACTTTAACGGTATTTTAGAGCACAATGTTGGTGTATCCATTTAAAAATTATAATTTTAAAAGTATTACCCATATAAACCAGTTATGTAATTTGCAATTCTGAATGACCTCAGGTGTTGGAACAGAAGATACAAGTATAATATTTTAGTAAAGAGCATTTATTACAACTGGAACAGTTTAAGTGCATTGATACATACATTAGATTGTTTAAACAACCTTGTAACAATGATATAGGTGCACAATTATGTGATTAAAATTAATAGATAGTATTTTTTTCATATAGAAAATTATTAACTTCTTATATCATGTTAAATATATGTATTGTAAAAATAATTACAGATGCATTTCTGTGTGCATAATCATAGTTGATGAAGAAATGTGAAGCGGAAATATTTAAAAACATATACAAGACAGGAAATTGCAGGTTTACGAATAGAAAAAAGATAGCAATTCATAATCAGATATAAAAATAACATAAAAAGCTAAATAATAAAAATATATATATATACATTAAAATATTTTTTTAATTCTAATCTTGGGATAATAAAAAATTGCAATTCTCATTGTGTCATTACTTTCTCCTTCATACATTACATAATTCTTAAAAACAAGTGTAAAAAAGAAGATACGTTTGTTTTAAGCTAATAATATGTATATTTGCAGTGTTTGAAGGATAATAGTTATTTTTAATTTCAGTTATCGTTTTCACCAACCACGCCAGGCTGGAGTCACGTTCGTCTTCTAGTATTATTAGCATCCATATTGATGATCTCAGGATTTATGTTACTTGTATGTGTTGCTGTTGGTTTCTTCGGTGGACTTAATACGTTTGCATTTATGGCTGCAGAAGTAAGTGAAGCCATACATATATTTTTTTCTTTTAAATATATAAATCAATAGTCTTTCTTTAAGAAATCCGTGTGTATTTTTTTGTTACAATCAATTAAAATATTTAAATTTCGCTCTGAATCGTAAAAAAATATTAACCCAGATATGACGACTATGGTTTTATAAGAAGATAGTGTATCAGAAAACTTAAAAAATATACAAAATTCTCGCAACGTGGCTTATAATAATTCTTTACAAAATATATAAAACAGTAACACGATAATTAAAATACAAGAAAAAAATATTTACAATGTCCTTTAAGAAAAAAAGAGCATCTTATCTATTTTCACAATTAATTTTTAACTCCCCATAAACTACATAAAAAGTTTTTCTGATGAAAATGATTAATAATCAATTATTGGACATTTTTATCAAAAAAAAACTCTGCAAGTTTTTGTAGTTAATGAAAAATCATTTGAATAAGTGAAAAGTTAACACACTGTGCCATAAATTATAATTGTAGCAGCATATCTGAGTTAATGTATTATTTTTTCTAATATTCTTTCATTTTTATATTTCATTTATTGTAAAGTTTTTTTTAAAAAAATAATTTTCGTATTATTAAAAATGTACTATTTTTATGCTAGACCAACCCCAAGTTTCCTCACTACATGTTGTTTTTATTGCGTCAGATAGCTTGGTTTATTTTAAATGTTAAAAATAAAACATGCGTTTATTCCAAAAAATAGTTATATCAGCAAATTGATAAAAATATAAAAAGATGGGTATTATTATGTAAATCTTTTCAAAATACTTCTTATTTTCAAAGTATATAAAAAACAAATATCTTGAAATGATTATAGCAATTTGTAGATCATATTGATAGCCAATATGTGTCTCAATCCAAGACTAAACTTTATATAATTTTTCAATTAGAATTATGAAGTCAAATTCGTAGAGTCCATTGAGTGAAGTTGAAGTTAATACAAATTTTCCGACTCTGATTCCAAATGTTTAGTTTATTTCTTATAAAGTTTGATAATGTATTGGACTTTACTTAGACTTTTATAAAAAATGTCCTTAGTATTTTAAAATTGTTTAATACATTTTGATTGATGCTCTTTTACTAAGAACTGGATCATTTTTCGTTTTTTGTTTTTAAATTTAATTGATACTTGGTAAATAGCAACTGGTAATATTGACATATAACAGATATTTTTTTAATTTGAGAAATTTCCATTATATTTAAATCATACGAGTTAGAATGTGGGTTTTTTTCTTTGATATATCGACACGTCATTAAATATATTTCGAGTTTTTTTTAATTGTATGATTAAAGAGTTTAAAATCTAGAGAAAAAATTCATTCATTTATTTATACTTATATCATTATTTATATTAAGTATGAATGCTGTATGATTAGTCATACATTATAATCGGATTTAATATCGAATTCGAAGTCAGAAATCACATTTGCCGACTATATTCCTGCTTTCAATCTAAAGTCGTTATCACAGATGATATCGAGTTTAAATCTTGTCATTGTACTAAAATCTAAATATAAAAAAATACTATTTACATTTCTAAGTTGTATAAATAATAATGATTTCCATTCAAAAAAAAATGAGTTCAGCTAGTTGTTAAAGAAATATTTAAAAATTAAAAATAAACGATTCCTAAATAGAGGACTTTTAAAATATAAACAGCACGAAATTTATAAAATCGTTCAGTTTTAGTTAGAAGAATCGCATAAATTAAGCAAAACACATCATTAAAACAAAAATAAAACAAAAGTAACGCAGATCAGTTAAAATACTATGAGTTTATAATAGAAATCACAGATGTAATTGAAGTAAAACAGTTGGAAATAAACGGAAAGGCTTAACATATAAAACGACTTGGAATGTTGAAATATCATCAACAGTTTCAGACACTAAGTCAGATTCAAAAGTCGAGTTTCTTTTACATAAATTGATGATACTAGAGATTATTGAATATATATATATATATATATATATATATATATATATATATATATATATATATATATATATATATATATTGTGTGTATTATAATTTATTTAATAAGACAAGTGTTTATACAAGAAACATTGATTGCTTATACAATAAAAATGTGTTAAATAGCCAATGTTTTTCTACAGGAAATTTGTAATTTTGTATTGAGTTTTTGTATGTATAATAAATGATGTGAAAAAAATCAGTTTCAGTTATAAATAGATTTTTGTATAAACGATTGTGGTAGATAAACGTTTTAAAAAAAGATTTCTTATTTATAGTATAACCGCAATATGGGTTTTGGGTAATTATGCTTAATAAAAAAAAATATTTACGTCAACACTGCATTCATATTTATTCTGAAAAATATTATATATAATATTTAATAGCTGAACGGCAAACTTTTTTTAATAAATGAAACATAAAGGTAAACTATGAATGCTTTATTTTATTGTACAGTCCACAAAAATATAAAAAAGGAATTTAGTATAACTACGTTTTAATTTTATAGAAGTATTTAAATATAAATACTTGTCGCTCGTGAATTTTGTCTTTCAATCAAGAAGTTTCTTGTAGTCAGACTATCAAAACTATTTTTGTGAGTCAATATTTGCATGCCTTCTATTAATAATTATCTCTTCAGAACAACCTTACGACCCATGTCTAAAGTGTTTGTTCTGCAGTTCCTTTTACTGAGATTTATTTAATGAATTTTATTATATATATATATATATATATATATATATATATATATATATATATATATATATATTATAGTAAATATTATTTAGATTTTAATTTTAATTGATTTTATCAGCATTCAGTCACAGTATTTTAACGTAGTGACATTGAAAATAAATTAAATATATTGAATAATTTGTATATTTAATAATTTGTATAGAAAAGATGACAGAGATGATTGTAAAGATGACAATAATTACATTAGTAAGTGTAAAATGTGATTCTAGAATATTTAAAATGCATTATTTCTCTATTGATCTATATCATTCGAAGAGATCAGTCTAAAATTTTATTTTCTATAATCTGAAACTGAATAAATAAACGTGTAAATGTATATATATATATATATATATATATATATATATATATATATATATATATATATATATATATATATATATATATATATGCAAGTAATCAGATGCAAATTATTTAGAATACGTGTATTCATTACTATTCGACTAATCTCTCTCAAAAAAGTAAAAATCTATATAAACATGTCCATCGCGTTATTGAAGTGCCAAAAGTGAAAATTCCCCTCCAGGTGATAAACAAAATAGTCTATCATTAATCATAGGTCAGTGAACTTGTTAATCATAATAATAATATCCGAACTGATTTCATTTTTATGAAACTAAATATATTGTATGAAAACTACCGCAGTATGATATGCAATATGTTATAGTTTCAATTGAAGGTCACTTTAAGTATCTGTTTTATTTACGTCATTTTTATATCGATTCTAAATACTACAATATCGTTATACATTTGGTCTTCTTTGTTCGTTTCGTGTGATTATCATGTAACGCATTTTATATTAATTACGATTTTTTTTAATTAAACCTTTATCAGACATTTTTATTAATAATTTAATGCGAACTCGGACTTTGAAATATGTTACACATATTTGTAAATATATGAATCATTATGCAATTTCCTAATATTCATAGAACAATAAAAAATTAATCAAACAATTTTTGATAAGTATATATATATATATATATATATATATAAAATATGTTTATAATTATTTTCGTTCCATGTTAAGTGAGTTTTGAATGACTACATGAGACTGGATTAATGCACACCTATCATCTCGTCAAACAAGTTCGTCGAAGAACAACTTTCAATTTTGAACTTGATTAACAGTTTATCGTGCTATGTACAAAGAAAGTCAATGTTATATCCTCCAAATATAACCACAACACGAATACTGGCAGCAGAATTGTAAAATGTTTGAGAATAATGTATATAAAAAAAACTATACTGTACTTTTTTATATAAGTAAAGTACGGTTAATTGCTTATTTGTAAATATAAACAGTTGTAATATAGTATTTTGAATGAATTGATTTTGTTTGATCTATCATATTATATATATATATATATATATATATATATATATATATATATATATATATATATATATATATATATATGTATACATTTATACTTATTTTTATGACACTTAGTATCTTTTTGTTAATCTGCTGAAATATAATCAAAACATATTTTTCAATAATTATTTATTGCGATTATTAATGATTCATTATTAATAAAGAAAAGACCACGTGTTTTTTTTAAAAAATTTAAACGCAGGTATTACTCACTCAGGTTTAAAACTAAAGTACAGAACATATAATCGAATTCTTCGAACCAGTATACGGAAAAGTCAATCATAGTGAGTCACATCAACAGTACTATTACCGTAAAAAAGAAATTAATTTTAACCTATTTTTCTATATTTTTTCCTTATGATTTCTTTTATTTGGGTTTTTATAAATATTTCCCAATGACTGAGGATTAAAGTCTATTTATGATAATCCTAATGCGTTCCATGAAACTATTAATATAACTTGTACGTTGTGACGATTTTTGTAAAAAAAAATAAATGCTGTATTATATTAATTACATTTTTTATTTAAGTCAAAATTTTAAATTCTAGTATTACCGTCAAAATACATATGTACAATACTCGAAAATAATCGAGAATCAATTATTGAACACTTGACAAGAATTTTTTTGTAGTTTGTAGAGTAAGAGATAAGTTTGTTTGTGAAAGTGAAGTGTATTGCTTAGTTACATTCCTATTTATTTTTTCTATGGATTTCTCATTATATCCACCGGCTATATATTCTTTCTAATAACATCACTTTTCTGATGTGTAACTTACCTTATTTCACACAAACTTTTCAAGAATGTGTTCTATATAAATTTGAAAAAGTCTATAATTTGTACAAATACAACCCATACCTTTTTAATTGTATAAAACTTCAAATATCGTATATTATAAAAATCAATGATTTTAATTTTACAAGCCACAGATTATTTCAGTTTAATCATTTTTGGTAGAGTTTAATATAGTATAAAGGTACCTTTTACAAATATACTGTTTGTTGATGACGCGGATTTATACGTCTCTTCCTGGAATCGTTAATTTTCTCATTTATTTGATAATATTAGCAGTTACATTAATTTAATGTGTCTATAACGATTCCGTTTATTTTAAACGGTAGGTAATAGTCGTCTCATTTTTATATTATTTCAACTTTTTTAATTAATACATTCCGTATCAAAATATTCCCAAAGAAACTTATAATGACTAAATATTGAAAATAGAACAGAAGTTATACATATGAAAAATATTAATTTTCTATTGATAATTTAATTTCTTTAAAGAATGCTCGTTTAAATAACATGTGACTTTGAAAGAATTCTCAAATAACAGAAATAACACAAGTGAATGCATATTTTCACGTAGTATTTATACGAAATAAAAATATGTTTAAATATACGCTCGTTATCAATAAAAGAATATTAAGAAACACGCTTTATTTGTAACATAAATACCTTGTTGTTTTTAATTCAGTTATCTTCTTTTATTCTTCAAGGTAATATTAATATCATTATATATAAAAAAGAACTAGTAATTATTCGAAAATAATATTTGGATTGAGTCCAGTCTAGAATACAAGTGAAAAAAGATTTCCTTACATGTTACACTTACTATAAGCAGTAGTACTTGCATAATATTTTTTAATTGAGAAATAATTTTAAACTTAATTGAAATTAGTTTCAAGTTAATAAATTTATTGTAAAGTTATTGCATGTTATAAATTAAAAATACAATTTTCTGTAGAAGTTTTTTAGTAGATCTATTTTTTTAAAAAATAAAAACATTAATATGAAATGGTAAGAGGTCAAGATTATGAAACTTAATTCAAAAATAAAATTACACGAACCTAATTAGTGTTGATTGTGAAATGTATCTTCATGACTAAATTCGTCTAACCTTGTGTTGAATGTGTATACACTCTGACAATTTAAACAACAGCATTTTTTAAATGCACCAGACAATTTTAGCTTGTCTATACATATTTTTCTATAAATTGTATTAAAATAGTTTATTTTCACGCGATATACAGAATAGCTTATTATTTAATACATAAATCTATAGAGAATATTAGAGTTTATACTTATTTTATTTCATTTATACATTTTTTTTAATATTTATTGATAAATAGAAAAATCAAAAGTGTACATGCCTAAAAGGAATCATATTTTCGAAAAACAAGTACAAAATTAATAATTTCATACAAATTTTGACTACAAATATACATTAATAAACTCTTACATATAATTTAGTATACAGTTTATAGAAATTCTAATATTAAAATAAAATATTCCATTTTAATTCCTCGTGGTAAATATTTGAAAATTTCTGTAATCGTATCTCTATGTGATTTGCTTCTTTGGTTTTATTTTATAAAGAGAACAAACAAATCATTCCGACAGAAACCTGAACAATTAACCAATTAGGATATAAGTGGTTGCATATTTTTGGTATCACTTTATGTACAAACTATTTATATATAATATATATATATATATATATATATATATATATATATATATATATATATATATATATATATAAATGATCGTAATATTTCAATGCATTTAATAATTGTTCTAATTATAAATGTGATGTGCTAAAAACTTTTCTCATTTTTTTATATGTTATCGTTTTAAAATAAAAAAACGCAATTCGATAATTAACATTAATTACATTTGCTAACTACTTAGGATTTATTATATATATATATATATATATATATATATATATATATATATATATATATTTAGAGAGAGAGAATGACATGTTTATAAACGTAATTTTAAACAAATATTTTATAAAACGCGTTTGAATATGTTTTATAAACAATTAATTTCGGTTTTTTAAAGTTTAGTTAATTGCTTAATATAGGTGTGTGTATAGGGTAAAACATTTTTTATATATATTTTCATGAATGATTTGAGATTTCTGTATAATGTCAATTTAGTTTTATTGATGTGGTTATAAAAATTCATTAAAAAAATGCAACAGTATAAAAATGATTGAGATTATTTTTTTTATATATAACAATTATATTTTATAGTTTCTGAAAAGATAAACACTATAATTAATTAATTATTAGTATTTTATGTTATATAAAATTATATAAAAAATGTTATATAAAAAGATAATTTGGTATAAATGTTTAGTTTTTTTTTATTTAGATTATTTATAATTGAAAATTGTTTGTATACTCATTATGTATAGACTGTGTACGATCACGATGTTAAGTGGCAATCCGTGTGTTGAAGCAGAAAAAGTAACTCTGCGCAGAAAAAGTAACGATTGTATAAACTACTAAGATGAATTGTAGGTAATATAAATCTGTTTGTAGACACTTTCTTCTAGTCAAGTATTTTGATAGCGGATGACTTTCTCTTTCGTTATCTTAAAATAAACAATATATTTAAGTATACTTGTCGGAACTAAAGAATGAAAATGCATTACTGTATCACTTACAACATATATATATATATATATATATATATATATATATATATATATATATATATATATAATATTTTTTAAGTTTCTTAACTTGCAAAAAACGGTTTGATGAAGACGTGGATGTCTAAACAGATTAAACTAGAAAAAACTTTTCTAAATCAAAATAAATTACTATTGTAACTTATAGAGTATGTTATAGTTTTTAAGTTATATTATAGTGTTGAATACAGTCCCTATATAATTATTTTGTTTCTAATTACAGTGTGTGCTTCTATCAATTCGTACTTTACATGTTATAATCCGATACGCTCTTCATCTTTACGATATGCGCCATGCGAGCGGTACAAATGGAGTTCCGAATAATGCAGTTGCAAACGTTTCTGTTGGTTCCAACCACAGTGGTGTAATTGGCAGTTCGTGGGAAAAACGAGGAGCAATTGCTTATTATACAGAACTTTTATTTGAATTAGCTGCTTTATTTGTCGATTTAGTACATCATCTGCATATGCTCCTCTGGAGTAATATATTTTTGTCGATGGCGTCATTAGTTATTTGCATGCAGTTGCGTTACTTATTCCATGAAATTCAACGACGTGTTAAAAAACATAGAAACTATCTGTGGGTGCTCAATCATATGGAGCAAAAGTAAGTATGGAGATTGTTTTCGGTACGAATAATTGTAAAATATTTATTATAAATCATATTCAGTTTTGCACAAGTACGGAAATATTATTATTCGACACGAATTCGTTTTATATTCTTTTAATAATAAAAATTATTCCGTATTTGAAATCTAAATTCGACCTTTTGCTACTATCGAATAGTAATTTCATATTACAACTTGAATACTTTCTAGTATGTATTATTTTTGTTATAACTCGACAAACGGTATTTTATCTAAATATGAAATCAAGTTGTCTAGTATGAAAATAATTTTTAAATATAAAGTCTTAATTAAATATTGACATTGTCAGCAAAACAGCGTTATTTACAAAAATATTTCATGTAAATGAGTATTTGTGTTTGATTAAATATTTTTTTGTTTTAAAAATGTATACACAAGTTAATTGATGCAAGGTACAGGTATAAACGTTTATGTAAACTTAAATGAAAAGTAAATTAGTTAAAAATTTAATATTAACTACATTCATCCTCGACTCATACTATTATCTTTTCATAAAAATCTTAAAATATTTTAAGAGTATGTATGCCCATTTTGTATATTATTTTATTTCTTTAACTATTTATTGTATACTGAATAAAATCAGTTAATGATTTTTATACAAGATATATACGATTATATTTTAAATTGTCAAATAATAAAATGTAAATATTATTATGTGTATCATCATGAATATTTATTTAAGATGACAATGTACAAATCATTTAAATATTATTTATTTTGAATAAATGTAAATATCTACATTAACGCTTGTACAAATATTTTGAATGAATAATAGAAGTACACAAAAAATAAATATTTGTTAATTTTAGTTATCCAATGGCATCAACTGAAGAATTAGCAGAGAATTCAGATAACTGTGCAATTTGTTGGGAAAAAATGGAATCTGCTCGAAAGTTGCCTTGCAATCATTTATTCCATAAGTAAGTATTTATTTATAATTAAGATATTGATGTCATTTTACTAGTTTATACTGGCTTAATCAAACAAGTTTTATGATAAAATATCTTAAAGTTCAAAAAGTATAACAAATTCTTTTTCTAATATGACTATTATTCAACATTATTGTATTAAAAACTATATTAATTTTTAATATTATCAATTGGAATGAATATTAGTTGAAGTTTTACTCGAAAAAATAATTGTTACTGAATGGAACTTGAAAAACATCTTCAAACATGATATTAAATATATTTATTATATATTGTTACAGTTAGAAAAAAAAATATGAATTATAAGAAAAAGTACACTGTACCAACTATGCAAGATGATGTGTTATAATTTCTTTTAAATTTTATTAACATTATTTCTACTAGAATAAAATGTTCATTATAGAAAAGTTTATTATATATTTTGTTATGTTAATAAATTTATTTTTTTACCAAAAAAAACGGATATGTAATGAAATATGAGATTGTTAAATAAATATTTCTATATATTTTAGTTCTTGCTTGCAATCCTGGCTAGAACAAGATACTTCATGCCCTACTTGTCGTATGGGGTTAAGCATTGCTGCTCCCAATACAGGAACAATACGTACTGGTACAAATGATGGCACACCAGATGCTCAACAACCCACTCGCAGAGCATTAAATCACTTTTTCCATTTTGATGGTAAATGAAATAAGATTTAATTGTAATTAAAATTAATATTTAATAAAATATAGAAGTAACTGTAATCAAATAGTAACTATTTTAGATACTTTCTGAAATATTTGACATTCACTCATATATATTACATTTTTATACAGGTTCTCGATATGTATCTTGGCTACCGAGTTTTTCTGTGGAAGTAACCCACACTCAGTTATTGCGCTCTGACCATCCCCAACATACACAAACTTCACAACTTGATGCAATGGCAAGACAGGTAAAAATATAATTATATTATTTAATTGATATTACTGTTATAAAAATATTTTTAAATTTAGTTCTGATTAATTCTTTTCATTGCAGGTACAACAATTATTCCTACATATGCCAATATCAATTATTATTGAAGATCTGAGAATAACTCGTTCAGTTGAATTAACTATTGAAAACATACTTGATGGGAGACTAGTTGCTCCTCCCACTATATTCAGAGAAATTGAAGTAAACCCACCAGTTTTACACAGTTCTACTGTACAAAATAACTTCCGATTATCAAATAATGAGAATCAATCGTATTTTGATCAAATTTTGGATATCCCAGTAACAGACAGGTATTATGAAAATAACACAATAATTATAATTGTAATACTTTCAAACTAATACTAATAAATTTGTATTTTCTTTTTTAATAATTTTTAGTATTGTAATATTCACAGAAATACTTTTAACACCAATTAGAATTTATTGGAAATTACTAAATAGCTGAATATTCTCTTTACTTTATTTAGAATGTTGTTAAACGTTTTAATGAATTTTCTATCATTTATTTTTAATATCACTGAACATAACTAAATATATATTTGAAGGGTATTTATGAAACTTAAATAAAACGCTTTTTTTATTATAGTGATGAAGAACCATCTAGTCTTGGTGGAAGATTTTCTAAATCACCGATTGAAAGAGAAAGAATTCTACACCGTCGCAAAGAACATTTACTGATGGCAGCTCGTAAACGCTACCTAGAACGACAGCGTCTAGATGAAATGGCTTCAGTAGAAGTATCCCAGTCATTAGACAGTTGAATATTTTATTTTATATAATTAGGGTAGATAACAAAATTCATGGAACTAATACAAATGTACATCTTATTGTTTAATGACTATGGGTTTGTTGCTTTTTTTAAGTTTGTTGACAAAGATGATTTGTTTTTGTAGGATTACCATTGAATTTTGAATAAAAACCTTAATTAATAACTTTAAACGTAATGTTATATATTGAGTTTATAATAGCTATCGATACATAAATCGAATATTACTTCATGTCTAAATTAGAATGTGTGTACTGTATACAAAAAATTAGGTATATATGATTTGTATATAGAGGCAATGTAACAAAAATTGTATTGACATACTTGTTATTGTGATTTAGATACTGTGGAATTTTAAATGCTATTTTTATGTAACAAATTATGTGGATAGTGTTGGTAAAAAGAAAAATGTAAAAAAATTTATAATTTAGGTTGTGTACTTGTTATTTTGATTAATTTTAGTTGAGTAAAAATCAAGGATTTAGTCTGACTTGATTGAACATGTATATATTCTTTAAATTTTTACATTGTGTTCAACACTATTCGTTTATTTAAAAGATGTGTCATAATGTATATAATCATGCTGACATTATTTCATTATTTAAATGTATTCTGCTTTTTCGTCTCATTTATATTTACTTAAATAACATTATACAAAATGTTGAATTTTATATTGAATTATTGCAGAAAGCATAATATTCTATGCTACATAGAATTTTTTTTTCAATTTTTATATCATGAAAGTAATTTAAAAATGTGTATTAAAATGTTTTTTGTTCTAATTTTCTTCTGTTGTCACAGAGAGGAAGGAATTGTTTTTATTTTTATTTTTTTTTTATTTTCTACAAAGGAAATCATATACATTCAGCACTTATTTTTATAATCTAATATGAAAAAGTAATTTCCAGTGATATTGTATTAAATGATGCTTAAAAATATATTGTATGTTAAAAATGTAGAAAACTACATTTTTCTCTTTTTTTATATAATAAAGAACATGTTACATCAATATATTTTTATCATTATTATCAATTATGTTATTAGTCATACTTTGTGTATAATTTTTCATGTTTATTAATTTCATTATATATATATTTTAAACATATATTATAATTAGATTCAATTATATGATATTTACAGATTGTTTCTGATTTTATGTTCCTACAATTTAAATGTACTGGATTATTTTTTTCTTGGAAGTGTAAATGTTTAATTATTTATAATCATTTCCTAAACAATTGTTGCCTAAACCTAAAATTAAAAAGATTTCTTAAATCATCATTCTTTTGTAAATAGTAATTTGAATTAAACATCAATGAAATAAAAAATGTATTGTAAAATTGAACAGTTTTTTTTATCAAGTTAATAAAAAAATGTTACAATTTCAACATTATTATAATAAAAAATACATTTATAGCTATTTTATTTTATTGCATTCCTAACTTCTATTAATTATTCTTATATAATCATTGTCAGCTTAATATTTTAAAACACTGATTTTTAAATACAGTGCTTAAAATAAAAACTTGCTTGTATGAAAACAGAATGAACTGCATAATTTAATAATCTATTGTAATCTCTTCTTGTTAATATTATAAGAAGACTGAATCTTTGATTTATTTAAAAAGGACATTGATATGAAGTTGATAGTAATTAAAGATTTTTACATATTTCAAAAAATAAAATTATATGAAAATTGTTGACTTTAAAAGTTACTACAACAATCGAATATACTATTTAGATATTAAAACAATAGTGTGTTAAAACAAAACAAGCTTATACCAGATATTGTCTAATATAATTATTATTTTCAAAAATAAAAACTACTTTATATTTTAAAAAATCAATAAAGTAGTAATATAGTCATTTGTATATAATTAATATTTTTATGTAATTATTTTTTTAAGAAATTAGATTAACTTTTGATACACTTTTATCAAACATTCTGTTCGTACTAATCATACAAGAAATATACTTTTCATTTTGAAATAAAATTAGAAAATGTTCTTGTAATGCCAAATTATCAATGTATGATGACAGTATATCATTAGTTAAAGTAGATATATTTTAGCTTTTATTATAATTGAAATGTAATATAATTATGGACATTTCTAACTTTTCTTACCATGTCAGTACTTTAACCTTTAGTATCCAGATATTGAAGTACATTATAAATTTAAAAATAATCATTGTTAACTCCACTACTTTATATCTGAAAGTGATGAGTTAGTCCATTTAATTACTGCAAAGAATTGCCAAACATTTTTCAATATCTGGTTACCAAAAGTTAATAGTTATTATCTAGTATGTAATTTATAATCCACTCATCTATATTTTTTACATAGATGACTGTCAAAAGTTATTTTTGAAATTTTTCTACATATATATATATATATATATATATATATATATATATATATATATATATATATATATATATTATGAAATGATAATAGATTATATAACAAATAATTAATTATTTAATGGAAAAGCCAACATTTTAAGTATTTCTATTCTATGCATCACAACCAATAAAAAAACGTGAATATATATGTGTACATTATATTATTTATATGTGTATGTATGTATAAGCATGGAAGATATTACATTTTTTATATATGTGATAATTTACATTTTTCAGAAATAACATTTTAAAAACTTGAATTAATTACACATATTTTCATACATTTTTTATACATAACGTTTTAAAAACAAAAATGTGAAAATGTATTTCAAATAGTTATAGTTAAACGGTATACATACATAAATAATATACTACGTATGTACATCAATGTATCCATTGAAGTTAACAAATATATTAAAATACATATTGATATAACTTAATTTTTACTATAAATGAATAATAAAAATTGTTGTGAAAACAAACATACTAAATGTATAGTTTTCAAAATGTTATTAGATTGAAAATTAATGATTAATATATTTAGTGGAAAACATGTACAGTTTAACTTTAATTGTGTGGATCTGAGCTGTGTCATCAATGTGAGTAATATATCTGTAAATTTCAGTGGCAGACCTAAGTCTACTTTTTGAAATTAATTTGCTTTGTCTGCATGTCAGTAAAAATATGCTTATGAAATAACAATTTTAAAATAACTATTTGGAAAAAAGTAGACTATAGACATTGTTAAATCTAGTAATTGCTATGCAAATAATATTATAAGTAATGTATGAGGTACAGACTGAGAATATATGACATTGGTATTATTTCTAAAACTTTTTAATAATTTTTCTTTAATGGAATTTGAAAAAGGATTAATATTTGGCAGTAGTGAAACCTCTTATAATAAAATGTAATGTGGATAAACATTTACATTAAATATATTTCTGTGTATTATGTATGAAATTACTTGTATGTGAATAGGTAAGGATGTTTATAAATTACTGGTATGTATTTTAGACAGGTGACCAGTAAGATTTAAATTTTGAATTTCTGTTTATAAAATATAATCATATATGTTTAGAAAATAGTTTTTTTTTTAAATATGCATGTGTTTATACATGTGTATATATATATATATATATATATATATATATATATATAAAGAGGAAAAAAGAGATAAGAATGAATAAAAAACAATGTATTCATAAATATTTATTACCAAATAGATATTTTTTTATATAAATAAGATTTAAAAAATATCTTTGACAGACAAAAAGTACGAATATATTTTACATTTATAAAAAAATGTTAGCTAAAATATAAGTACCTTTTATTTAGTATAAGTTATATACCATATACTTTATTTTTTTGAAAAACAGAATTTTTATCTTATTTATATCTTATTCTTATTTTTATCTTATTTACATTCTATACAAGTTTTAAATCAACATTTGCTTATATAGATATGGAAAATGCACTTTATAAATTTAGTATTTATTTAAATTGTATATTAAGCTTTTTATTAAAGTGAGGGTAATATATTGTGCTATGTTTGATGCTTTTGATGAATTCTATATATAGTGAAATATATAAGTTTATACCTGTCTAAGTGGAAGAATATATAATAAAAATAAAGTGCATGTATTTATACACAGAATTTAATAAAAAAAAAGTTAAATCCATACAAAAATTAAACTATGTAATGTGCCGAATGCACACAGTACTTAACTTTGTACCTTAGTTAGTCATAAATAAATGTAATTTGTTGTACTTTCTAGTATTTTGACTGTGTTATGCTTTAGTCGCTGTACAGAAATAAATAGCTTGACTTAATGTTTGTTTTATTTATATATTCGTTTAATTACTTATTCCTATTTGTAATATGTATAGATGTGTTCGTATATATTTATTGATTTTTATCTTACTAAAAATAAAAGATACAAATATGAGAAAATTTTTCTTAATACATCTCTGTACTCAGTTTGGCATTGTACTAAATGTGTTTTAAAAGTTTGGAATATAACCTCATTTTTATTCGATAGGTAAATAATGATATTTTAATTATTAATTAGATAATTTATTTGGTTATGAATTAAAAAAATTCTAACAAAAAAATACACAATATAAATAGGAGGTCATGTCAATGTAATATTTATAAGGTTTTATAACCAAACTTTTTGTATATATTATAATTGTAACATTTTCTAAAACCTATTCTGTATTTTATAAATTTTAAAAATTAATTTGTTTTTATTTGTTTCGTCTAATTAGTATTATAAGTGTAATTTTTATCGTTTTAGTAATAATTCTAAGTTCTTATATTCATTTGACAGTATCTTTTAAAATAAAGATTTTATCATGTCATTAATAAATTAAACAATATTCATTTACTAAAGTTGCAAAATGTTTTCAGTAATATAAAAATGAAAAAAATACATATACATATAATTAATTACGTGTATCTTACAAATAGTTAAAATTTTAATTACATAGATATCAGCATACAAAAAGTATATACATTTTTTTTAGTATTTATTACAAGTAAAAAATGGGTGAACGCAAAGGAACAAATCACTATTACCCCCCCGATTATGACCCTAAGGTCGGGGGGTTGAATAAATTTATGGGTGTTCATGCCTTACGAGAACGTGCTCGAAAGTTGCATCAGGGTATTCTTATTATACGTTTTGAGATGCCCTATAATATTTGGTGTGACGGATGTGGAAATCATATTGGCATGGGTGTAAGGTATAATGCAGAAAAAAAGAAAATCGGGATGTATTATACTACTCCAGTATACCAATTTCGAATGAAATGCCATTTATGTGATAATCATTTTGAAATTAAAACTGATCCACAAGTAAGTGTTAAATTTATTCATGTGTGGAATTTAATAATAGAATTATTTTAACATCATTGTGGTTTTAGAATTTGGATTATATTATTGTATCAGGAGCACGTAGACAAGAAAATCGTTGGGATCCTACACAAAATGGTCAAGTTGTACCTGACGATAAAAATGTTCAAAAAAAACTTTTTGATGATGCAATGTTCAAATTAGAACATGGAAAAGGTGATGAAAGTATTGCCTCGCAGATGGCACCTAGAATTAGTCGATTAGTTGCACGGAATAAAACTATGAAGGATGATTTTAGTGCTAATCAAGCATTGCGATCAAAACTAAGGGTTTGTATAATTGTTCTTTAATTTAAGTAATCAGAGGTTAATATTATTAATTTAAATTTAGACATATTACATATTTTATTTATATCAGAGAAAAATATTGGCAAGATATTTATTCAGTTTATACAAAATAATTAATTGTAGGCAGAAAGAAAAGCTGGCATTGTTACAGATGCACCAGCATACTCAAAAAATACTGGAATTCCATTATTACAAATAAATGCAGAAGATAGAATTACTGCTGCATCATTAGCTCGTTCTAAAAAGAAAAAAGTAAGCTCACAACTGATAAGAGGATCAAAAGCAATTAAATTGCCAGCTACAACTGCAACAGTTACAAAAGAAACGTTAGGTATTAAGACAGAGCCAAAAAATACTAGTAGTAGTTCTGCATTATCACTTGTGAGTCAGTACTGTTGTTCTGATGATGATGATGCTGATTAATGTTTAGATACGAAAATTAACCATTATTTTGTATATATTTGTAAATAAAATGTAAATAGATTTCTTATTACTAATAATAAATGGATATATTTATTAATATTTTGAATAATGATTGTATCAATTGGTTGTTTGAACTATATACATATTTTATGTATAAAATTTGAACTGTTTTCAGATTATTCATAATTTTTTTTTTCTAGCATTACAATTAATATTTCGATAGCACAATTACATGGTTTATTTAATTTGAGCTTCATTTTTATATATTAAAAATTATCTTCTAAGCAGTATATCTATTCATATATCATAATTCAAAATAACATTCATCATTACAAATTTAAATGTGTTCATTTTAATATGTAAATTCAGCAAAAAAATAATATTCAGATTTCTTTTTTCGTTCATATGAAGGAAACATCTGAGTAACACATACAGCTTCATTATTTATCAGTAATTGACATTCAGTTATTGTATAGCCTATATTAGTTATCAAACATTCAAGAATTTCTAAATGTTAGTGTAGAATTTGCCGTCTGATGTTTAAATTCGATATAAATAATTGTAATAAAATGCAAAACTAATTAAAATGCATTACAAGTCAATTAAATTCCAAATTTTCAGTATTAAATTTTATAAAAAAATATTTAAATCTAGTGTTGATTAAATCCAAATATACACATACATTAATATTCTTTTTGAAAATTATTCTTGATTGTAATACTTTTTACATCTTTGGAAAGGGTATGTTCTAAAAACAAAATTATCATTTTTATCTGTAGAATATTATATTCCAATTCTTTGAACTTGTGAATATAAAATTTTATGATTTTATTTTATGATCCTAACAGTTGCTTATGCAACTAAACACTTAAGTTAAATATTATCATAAACAGCCTCTGATAAGTATATTCTGCGGTTTTCATAATTTTTTTATATTAATCGTGGTTTTAATATGGATAGGTTATTCATTTTAACATAAGATAGAAATTTAGAGTATTAAATAATCTAAAAAATATCCGATACAAAAAATATAATTGACATTCAATTACAATAATTAATCGTTTAATATTTTTTCATATATAATAACAGAATTTATTTCAAAAACATTTTTCATCATTTACTTAACGAGTTTATAAGAATATTTAAATGATCTTTGCAAGGAATATATTATTTACAATGCTATTTAGGTACATTTAGTTATTACTATGTTTTTAAAAATTATATTTTTCAACAGATGTTTGAACTATATAAATTCAGTTTTGTAAATTTAGGGATAATAGGTAATTAATCTTGTATTTCTGTGGACCCCTGTGTTTTTTTTTTGACCGCTAATATATCTTATTTTGATATATTCGTTATCTTTACATAAATTTTGATAAATATAATTTCTCAATTGACATTCAATTACTAATCACCTGCCTATAATTAACAGTTAAATTTCGATTCTCATGAGATATAGAAAAACCTATATTTTTTTGAACTTAAAAGTTGACTGTAGTATGTGGGGAGTTAAAATTTAATGGTGAAAGTAAATTTAACCAGTTTAAAAAATGGAATTAGTTAAAACGGATTTACAGGCATTGAAGACCAGTTAATGTTAACATTATTTACTGATTAAATAAGCAAATTGAATTGTAATAAAATTGAAACACGAAAGTTATCATTCATTTTAATTAAAAAAAGTTACATATAATAAAATAGTCATAGTTGTAATGAAAACATCATACAATTTCATTTCTACACTATAATATAATTTAGAAATATAAACAATATAGTTTTATAAAGTATATTATAAAAACTATAATATATACAAACGGATTCGATTATCATATTTATTATATTCTGTTTGATAGTATTTTTGTTATTATTTACCTCTAATGTGAATTAATGTATCAGTAACAAAAAAAAAAATAGTATTTATATTCTAATAGAAAATTACAATACAAAAAAAGTACGAGACACAAAATGCCCTAATTTTTGCTTCATGTCCCGTGTTCAGTTCGATTGAGGCATACAATGTGTTAATGATAATTTTTAAAATCACTTATGCGGTTATCTTTTTTTCGTGCAGTTTTTGAAGTATAAAATTAGATTTATCGCTTGTCAAAAAAATAAGTTGAAGTCGAAACTTAAAGTGATTTATCCTTAACCGTCTGGTGATTAATAAAAACGTCGGCCGATCGCTTTGATGAAATGATCTTGAATGCCTGTGTTTATTAGTTTAATACGTGACCTCGTCTGGATAAATATTTCCATTCGATTTTGTATTGGAAAAAGTAAATGTAATAAGATATCGTCTGCATTTAAATGAAATACTAATACGAATAAACTATAATTTTTGTAGTACTATATTTTTAAAATTGCTCAACGTGTACGATTTTTGCACATTGCAGGTAATGTTTATTGCTACAATAAATCCATTTTTATGAACGTGGATTTGATCTGTGTATGATTGTACAATACATAAATATTTTTTTATGTAAATATTTCATGTGACTGTTTAATTTTTGATATATAATAAAAATTTAAACAATAAATACAAGCTAGTAAGAATATTTTTTAATTTTTAACTTTATGGAAAAAGTATTTATAATTCATTAGAATGTTTTAAATAGTGTCGTTCATACAAAGTCATAAAAATTTTTAATTATATTTTTATTTCCAGAAAATGATAATAATAAGAGATTAAAATATTTTAAATTACCCTTTTTATTTTTTAGTGAATAATATCAATTTTTACAATCTGTGAACAAATTTATTTAATGTAACCGTGTTAATTTCGGTTTTATAACAGTCACATGCATTTTAAATTTGTGTTATGTTTTTTATGAAATATTTCGTATCAGTTTATTTTCTTTCATATTCACTTTTAGCCGTTTTTCTATTATAATCCATATATGTATATAATTTTTATTCGCACGGTTAGATATCAGAAAGATATTTCACGTTTTTACAGTTAATTTTCCTACATTTATTTTTTGTGAACAACACTAACATTTACCAGAACTCAACAATATATTAAATTTAATCAGAATCGGAACAAGACCCACCCCAATCGCAACATACTAGAACTGTAAGTTAAACATTTAGTTCATGGAGCAGAAAATATGATATTTCCTGTGTTAGATGTGCATAATTGCTACGGAACTAAGCTACTGATTTTGACCAAGAAATACTATCAATGATTTTATTAAAACTATGCCTTCCGCTGGATATGATTTCAACCATTTAACAGAGACAAATATTACATATATATATATATATATATATATATATATATATATATATATATATTCATTAAATAATAAATATTAGAATATAATGGTGGGAAATACATTTTATTTTTTTGCTTATCGTAAAATATGGCTGATAATTTATCTTTAGATATATCATTAAATTACTTTCAGTAATTAATCTGTAAAGAAGTCTTCCTTTTTTCTTATATATATATATATATATATATATATATATATATATATATATATATATAAGGTTTTTGATATATTTTGAATTTCAATTACTGTATAAAAAAAATTCAAAATATCGATTTTAAAGAAAAATTTAAAAACTGAAATCAACGATTCTAAAAACCACTCAATAATAAGATATGTTTCTAATCAGATCTGTTTTTATCTCCAAAGTGATTAGTAATTAAAATTTATAAAATTTCAACGAAAATAAGATTTGATCACACTTTCTACGCTTTATTATTAATTAATAATTACATTTTAAAGATTTTTTTTATTTTATTTTTAACTAAATTACAATTATCTTAAAAAATCTATAAATATTTAAGAAAATAAAATAAAGTTTTTCAGTCAATATTTTATTGCAATAAATGGTTTCGCCGATCAGTTTTCACTCTCAAAAGTAATAGTATTTATTTATTTTAGTATCGCGAAATTCAGAATTTTATTGTATTTGCATCCACTGTTGAAATTGTAAAATAATATTTCCGTACCATATTTCATTTTTAATAAAACGTATAAGTGCATTATTTGTTACAAATTTATCTTAAATAAATATCAGTTGACTCGTACTTGAACTTAATTGTTTATTTTTGTTAAACATTGTTTCTGATAACCTTTATTTGAAGTATCTAATCAAAAACAAGGTTTTTAACACTAATGTAATTAAACAATCCTAATATTGATTAATTACAGTCCTTGAAGGTGCAATTAGTATTGTCATTGAATGTTGTTTTAAACTGAGTGAATATTTTCTAACATTTTACTTTTAATGTCTTTGTTATTTATGGAGATCATCATAAGACATTCATAAAAGTTGAGATATTTATTTTCATTAACTAAAATATTAAGAATCTGTCTTTTAATTTTGATTTAAAATTCATTGAAAATGTTAACAATATATGATAAATATGAAATTTTAATCATACTAAAATAATTAAATATATTTGAAATTTAATCTGGTATTTATAGTTTGTTTTTTTATTTAATAATGAATTATTTTGTTAATTCGATCTTGTTATTTTGTTTAACTCACAAATTTAAAGTTAAATGTAGTGTTATTATTAATAAAATAAATGTTTTATTGATTTTATGACTTTAGTTTTAATACATAATTAATGAATACTTTATTCAATAACTGAGTACCAAAGAATTGAAACTACGTTTACTAATTCTAATATCTGTATTCACAATCTATGCAGTATTTTTCGTGCAAGAAATCAAATAACAGTAGAGCTTTGAACAGCTAAAAATGATTTGTTTACTTTCCTTTACCTTTACATTCGATAATGTAGAATTCATTTTTCTTAAATTTATGTATGTTCTTCAAGTATATTAATCATATAATTACATGAATATGAGAATAAATAAGTTTTTTATATGAAAATATTCATGATTTTCATCTTCTATCTAAAAATCTTGATTACATGTCTATATATAACTATAATATAGGTAATTAGATATGATATAATGTATTATTTTGTGCACATATATTATTTTCACTTGAATCTGTTCTTAATTTCCTGTATTGTTATAAAGGATTCATTGGTTTTCATTTCTTCTGATTATAATATTCGTTGTTTTTATTTTTACTCATTTCATTCTTTTGAGGTCTTGTTTCTTTCACATAGAGTACAATTATTTGTCTATCTCTTCATTTTATAATTTCCCTAATTCGTGTTACTATTTTAAAATTGGCTATGATTTTTCATTTTTAATCCGTTGTATATTTTTATAATCTTATTCTATTTTTTCAACTGTTTTTTATACTTCCTTCACATCATTTTTTTTAATTCATACTATATATCAAAAATCCATTAATAAATACACATTATTTTTTAACAATCTTTTTTTATTTTGTCTAGACCCTTTTTGAAACTATAAGAAGTTAAATAGTAAAGTGAACATAAAAAAATGTTCTAAAGATTCAGAAAATTATTCGGTTTCATTATTATTCCATTCAGATGTTATTATTTACATATATATATATATATATATATATATATATATATATATATATATATATATATATATATATATATATATATATATATATATATATATATATATAGTTGTGTGTAAGCTTATACAAAAAGTAATATTTGATATGTTATCAACATAATTTTAATAGTAAACAGAAAAAGGAAAAAATAAACAATGACTGAATATAATAATTTTATCAGTTACTACAAAAGAATGAGGTCATCCTTCGACACGTGTTCAAACACATATTCATTTTATATTTGAAATAAAATTCGCAAATGATAATATGAAATGAGGCACCATCTAAAATACTTATTAAGTACAGAACACCTGTTACAGAGATGGATAGCTGACCACATCCGGTTCCGTTATTCTACTTGTTTGCTGACGCCATTGTTTTCGCATGCATCCCTTGCGTGATCTTATTCGTAATAATTTATGCACACTTCCTGAAACACTTAACTTTTTTTAACACGCATTTTATATATTATTCTTATGAAGTGTTGCCCCGTGAGAGGGAGAAACACAAGAAAATTGAACGACGAAAGGATAATGTATGAAATAATATTGTTTTACTACTTACAATGTGTGTAGTAGTATTTCATTCGCTTTATTCACTTGAACTTACTTTTTATTGAATTTTAAATACTTTAAATATTGTTAGTGGATTTTAAAAATATGAAAATATTTTTGAACAACTATTAAAAATAAGGACAGTTTGTTATGGTAGTTACTTTAGATAATAATTTTATCTTTATCAAAAGTCTTTAATAAATTTTAAATATAATTGATATAAAACTGCAATAAATTTAGAGACAATAAGGAAAAGGTGTTGAATTTTTTAATAACAATTTAAAATTAGCTTGTATACATTTGTAATAGTTGATTTTATATACTTTTATAAAAATAAATTAAATTTTTTGTGTGTATTTTTCATTATTAAATTGTAAAATGTACATATTTATTCAATTCTTTTAATCTAGATTAAAATATTTTAATTGGTATAAATATCACATCATATTCATTGTTTTCAATTCTGTTAATAAATACTTTTAAATAATTATTTATATGTTCATGAATTATAAAAAGCTGGCCACAAATGCATTATGTCATTATATTTATTTTTTAATTTTACATTAACAGGAAGTAGCAAAATTTTATTCTATCTTGATATATAATGCTTTATATTAAAGCATAGCATACAATTTTATAAAACACCTGCATTCATTTCAAAAAGTGTGCATAGAAGTTTAGATTTTATGACAGTTTGAAAAGTTTTAAAATAATATATATATATATATATATATATATATAAATTATATTTTTATATTTCGTTTCAATCTTAATTAAATTTCGAAACCTGGATGTATTTTAGTTGTTATTTTTCTATATTAAATTTTGTGAATTTTATTCTAAATGTAAAATTATATTAAAGTATAAACTCGTGTCTTTAGTTTATTCCTAGTAAGTATTATTTTAATAGAAGTAAATATTTTAATTTATTAAATAATACATGAAAAAAATATAAATATCACATGTCTCTTAAGTGCTAACATAATTAGTATTTACCTAACGGTTTTAAAATTATGTTACTGGTAGAAATATTTTTGTTATTTAAAGTTTATAATCTGATAAAATATATTATCTTATGAAAATTACTTAAAATTACCAAGTTATTGTATCAGTTATTGATTTATGCTGATATCAGTGTTTTATTATAATGTTCTTAAAAGAAGATTTTCGTTTATTGTCTTATTTACGTATTACCTTAAAAGAGTTAAAACTTAAAAGTAATCTATTTAATACCAGATATGCACGTAGTTAATGTAAATATGTAGATAATGTGATTGATATGTGTTAATTTGATGAAAAATATATTTTTCTTTTTAATATTTATTTTCGGGGATTTTTCTTGTGATAAATATACATGTTTTTATTCTATTGAAAAAATAGATGTAATTGATACTATTTTATTATAATTTAGTTTTTAAATTTCATTTATTCTTATGATAGAAAATGTTTAAAAAATATAACTGTTATAGATCATAAGATCGATTTAGTTATAAGCAATAATCGCAAACTTAAAAAAATCATATTAGTCAGTAACATAAATATCACTGGTTGAAATACTTTGATATCATGTAGAATCTTTGATATTATTAGGACAGAAAACCCAAAATTTCAAATGGGCATTTTTGATGAAATAGTAAAACATATTGTGGATTAGTTTACAAATATTGAATCAAACTCATTATCTTAAATTTAATTAGACATATACTAGATTTTGTTTTATAATTTAGTGATCTTATAATGATGGAATCGCTATCGAATTGACCCTAAGCAATAATAAAAATGGTGAATAATCATTATTAAAATTTTGATCAGAATAAAAACTGTGTGATTTAAGAGAAGTAAGAATTTGTCTGAGGAATTAATTTATTAATTTAAATCATTTAGTTTGAAATTATTTCAAATATGTTCATAAAACTATTTGATTGAAAACAATAGTCTTTCTTAAGCAGAAAAAAATTTAAAAGTTATTTAATTATAAAATAATAAAAATCGCAACAATAAAATTTGTTTAAAACATTTTTCTTAAAACAAAAAACGTTTTCTATTTGAAGCGAAAATTCAGTTTATAGATCTGTCATTTTAAGTAACTTTGAAAATGCTATTTAAATATATCTAAAAATATTTTTGTCTGTTAAACATACTTACTTAAATTATTTGTTCTTTTATGTATATATATATAATAGCTAAATGAGCAGTAGTTTTAATTATATTTATTACAAATTATTCAAAACTAGTGGTATTTGTTCTTAAATTTGAAAAAGACTGTCTACATAAAAATGAACTTAATAAGTAACATAAAGTAGAAGATATTTAACTAAAAAGAACAAATTGTATAAAAATTAATAAAACACATCTATGATAATATCAATTAAATTATTAAATTTTGTTCATTTTGTTCCCTTTTGATATTATCAATATAATAAAATTATTTTATAAACAAATTATATTACATTATTTTTTATAAATTAATTACATTATTTTATAAACAAAAGTACATATATATCTTTTTATAAACATATATATATATATATATATATATATATAACATGAGTCATATTTTTGTCCATCCTCTGAGTCTCAACTAAATTTGTAAAACTGACATCTGCTTGCAATTAATAAACTGAAAATAGTCGTAAATATGATAATAAATAATGTATTTAAGGTATATTACTATTTTTATGAAATATAATTTTAAATTTATTGAATTATAAGTTTTCATGCAATTATTTTCGAACATAAAATATAATAGCATATTGCGAAATTTGTATAGAAAATATTAAGTAATCTTTAATATTTCAATAAAGAACACACAAATGTGTGTTGTTTACTTGTCGAAAACGTTTTTGTAAGAATATGAATAGCCATGAAACGAAATGTATGATTTTATTATTTGTTTATTATACATTTATTATTTTTATAAAATATTTTAAGTATCAATATGAGTGATTTATGCAGATATACTTTTTAAAAAAGAAATGATTTTAAACACTTCTCATTTTGGCAGTTTATTCATTCTTTATTTAATAATTATAATTCATAAAATACATATTTTTGACTTGTAATTCATTGTCGTTGTTTATATATTTTCATAATATTAAACAAGATAAGTGGAATTGTTTTATATAATATCAAAATATGTCTGACATACGATCGATTTTACAACAGAAACGACATTTCTAGTCATCACTCTGTGGGTTTGTTACACGTTTACGTTGAAGCAATGCCGTTCACAATTGAATATTCGTGTTACGTTATGGGGTTTGATGTATCCTAAACGAAAAACCTTCAAAGCGCGACAAGAGAACAATAGAGAGAAAAATAAAAAAAAGTAAGTGTGCGTATCCCTTTTTTAGAATCAATAGTAATTTGATATCTGAAAATTTCAATATATATTGTGAGAAAATGTTTATTGATTATTAGATGTTAAATTCTAAAAAAAAACTAATACAACTTTAAATTATTGTTTATTATTGTATGATTTTTATAAATTTTCCTTTTTCTACTAATTACGATAAGGGAAGAAAGTATCTGAAATAGATATATTACCAATTTACAATGTTTTAATTACTTACTAAAAATCAGAAACCAATTAATCAAAGAGTTACAGTTGTAGAAACTAAAATTGCCTTTTTGAATTTATTTGAGCTAATCATCCATGAAAATCACATAATTATTTATGTTTTAGATCTACACCACTAATATTAGAAACTTAATATGGTATTTATTATATTGTTTATAATATCATGAAAAACTTCGCTGTTAGCCGCATCAAGGTTAAAAGTTTCATCAAATACTAAAAATTACTATAATGTAAGTACAATAAAATAATTATTTTCATATTAAATATAAGAATATTATTTATTCATATTAAATGTTTGATAATCTCTTTTATTATTTATAATAAAATACAGCAAATTTGAAAATTAAAATTCTCTCCAAATAAATAAAACGTACATAGTTCATATTAAATAATAAAGTCATATTATCATATTAAATAATATAAATTAAATAATAAATAATAAAATAAGTTCTTTGCTTGAAAACGAAGTTTTGACAAGATTTATTTTTTAAAAATTCCAAGGTAGAGATCGTAAACTAAACGACAGATGCTCATTGATAATAAAAAGTAAGAGTAATAGTTTTTATCAGTTTTCTAATATTTGCTATAATATATTTTTGCATATAATCATATAAAAATGAAACATCTGTATATTTTGATAATTGAGAGTAATATATATATATATATATATATATATATATATATATATATATATATATATATATATATATATATATCAACAGCATTTGTGTAATACACGTGCGTTCAAATGTAGGTAAAATATAGGAAAACTAGCAAATGAAAAATAGTCTCTTTTCATAGCTCGAATGACAGCCATTCATACTCGTTCAGGTATACAGGGGATCAGTGAGACTGAGAATTTATCAGCTGATACCTGCTGATCTATTGACATGCGGTGTAAACAGCTGTTCTTTGACGTGTATCAAATGGCCATTCCTTCACATGTGTATGCGTACATATTTTTATGAATACCAACCCAAAAATCGGCCTTGCACTCAGGGAGGTACACTGTTAAAATAATGTTTGTGTGTGGTATGAAGTAGGAAACAGCTGTTTTCTGTGCCATTTAATATATACATATGGCATGATTATATGATTACGATACGAGAATTTTAAATGAATGCTGGATGCCAACAATATGTTGCAGAGTTGTTATCAGCATAACCTAAATATATACACAACATAACAACACACACACATGTATATATATATATATCCAAAACGAAATGGTCATTTACACATGAAATAATATTTTCTATTAAAATTAATTTTATTTTCCTGAAATGTGTTGACTCAGCTATTGGTTTTAACTCGTACACAAGAAACTAAAAATAATGCTGAATCTTGAAATAAGTTAAATAATTTCCAATATGTTTACAATTCAAAATGTCACATTTTGCTATAAATCTAATAATTTGGCAGTTAGTTTTCTTATAAAATATGTTTTCTGATAACAAAAATTAATATTTACGTGCAAGCAGACAACAAATCATACTATTTTATGATAATTAAAGTCGATATTGTGGTTTTATCCAGTAGATTTTATATCTGTTTTCAACTCGATGCAACATTTTATCAGTTATCATTACTTACTCGTAATGAAAAAGTACAATTTATAATTTATTGTTATAATTTATATATAAATGTATTTTTGTGACGTTTGATTTAATCGTAAAAGATTCAATTGTGGTCAATTATATTACATTTATGTTACTATGTATAGATTATATATATATATATATATATATATATATATATATATATATATATATATATAATCTAAGTTTATATTCTCATAAAATTGTTATAAATATCAGATATACAATTAAGAATAAATAAAATCATTTCTATGAATAATTTCCATGAAATTCTTGATTATATACGATTAAATATATCTAAAAAAAACATTAAATTGTTAAGTACTATAATTTATTAGCAAAATTTAAATTGGTTATAGTTAAGTAACTAACATATTGGACTATTAATTAATTGTTTTAACTCATAACACATGAGTTTAAATTTAGTATTGTGACATGTGTAGTTCTTCATTAAAAAAGACTACTTTGTTGCTAAAAAAAACTCAGTACGTTCTGATACTTACAATGTTAATAAATTGAGATTGCAAAATATATTTGTCCTACGTTTTTTGTTCATTTTTGGATTTAATAATATTAAGAAATATAATTTACGTTAAAGTTGCAAAAAAATATTAAAATAAATAAAATTACATAATATTCTGAAATTTCATGGAATAAATATAGATTAACTGATGCGAAATAGGAAAAAAATATCGAATTTAATAAAACTAGGACGTCAGGGAAGAACCAAATAAGTGCAATTAAATAGATTAGATAAGAACGCTTGATAAATGTACAAACTTTCGAATTATAAAACGAAATTTGACATGTTTTGATAAAAATTGTTGTGGTTCTGGATATTTTCACACAAACGAATTAGTAAAAAAATATTTGTATTTTATTATTATAAATCAATTATTGCATCATTTAAAAATTATTTATACACATATACATACACATTATATATATATATATATATATATATATATATATATATATATATGTTGTATTTAATAGTTTATTTCATTTATAATATTCATTTCATCTATAGTAGTGTAGTGTTCATTTTGTAGTAAATTTGTATATCTACAGATGGCTCGTATGTCTGAATTGTTTAAATAAAACAATGAATTGAAACAAGCATGAAATAGTTGTCAGTGGAAATTTATGTTATTTGTTCTCAAGATACAATAAAGTGTTATATTTAATTACGAAATGTTGAAAAATATTGTTTATGTTCAGAAGAATGTTGAAATATAAATAATTTCATCGATGTCAATCCGGTACTTATTAATTATTAAATTTCCTAATAAATGATTCATAATAGGATATACAATATAAAAAATGTTTTTATAATATTTTAATGGCGTATACTGATTGATTACTGATCCATTTATTTAATGTACATTCATTTTATTCTGCATATTTTCAGATTTAATTTTCTACAAATGTTATAATTTGTAATCATTTTCTTATATCGTTTATTTAAAAATATTTTCTATTTTATGTAAAGTTATTAGTATTGATAATTATTGTTTTGATTAGAATATGATATATTCTTATTTTATTATATTTATTTCTTACATGTGTTTCTTTTTTGTTTTGTTTTTTATGACCATTTTTATATGTTTATGTAGTACAAGAATGTACAATGTACATATCGGAATAATAATTAACAGTGACATTTATGTTTAAATTTCTTTCTGTAAACGCCAACTAAAATGTACATTATTTATGATATCTTTTACAATTTTCTTTTTACTTATTCTTAAGAATTAAAATTATCAGCAACAATAATGTTTAACGTACAAATAACAGTATAGATTAAAATAAAATAGACATTTATTAACAAATAGATATAAATCACATACAAAAAGAAACACTAAATGATAATCTGGCATCAAAAAAATGATAATTTAATGATTTTATATAAAGTAAATAATTGTTTTTATTCTTAATTTTGTATGTAGTATAGTTAATTAATAATGATGAATCCTATTGATTTAGATCTTACTGTTTAATAGTGGCACGTATATTATATTTCCAAATTTTACATTGATATGTTTTCAATTTCGTTAGAATTTACTGTCGGCCTGAATGAAATTTGATGTTTAAAATATGTGCACGATGTGTGTTTATTTGAGTCATGTGTATGAACAAGTCGTGTATTTATATGTTTACTCTACACATATTACATTAAACAGTGTAAAAACTAGTTTCCGTCTGTTACTGAGTATACACCCTCAAAAGCATCCTGTTCTTTCAGGTAGTACAGTGAACCAGATAATTAATAGTCGCCGTTGAAGGCTACCATTACGATACAATCGCTGTGCCAGTGTAGTGTTTCATCCCTCTAGCTTTAAGCCAGCATTTAAAATTTAAAAACCCACGAGGTAGGGTATGTCCTCATAAAATTATTTTCGTCGGAGTTCTCTGAATCCACTTTTTACAGCTGTACATCAGTCTCTGCTTGTATCTTCAATATATTTTCAACATATGTCGAATGATATATTTTAAAACCTTTAAAAAATTATGTACAAACGCTGAATAAAAGCTATCTGTAGATGTTTTATTTGTAAATCTATATGCATAAATAATTATTTCACTAAATGTGCATGATAAAAGACTAGATTTACGTTAATAATATATATATATATATATATATATATATATATATATATTACAAAAGATTTCGAATTAAAATTTTGAAAATGAGGTGTATGGATGTTATTGATTACATAGAAAATATGATCACTTATCTGAAATAAGTAATTAAAACTGTTTGTCGAGTCTCTAAAATATACAACTGAGAAAAAGAGTACTACAGATTTAACGAATCTTGTGTATAAGAAAAGGTTGTATATCATTTTAATTATAACTATTTACATATCAAGGAAATAATAGACAATACATTTGAAATTATTGTCCGTTAAATTATTTCCACGAAGGTATAATTGATTATTTGTAATTACTTTTTCATTAACGCATTTAAATTAACCCTGGCACGCAAAAAGTTCATTAAACATTGATAAGACATGAACTAGATTTAACGTGGTTTTACGAATTGAATAAAAGCGTTTAATCTTTCATGTTATACGAATTCTACAAGTTTAAGTATTGTCCTTGTTTTTAAACTCCTTAGGAAAAATTAAATTACTTCATTCATTATTAGCTAACGAAAAATTTAATTACCATTCTTGTTAATCTATTGTTATTAACGATTGTAATTAGTGCATATTTCTATTTATATAATCATCCACATTTACATCTACATATATATATATATATATGTGTGTGTGTGTGTGTATGTATGTATATATGTATACATATACACATGTGTTTAATTTGTTTTCTTTTTTTGTACATACGAGAGGGTGTATTTTGTAAATAGACAACCTTCAGATACATAATCTATTTTGAAATATAATGCACCTTATTTAATTTAAAATTAATTACCAAAAATGTACGCCCAATGAAAAAGTTATTTTTAATATCGAATATAATTCAATATAATTCTTAGAATGAATTTTAATTAATTTTATTGTGAATTCAGTTGTTGTTTTTTGATCGTAATTGTTATTTTAATAAATAGTTTTACAAATTAAGAGCAATTTTTATTATATTTATTGTTTAGTAGGTCTGGATTTTGGAAATACATTAGTACATTTTGTTTATAATAAAGATTAAGGTATATCAGTTCTTCGTGAGAATGAAATGTTTGTCCTGAAAATGTGGAATCAATGACTATTTCATTTAGATGTTAGCTGTGTTAAATAGAGTTTTAAATAGTATATTAAATGAAATTGTAATAGTTTGTTTTTATATTTGCAATCGTGTTGATGGTCTCCGTCGTTTTGGGTCATCTGAGTTTTTGTTTTCCATTATAAGTTTCAGTACATTTACCATCTTCAGGTTAATTTTTAGATATTAAAGTTTCTAAAATTTATCAGAAAATAACACACGTTTCTAATTCAGTAGCGGATTATGAAAATTCAGATGATCCGAAAGAAAAAAACCACCAGAATAAAATATAGTAAATGATTTTTAAAACACTTCCGAATGGTATTATTTGAGGAATTATGCTCTTAAATCATAATGTCCATTCTAGATTCATATTTTAAAAGAAACGTAAATAAATAAGATAAAATATAGAAAATGAAAACATATTAAAGATTTATTGAATAACATAATAATCACACATTGTTAATAAAAAAAGAATAAAGAACATTATTCCCATATAACAAAAATTCAACATAGTGTTAATACAAAAAAGTTACGTGTATTTATTAACGTTGTCCATTTTTTACATTTAATATACTTTAATTTTACATTTGATATTGTAAACGAAGCAAAAGCAATCCACTCATTTGCGATTTCACTATACCAGACGCACTGCATGTATATTTCAAGTTCATTTTTCTTTAAACGCCTTTGTATCTACATAATTTTTTTTTCGCTATATTAAATATGTATTTTTTCATTTTCATTTCCCTAAGATCATTCTTATGTCGAATATTGATGAAAAGAATCTTGGAATACCTAATTTTTACTCTTTGTTATTTTAAGGCAACTTTTAAATTCACACTCGTTTTGAAATTTAGTGTGTAAATATTGATTTTTATTGATTATAACCAATATTTAGGATATAGGTTAAATTATTAAATTCAATATATATATATATATATATATATATATATATATATGTATGTATGTGTGTGTGTGTGAATATGAATATGGTTATGTGTAGGTGCCCTACTAGTAGAGTGTAAACAAATAAAGTAAACATAATAAATCGAATCGTCTCATTATTTTTAAACACGTGTCTATATATTGTGTAAAATATTTACTCATAAATAGGTTAATGACGTACTACTCGCACCACTGCTTATGAGTCATAAACTATACGAGAAAATCTTTTAACTTCTTTTTTAGAACAGTAAAGGCTTCACTTAATATTGGAATGACTCATGAACTGAAAAGAAAAAAAATAAAGGTAATAGTGTGAATAATGCAGACCGGTAAAGGAATGTCTGAAACACGGAATTATCGTCCCATATTTCAACGTTAGTTTGATGAATCAGTAACGTTGGTATGAAATACAAACACATTATGTGAACTCGTATAACTCTATATTGATCATACGATTTTTCCCTACCACGTTATTAATTTCTTCCAACCTCTATTTATTTAACATTCCTTAATCACTGTTCTGGGTACAGAATTATGTTGCATTTATTTTAATGAATTCTAACAATTTTCATATAAACATATCATTATTTGTCTGTAGAAAATATGTATCGAATTTTTTTTAAACTATTTTTGAATCTTTATGATTTATTATTATTCGATTATATATTCGGCAAGTATTTAGAAGTTGAGTATTTTTATTTAAATATTTTATATTATAATGCATATTTTTATGTAATAGTGTATTCAGTTTATTGTTTTTGTATTATATATTTACCATGCACTAATTTTAAAAAAACGGCTGGTTAATAAAGCATCGATTTCGAAAAATTCGTTCTTAAGATATAAATATTTATAAAAAATAACTGACTACTATTAATAGACATCGGTGACAAAAAAGTGATTAAAAATATCTTATAGTCATAGAAAAATATAAAATATGAATAAATGTTTACTGTATTGATTAAATGGAAAACAAACAACAAGAATAATCAGTATACTTTTAATTTTTTTTAGAAAATGCCATCCGCTTTTATATCATATTGTGACCTATAAAATAGAAATTCGAGTCTTTATGATGTAGTATAATGATTTAATGCAGATATTTGACTATATCATATCGTATTTTTTGTAATATATAATCTTATATGTAATATTTATGAAAGTGCAGAATTCAAACAAACTGTAAAATATATATTATGTATAGCTTAGTTGAACATTTTTATAGAACTTAAATATTCTACGTTTTTTTATACTGCTTGATTTTTTAATGTTTTTAATGATATTTATTAAAAATTAATAATTATGTTTTAAAACATAAATAATTTTAAATAAGATGAGATACCTTGGGTTAGTGAATATTAATAAAAAAATCATTGATTTCAGAAGGATGAGTAATGAAGTTATTATTTATATAAAAAATATCACTAGTAAATTATAATTTTCGTTACAAAAAAAATCTAACCGTTCATTATGTCACTGTTTTCACACATCAAATTACCTTATATGACAGCTGTTCCCATTTTAATACAAACATTGACAGTGCGTATCGAGATAATAAGTTAGTCAACGCATTTAAGTGACAAAACTAGTGACTCAAACAATAAAACAGTTATGATATTGTAAATCAATTTTTTAACGTACGGCATGTATAACAATAAGCATGTCGTTATCCGTGTCATAATTTATCTAACTAAGTTGCATTTTGTTGTCATTTATCGCCCAACCCTTCAACATTCGAACCTACTGAATGATAAAATTAATGATCCAACACATTCAGTGTGATTCGCAGCATGGGTTTCGGCAACCGTAGATTCCAGGTGTACACACCTGTTAATTAGGCAGGTGTTGTAATTCACTACAGTAGTTATATACTTCACCTTGCAAACATAATCGTAACGTTACTTCCGTATTACCGACGGTAACGAGATTGTTGAGACTTTCATTCATCATTAAAATTCAATATGTCTATACAATGGTGGAAAATTGATGAGACAGTGACAAAAGACGAGAAGAACAAACTATATATATATATATATGCGTGTGTGTGTCTATGGATATGTGTAATTATTCTGGAAGAATATTAATTGAATATATGAAAAAACAGCTAATGTTCAAATGTTATATAAGGAAGGATGCATTTTTTAATAGCAAATACTAATATATATTAACTTTAATTTTCTGAACATGTCGAGAGTTAATAATTTCTTAGCAGGTTCGACATGTTTGGTAGTGGTTTATTCTTTTTGGCAAGGTGATGAATCAATAGTTTCTTTTTTTTAATGATTAAGTAAGAGATTATCTTATCTTCATAAATGAAATACTCTCAACATACTGTAGAAAATGTTCAGTGTTGATATACAGAAAAATATTTTTCTGTTCCACACCGATCTAAGAATGCTGGAATCAGCAAAAAAATATACACTAGTTATAATCAAAATAAAGGATAATAAATTATTAACATTTTGATACGATAACTTTTCTATTGTCTAGGATGAATGATTAATTTGTGAAAGTGAATTTAGTCACAATGACAAAAACTATAATTGAAAGCTTAAATAATATTTTGAAATATGAACTTCTCACAACAATTACTTAATATTTTAGATAATAAATTCGCACAAATGAATCAATATCGTATATATGACAAGTATTATTTTCTATTAAAATGACAAAACAGTGATTTTTTCAATGTTGACATAATGAACATTTGAATGAAACTATTTTTAGAAACATAAAAAATTTATAACTTTTGTATTATATGGATTATTGACTCATTTTTATTTGCGATTATTTTCAAAAAAATCTAAATGGTATATTTTTATTATGTGAAAATATCTTACATATGACATAAATATAAAAGTATTTAAAAACTCCAGTGATATGCTGTTAAATACAAAAATAAATGTTTTCTTTATAGTATTCTAAATCAAAAAATAATAATAAAATATAGTGTTACAATAAACACAACAGAAATTTATAATAAATCAAATATCTATGTTTACATTTGAATATAGATAATTAATTTGTGTTTACTTCATTTCTACTATTCAATACAAATAGAGATTAAAAGTAAATGATATGGAACGAGGTTAATCTCTTCAAATATATATATATATATATATATATATATATATATATATATATATATATATTAATCCTTTATAATTCAAGAGCTGAATTGATTCTAAAAGTTTGTAAATTTGTTAATTAAACACCTATGTATTAAAGTATTAAATTATCATACAATGAATAAATATAAATTATGAAAGTGATAAAATATTTTGTTGGAATACATAATACGTCTTCTTCCCTTTTTTGGAATTTAAATTGAAGGAAAACTTATTTAAAAAAATATCTATAAATTCATTGTGTTATAAAAACTAATTCCCGACATTTTTTACTGGAGTAATTTAATTATATGTATTTATTAAAATTCTATAAAGACTGAACAGAGTAGTAAGTATTTTTTTTAAGTTAATTACCACCCGAAATATTGTAAACGTTTCTTTCTTAAATATTGAACGATTATTCATTATTCCCTTTGATAGTTTATGTATATTTCTGTGACAGTCATTATCTTTAGACAGCACTCTGCTTGCGCTTTGAAGATGTTGGTATTGCCTTCGTAATATATATATATATATATATATATATATATATATATATATATATATATATATATATATATGTAAGCTATCAAAGTGAATAATGAGAAGTTAAATATTTTCATAAAAAAAGATGGTATTAAGGAAGTAATTCGTTTGTGAAAATGAATTTAACCATATCAAGTAAGATATTAATTAGCATATTCGACTGTAAATACAAATGAATACATATTTTATTTAAATAATTATGAAATTCTATATTTCCGATTAAAAAATTAAGTAGAATGTTAGTATCGCGTAGAAATACACAAATGATTAAATAGGAGTAATTTTCGAAAATATATTGTTTTCGTACATTGATTTTTCTTTAAAGTTTAAGTAGCACAAAATTATTCTATTTCTGCGCGGAACAACTTTGTGTGTTTATGTAACATCCCTATCAGTATGAAATATTCAACTACATACATTTGAATACAGAATAACTTTCGCATTTACGGATCACTGAAATAACAGATCGAACGTTCAAGGGTACGTGTACGTATCTAGAAAATAAGTTGTTCATAATGGAAGTGGCATACCAAATGTACGATTAATAATAATGTGTACGCAGATTCATGTTTCATCTATATTGTTAATAGGCGGGATAGGGTGGCGTAACGTTGGCCGAGAGAAACCGCAAATCATCTGGCGGAATTCCTAAACGCAGATATTTCCGGTCGGGGTAAACATGTTGTCGGCGTTACACACCGGAAGATATGGATTGCTTTCTACTGTTAGATCGAAATGGGCCAACTTGTGCAGTTAGTATTTCTTTCGCTTGCCTTCTATCTGTAAAGTCGTGTTGTGATCACCGACCCGTTTCTATATTTATGATTTATTTATTCTCTTTTACTTGTTTAGGTAATATTTATGTGTTTTCCCTGGCGTTATTGTATGCATGATATTTATACACAAAAAATAAATGCAGTTAAATGTAAATATTAACTTTACATCCCGTTCCTATTTCTTATTATGCATATATACATAAACATATATATATATATATATATATATATATATATATATATATATATATAATTTATAGATATTATTTAAGTCCGACATTGAAAATCAATGTATGATTAACTTAAAAATTACGATTTTTGAATTTATTCTACAAATACAATTGGATTATGGGACTTTATATTCTTGAAAAATCTACACCGTAGAGAAAGTCATAGTGTATTAAATATTATTTCATTTAAATCAGGAATATTTTAAAATTGCATTAATAAAAATTTAATTTTTTTTAGTTGTATAGGCGAGCAATATTTTTTAATTTATTTGGAGAATTTAAAATAGATGTGTTAAAAAATTATTTACTATCATATCTAAAATATGTTTCAATGTGATTTGGTTTATTTTTAAGTCATTAAGTTTGCATTTAGACGACTCACAAAAGCTTTATCTTTAGAATAATCTTGTAAGCAAAATTGCATTTTCTTTATAAAGAAAAGAAAAAAAACGTTTCTAGTAACTAAGTTGATATATACTTACTGTAGTGTACGTTGATGTAAATATAATTATGTAACATTTTATCTGCATTATTGCAGACATGCAATACATGTCAAATAAAATTGAACTTGGACATACTAGTCTTATTAAGAAATAGCGGAAACTGAAAAAAAGTACGAGAACAACATGAACAAAAGGAATGACAACGTTAAAAATTTCCCCCTATGTGGAAAACTACCGTAACTAAGTTATCCACATTGTGCTATCCACACCGACGAACGTAAGTTTTTATCCGTCGTATACATGATCACCGCCCTCCGACCATTCGGATACGAGTGGCGTAACATTGTTCAACGTAAGAATTTATCAGTTTTGATCCGAAGTTAACATTCGCTTTTAATTAACTATATTAGTTTTACTGGAATCTGGATGTTTTCCATTCTTTATTGAAGCGATGGCATTCTTTACTTCTCTCACTACAGAGTAGTTTTGTTTTTGTTAGTTGTAATATTATTTATGGGTTTTTTTTATAAATTATAAAAAACTGGATACGTTTTTAGGAACAATAAAATTGTTATTTACTTAATTTAATTAGAAATATATTTGAATATTTATAAATATGTTTAACATGTTATTTTATCTGGTCTTGATTGCTATCCATGACGATATTAAGAAAATATTGTAGAATTCATACATTGTTTAAGGTACAGAAACCAAATTACAGTTTTAAGTTTACAACCACTCATGCAGAATACGAAATTTGCAAATTTTTTGAAAAAGTTAAATAAATTGTTATTCAATCGTCTTCTCTTGTTCATCCAGTGTGTTTGAGAATATAAAAAAATAAATTATATATATATATATATATATATATATATATATATATATATATATATATAGGATGATTCAATTTAGACATCTACATGGAAGTATTAAAAGTGGACACCAGGTTTAAGAAGAGGCATGTTATTGTTTATTTAGTATTTTAATTTAATTCAATACTAAAATACAATTGAACTAAAATACTAAATGGGGGATAACATCTTTTTTTAATTTTTACATTTTTTTAATACTTTTGTGTGAAAGCTTAAGTTAAATTACCCTATATATACATACATATATATATATATATATATATATATATATATATATATATATATATATATGATTGTTATATTTTATATAAACATGTACATTGAAATATGTTGAAGCATGTGCATGTAATTAAAGTATAAATACATTAATTTAAATATAGTACACAAAAAATAATACCAGTACCTTTTATATATACTACATATTTATTTTAGAACTATATATATATATAACGTACATATGCAAAAATTTGTTGTTCATGCATGCTTTTACAATAAAAAAAGACTTTCAATATTCAGATAAAATTACATCTCTGTAAAATGAATTAAATTACTTCATAATAAGGCATGGTGCGTTTTAATACTTGTATTAAACAGGTGGTCAGTATGCTTTCGCTGAAAGCATATTACGTTTTGTAACAAGTTTTTTTTTTGAAATTTATATTATTTTAAAACGTTTCAACAATGACGTTAATAAGCGTTCGAGACAGTTTTTTGTATTCAATATACAGATCATATATATAACCTAATTACATGTTTAATATTTAATTATTAATGATATTCATATGAAAGAATTGATACTTGCAAGATGATATTAAATTACTGTTTCGTTCACAACTGTGTTCTTTCGTTCAGTTTTCTAACCTATATACTACTAAGATTGGAGTTTGTGTTCGTGTTTTCGAGTCAACTATTTTCATAATGAAATATTATTTAGATTATTAGCTTAGTACTGAACTCATGACCCAACG
>CM068321.1:20509025-20591525 GCA_034766995.1 Acanthacorydalis orientalis | reverse complement strand
TTATCTTAACGTATGAAAGCATGAATTTCAGAAAATACTGAATGAAAATAGTTGAAATTTTATATAAGAATAGAACAAATACCAATTAATGAAACGCTTAAGAACAATCAAAAAAAATATGTTAAAGAGCTTTTTAATTAGTATTTGTATATTTACGTTGTCCTGATAGTTTTCGTTCTTTTGGCCCATCTCAATTTTGTATTCTTCACTACCAGCATGTATCATATTTACACTTCTAATAAAATCTATCTGAAAATAGTATAGTAGTGGAGATCAGACACTCAGATAATCCAAAAGAACAGAGAACATTAAGACAACGCATCAACGGGATCACAAGTACAAAAATAATTATAAATTCGTATACTTGTTTTGTTGAAAGAAATTATTGAAAGTATTTATTTTAAAACCCAACGTAATGAACTCACTTTTATTTAATATTTAATTTTAATTCGTACCTATGAATAATGTAGAAAAATATTTCTATGAATGTATTTATTTTTATTTAGAATTTTAGATGATTTAATATCTTCTTTCTAAAAAGTCAGTTCTCGATTTTCGTTTAGATATTTAGATTTTTTTTTATGTAAATCAATTGACAAGTTGTAATAATTTATTTCTTTAATGCAACATGAATATTTTTAGGTTCTGTGTTCTTTTATCTGAATTAATATACTTTTTTTTATTAAGGTTTAAAATTAAAAAATCAATATAATCTTAAAATATTTTTTTTGATATTTGAAATAATGTGAAAACATATTTTTGAATACTTATCAAATTTCACATATAACATATAAATGACTAACAAGGTAAAAAAAGTAAAAAAATTTAAATTTAAACTATTACATGAAATAGATTGAAGCAAATAATAATGATAGTTTTCATATTTGATCAATATAGTATAAAACAAACCTATTATTTCCGATCAAAGCACCGACATAATGTGTCTATCTCAATAAACGCCAACAATATCGACTCGAAGTCGACAGAGCCGGCGATATAGCCACCCAGTTCAAGTACTTCAGTTCACTGACTCGAATGTTGTTTTTTTTGTGGACTATAGATAATCAAATAAACAGCTCTATGCAAATTCGGCTGCAGCCCCAAAAATTAAAAACATGTACGATGCAGGCAACGCAATGGGGCAGACTGTCTGATCCAAGACTTGAGGTGAAACCTTATTAACTCTCAGCAACGATTCGTCGAATATTTGCACAGTGTTTTTACGAATGCATTTTCAAACTTGATTTTGTTATTAGGAGATTCGATAGTTCTGATAAAATACTCGATTTGTTTTTGAATAATAAATTTATATTTTGACATTTATGATTTTCTATTCATGTTCGTGACTATCGTTAATTTTAACTACAATTAAATTTAAATGAAATAATAAAATATGTATTGAAAGTTTTAATTTTTAGTTTATTTTATTAATTGAGATTTTTCCATATATATATATATATATATATATATATATATATATATATATATAATATTTAAAAGTTACTAATATTGAAACTAATTAAGTATTTTAGATAATTGATTTCTTAATTATTTAATTATATATGTTGAAAATTTGAACTACATTCGAACTGATACGTTCCTCAACAGCACTATACATTAGTTATTCGGTTGCAATCGTTTTATATATCTGTCTAAATTCACTGAATACAATTTTAGTAAGTTAATTCAAAAAAAAAAACTAGAATGCTGTGAACTTGTGCATAAAATATAATGCGGAAATAATACACAAATCGCATAAATCCCTAATCTAGTTTTCGGCAATGATAAATAAAATGTAGTGAATGAAATGAAGAAAGGTTTGAATAAATTCATAAGACGATAAAATCATTCGGTCACTGTTTTATTTTAAACCGATTTTCATACGAACAGAAACATTTATTATTTAGATCCATATTTAAATTACATCTATATTTGTAGAAAAACGCGCTTTATAATTTAAATTCGGAATAAATTATTTTTTTTTGTATTTAACAAAGCAGCTGTAATAAAACAATTTAAAAATTCAACTCGCCTTACGGCTATGTATAATAAGAAATACGCGCGAGACGAAGAAATTAATTCTAATTAGCGATTCACTAGATAAAATATTCATTATATTTAATTTTCACCACTTCGATGAATCTCCAACTCGTGTTTTTGTCCACTCATGTTTCATTTTGGTTCGTCTCTTGTACAATTTTTCATGGTTCAGAGAGCGGCAAATATTTACGTATAGCCCAGTTAAATAGATCGCTTGTCAGATAAATGGAAGATGTGAATAATAACTAATTAAAACATAAAAAAAAATATTACCGAAAACATTATGAACAGTGTGTACAATATGTTTAAGACATGAGCGTTTCGGTATATGAATCAGATGTATGGAAAATACGGAAGAATATTTTTACATCAACTTAACATTTTATTTAAATTATTATTTTTTGCAAATTCTTATCCAAAAATTATAAATGTGATAATTATCATTTATAATATAAAATAATTATATGACGAATACGGTATTAACTGGCTCAAATCCGTAAATTCAACGAGGCATATTTTTACTATAAACGCAGTTTGTAAAATAGAAATTAAATTTTTAAAATTTAATAATCCACTTATAACGTATCATGTGTAAATGAATACAGGGCATTAAAAATATTCAAATGATTTCAACGATCCATATATAACTAATAATTATAAAGATACACGTGTATGCTAATATTCAAATGGCAATGACAGCAAAGTCTTGGCATGAGAAATTTACTAGAAAATTTAAATTGAAAGACTTTTTAACTACTTATAAAGAAATTCAACAACTTACAAAGTATTAGTTGATTCCTTTTTATTATAACTTCAATAGATGAAATATTGTTTAATCGATAAATTTTATAAAATATAAAGCATAGTAAAAAATATAGAATAACATAAATATAAACGAAAAGAAATATTTGGATTAATAAAAAAAATGATACAGTTAAATTATTACAATTTGAGTGACTGTAATTCGAAATTTCTCTAAGTAGAATAAATGTCAATGCCAATAGCGTCTAAAATAGGAATTCTGTGTAAAGTATGATTATAATTCAAACTTCTATAATTCGAAATTTTCTTTAGAAAGATTTTATTGACAATAAAATTCTGTAATTCAAATTATCAGTACCGTAAAGCGTTTGAGTTAGAGAGAATTCGAATTACAGAAAAAAATCTATTGCTTATAAAATAAAAAATAAAAAGTTTCGAGATGTTAAGGAAAAATGATTTTTTTTAATTACCTGTAAAATTATTTATAATTACTATTAGTATTCCGTGAAATTTAAAATATATATAAATATGATTTAAATAATTTTTAAAAGGGGTTTTATTATAGGTTATTATACAGTAATATATATATATATATATATATATATATATATATATATATATATAAGTTAATTGTGATCCTGTTATTGTATGTTTCTTTTTGACTGCATCCTACTGGTAATACTATTGATATATTTTGCTACCATTACTTTCGGATCTTGAACTATTTTTTGATACCTTGATACTGAGTATTATCAAGGTATTAAAATTTGGTTAAAAATCCAAAACCGGTCTCAGTGAAAAATATATTAACAGTGAATCAATGGGATGCACTTGAAGAAATAACTATATATTTCTAATCAATGGTGTATTATATTTTTGAAAGGTTTTCAAAAATGTTCTAATTATTTTTTTAGAATAAGTTTTTATACTTTTGATTTGAAACATAATATCCATAATAGAAGGTACAAATGTATGTCCATTTTTGATAAAAATTACGTTTACATTTGTTTATGTCTACAAAGAAGATATTATTATCGTGGGCAAATTTTATAACAACTTTTATTAAAGCTATAATTTTTAGAATTAAAATTTGAACAATATCACGATTAGGTATTCTTATATAAATTAATTCTGTTTTTTAAAATTACATTTCTTGTATCCTATATTTGGATGTATAATAAGTATGCTTTTAACCATCGATAGAGTGTTTGTGAGGGTTGTGATTAGAATTATATCAGACATAAGGTTGTACATTACATAAATCGTTATTCGATTTTCTTTTTTTCCTTATTACAAAAATTCGTACATAACTTTTAAAAAAATATACATTTTTGTCATATAAATAATATTATATAAACTGAAGCTTATGTTTGTAGATTAATTAAAAAAATAAACATTTAAACCAGAAAATTCACTTGTTTCGATTCTAAATTAATTTAAAATATTTGAAATAAATTTCAATGAAAATACTTTAAGATGTTTGCATTAACAATCCAGATGTGATTTTTATATAAAATATAAATTTTAAAAACGACATTTATTTATGTTTACTTATGTTGATGTACGAACTGACTCACTCAAAATTAGATCAAATACTATTCAAGTTAATTAATCTACATTTCAGTCTACAAAATGTCAATTTCCAATTCGAAAACAATTATTTCAAATACTGAATTATGTTGACAGCATTCCAAAATAACAGAAATAGAAAAAAAACATTCATTAACTAATCGTGAATGCATCTAACATTTAATCAATAGGCATTGAATTGAAATTCCAACCAAATATGCAAATTGTTATTTTTTTAATGCAAAATACTATTAATTAATTATTCACAACAGTAACAAAAACGATTTCACGATATAAAAACATTGATTTTGAAATATAAGCATTGAATACAAAATATTTCTGCCTACAATGAATAAAGTTAGACCTCTGTTTATTAATTTTTATATACTGAATGTTAGCATTTAAATAATGAATAACTATCTTAATTTAATTAAATTCAAAACTAAAATGTCGTCTTGTTGATAATAAGTTTATTACAGTGATTTTAATTAAGATAAATCAGTTTCATGACCGATATCTTTCAATTATATCGGTTTAATTAACAAGATTTAAAAACAGTATTTAATTTAATAAATGTAATATTATTAAATTTGTTTATATATATATATATTTGGGTAAAATTTTAAATAACCCATTTCTCTTATTATTTCTAAAATACATTTCATTTATACGTTGTAACTAATATAAATTAAAAAATGTATACAGGGAAATAAAATATTTCTTTTAGAAATATTTATAATACACCTATAATTTATAGAGATATAATTAAACTGAAAAGTAAAAAGTGAATATTAAAAATTAGTTTCAAAACAAATTTAATACTGTAATATTTTATATTGAAATATGAAAAATAAAAAATAAAAAAAAAACATTTTTAAAAAAGTACATTATCAAAGTGTATGATGTTGTTTTTTGTATTTAATCAGACTGTTATAGTCGAGTGGTTTGCATAACGGTCTGCTGATCAGTGTGTCATTAGTTTGACCCTGGGCGTCATCTTTCATTAAGAAAGTGATTTTCTTGAACATTTTATGTGCTTCGGTAAAACCAGTTATTGAACTTCAACATGAATGTTAAAAACAACTGAAATAAAAAAAATGTATAAAAAGATTATAGTAAATACTGTGTTGAGTCATAACTGTTATTGATTTGTATAAAAGTTTACTGGTGCATTAAATATAGATAATGTTCATTTTTTGAGTTATTCAATCTGTAAATAAAACTAAAACTATATTATTGATATAAAATTCATATTTTGCAAACTTTTTTTCATTAATAAAAATAAAATAATTACTTGAAATTTTATTCTGAACTATAGAACGAGTTTTATAATTTTAAATTTAGTATTGTAAATTAGCATCTTTTTTTTATTATAAAATATTGAAATCCAACGATTTGAATAATTCTATGCTTGATAAAAATCAAAATACTTTTTATATTAATGAATAAATATAACTGTTCTTTAAAATTTTTATAAAGGTGTGTGTATATATTGTAATTAGCAATTTATTTCTAAATAATTGAAAAATAATTATAAATTAATATAATTATAATATAATGTATGTTAATAACATTCTAAAATCATTGAAGTAAAAATCAAATACAAAATAAAACATTCATTAATTAATTGTTTTATTCTTAAAGATATAAAGTTATATAAAACGAATAAATTGTTACATCAACTAAATTAATGAACTTGACCGACATTAATTATCTGTTGCGTTAATGTGACTGAAATAATTCACAGTGCGTACGATATAAAACAAACGTAATGTATAATAAAATTAATACAATAGAATATAACTGTGTAATAACTTTTATTATCTCATAAGGGTCTTCTAATACATATAGCTACCATAAAATAATACAGTTGACAGATACGCCAGTGGCAATATTTAATAAACATATTTTCAAGAAAAAATAAATAGAAAAAGAATATTAATCTGCAAGGATCAAGGATCACCAATAAAAAACATACTGAATATGGGTACCCGCTTCATGGAGTAACCCTTCTTAAATATCATATTGCAAAAAAGTAGTGCGAGACTTGCACACAAGGCATTGCGAGCAATAGAAGACATTAAACACGAAGAGGGTTATGATATCATAAGGGTACCCTGATGATACCAGTTATTATAAAGTCCAGTTGAAAAAGAGTTACCTTGAGATTCACTCATTTAATACGTGTTTCTGCATATATGTTTTATAATCGAATTAAATACGATAAAAGTGTAGCAGCTGTAGAGATGCAATTACTTTCGTAATGAGTGTTCAATTCAGATGTAGGTTGAGTTGAAAGAAAAGATAAATGTTCTTCGTTTCATTAATTATTTCGATTTTATAAAATACTTTCAAGTACAGCAATATGTAACTAATTAATTAATTATTCGATAAAAAATACATATTAAATCATTAATAAATATAGAAATGATATTTGAATATAAATAGTAATATGTTACAACATTTACTTTATGATTAGATATTTATTTCATTTTCTAAACATATTTAAACAGTATTAAAAAATATATTTTTTTAATTTTTAAACGAAAAATACTTGTTTATCAGATAATTTTGAATATACATACAGATTTTCTTGATTAAAGTAAAATTTTAACAAATCTAATTAGAAGTATGTGGTTTTGGTCAAATCGAATGTTTGAGTATAATAACTTTTATCAGCATTTCTCATAAGTAAAAATATAGGGTATTTATATTCAGATATTACATTTTTACATTAAAAACATTAAATCACAAATCCTAGTTAAACGTATTAAAATGATATCTCTTTATTATAAGGCGGTAATATGTTTTTTTTTTTGTTTGCATTACCAGTGAAGATGAGCAGTTATGTTTTTATCTACTAATAGAAAATGGAAAAAATAGATATATTCTATTTTAGTAGATAATATTTACGACTATAATTTGTGATTCACTCATACAAATTTCAATTTCATTTTATAACATTCGTACGTAGTTGATAGAAATATAAATGATCTGACATTTATTACTTCATTCTTTTTCCATTATTAAGTTTTATGTATCATATAGTACCGGAAAAACACGAGTTATTCTCGATGAAATAATTTTTATAATAAAGAAAAAGTATAATGAAAAATAGTGGTATGTCATAAAATAATGAATCTCAAAGTGTAAATTTTGATAACGATAGTAATGAAAAACTGAATTTTACACTATTAATTAAAATATTTTTAGCACTATTCTATCTGATCAGTTTCAACCCAATGAAATTATTACTTTTTATAAATATAACTGATATATATATATTTGATAAACAATTAACATTATTCTATGATCGTTTATTCTTATATTTAAATAAATACATATAAATTTGATAGAGCATATATGAAAGAAATCAATACAAATATGTAAAATATACACACATTCTTAAAGAAATCATTTATTAAAATTTATTATATTTTTTTATTAATAGTTCATTCATGATTTTTCATTCTAATTTAAAAATAAATCTATTTTGTTTTTTCAGTGACTATTAAACAATTTTATAATATAGTATAATTATGCATGAAAGGTCTTTTAATTTAACCATCAAGTATGAATATGTAATATTACTCAAGCTTCTGATAACAGCTTACAAAAACAAAACATTTTTAAATTAAACTATAGTAATAAGAATAAATCACATTGGATTATTATTTCCAATGTATTAGCAAATGATTTAAATAAAATTTGTTAAGAAAAATTTTAACGTTGCCTTTTGTAATCAAAAGGAATAAATTTTTTCATGTACTTGTTTTGGAAAAATTAATATATGAATATCTGTATGAAAATCAAGGATTTTCGAAATTAATACTTGTTAGATTGTGTGTTCTTGAGTGCCAAAAATATTTGCATTTATGAAAAAATAATTATACTTTAAAAATATGTTTTTAAATGTGATTTTTGAATATTTTATACGATTTCCAAGATCACAGGAAGTTCAGTATTTTTTTAAAAAAATAAATTCAACTGGTTTCGGGGCTAGTATCATCTTCAGATGTATATTATTCAATTCCAATTATTAATATGACGACTTTTCGATTAATCATAAACTAGTTTCTCTTTTATAATTATTCTAAGAATAAATCGTTTTGGATTTATTTATTATTTTATTTCAAACATTTATTATATTTCTTTAAAAATATTTTAATGTATTCATTTTAGATTCTTTCAGGTGTATTTCTAATATTTTCGTCATTTTTTCTATATTTTGAATGATAGTATTAGTATTGAAACCAGTTTTATTAAATGACAAATATATGTAGTCAATGCAAAACAAAAATATTATAATTATTTATAACATTTAATATTTCTGAACATGTATTTTTTGGGGTTTGGTATGAATTATATATATATATATATATATATATATATATATATATATATATATATATATATATATATATAATTTATGTATATGTATACATGAACAATATTAATATATGTACGGTGTATGTAAAAACGTAATTATTTATTACAAATTTATTGATATGTTGTAAAAAAATATGTCGTAATGAATTGATTTTATGCTCAATGTTTACACAGTCCAGAATTTTATTAAAATGCAATCAAATGAGTGCAAGGCAATCTATTCCTAATGAATATCTTGCGGGCTTCTTGAGTTTTTTTTTACAACTATTGCATATAAGCGTACACACATGTTTGTTACCAACAATTGCAGATAATACGCCACATGTTTATGCTCTATTTGTTTCACTAAACGGCATATACACGTGTTAACCGATCAGGCTTTGACCTTTCACTTCTGTATGAGTTATTGCAACACCCTTCACGTAAAAGTGTTTCAAAAGGTACATTTTTTTTCATAAGTAATATAAACTAGTTAATTAGTTCAACAGTAGTATTGTGTAACAAACCGCAAATTGGAGCAAATTATTGTCATAATTGTGTATACTTAGACATTTTGTTGGATTGTATATGCAAACAAATATATATATTCAGTTTTCAATAATTCTATGTAATAAACACAGACTGGTTTTATTATTTTTTCCTAAATTAATGTTTTATTTCTTCGTCTCTTCATAAAATGTGTACGTGTTATTATATAAAAGACTCTCTATTGGCATTCGGTTTATTGATAGCTTATATTTAATTAACTTAATTAATTTTAATGTTTCACTTACATTTAATATTGTATACATTTTTGATCTGGAGACTCCTTTTTTATCTATAAAACAACTTATCACCTTAGATAGAACTTAAATAGAAATGTACATGTAATATGCTGGCAAAGCTACACATTTATCACAAAATGAAAAATCGCATACTATAATTGTGAAACAAAAATGTCTACATTTAAATTTAAAATTTGATTCATTCGAATAATGAAGTGATGAAGACGATCAAGATTGTCTTCATTTACATTTGTCGTTGACTTGAATGATAATGTTTTATTATCAATCAATCTCATTGTTTCTTAATTTATGGGTCGCTGTGTCATTTTGGTCGGTCGTCGAGAATCTCCGAACTTTGCTTATAATATGCATACAATAACCGCATATTATTATAATTTATATTATACGTCATATATATATATATATACAGACATAAATATATGCAAATTTGGCTAAAGTATCAGCAATCATAATAATTCAATATTAATTTCTATTTTTAATTTTATTCAAGTGATATCAACGATTGTATATTACTTTAAATAAACATCAGAGTTTGTACTGAATTCTAAATATGTGTTTATTTATTCGTTAATAATATACAATGTTTGTTTGAAACAAAAATAATAATTATTATTTATTATTAGGTAATAATAAAAATCTTTTTAATAAATATTTATTAATTAGATACTAGAATATTCCTCTTATAAATTATTTCTGTGTTTTTTATAAAGTAAAATATCTCATATAAAAAACTTAGTTGTGATATGGCAATTTAATACGCTTATTACACTTTGATTAATGGTTGTTTATAATTACTAATAGTTGCAAAATATTGATATGTAATATTATATTTTTAGAGACAGTGTATGTACAAACTTATTTGTAACAATAACTAGTAATTTTTGTATACGAATAATAATTCTATGATATTAAAATTGTGTAAATAAAATCTTTCAATACCTTACCTCTTTGATATTTCTTAATTGGTATTGATGAGAAAATTGTTATTGCGAATAAAAAAAGTATTATGAATACTTCATTTAATAATAGGTTTCCAGCTTTAAATTAGGCGCAAAATTTATTTTTAATTCTATAAATGTATACTTTTTTAAAAACATTTATATGCATATGGATGTCGAAAACGATTTCATTACTTTACAAGTCTATTGTTATTTAAATATAAATGTATCATTATATGTATATAGTACGAGGAAAAAAGTATGATTTGCAATGAGACATTTTCTGGTAAAACATTTCGTTCAACAATAATAGAGTCTGAGTTCAATCGAGTAAAAATGTTGTATAACGAAGACTTATTTACATATCTGAAAATAGTCATACGCATTCTGAATAAAGTATTTATCTTCAGCCAATGTTTGTTATTTGTCTGGTGTATACACAAAAGAGAAACACGTGTTTAATTGATCTTCAAAAAGGATGTGAAGTTTTTGTTATGGTAATTTTGTACATGACCATATGTGAGTTCTATTTACCGAATGTCTACAAAATCGAGGGCACAATTGAAATTGTTCATACACGATTGTTGTTCGCTGTATTATTGTAATTTACGGTTTTTAAGTATAATTTTATTTAATTTCACCACTTTCGTACTAAATAAATGAATATTTTTGAGCTATTCACGATGTTTAACTTTAAAAATTTACAATTTAATTTGTTTTCTTCAAGAAGGAATTTAGCAAGTCTTCATATATATATATATATATATATATATATATATATGTATGTATATATATATATATATGTAACTAAGTTTATAATAGCTAGTACGTTAAATGCACGCGAAATGTGTTATTTATTAAAGTACCGTCCTATAACATATATCGGTTTTTATTGAGAAAACAAGTATTTTATTTTGGTTAAGAAATATTGAGGTTAAATCTCGACAGTAATATTATAAAATAATTTGATAAATCATACATTGAAATCAGATCTCATTTAATAATTAATATTATCAATTTTCTATATAATGTTTTTTTTTTTAGTTTTGGAATGGGTAATATGAAAATAATTAGTATAAATTTCAATCTAAAATGTTTATTCTTTTAATAGATTGCGCACTAATTAATTTTTGTCAAATTACAAAAATAAAAAAGTAAAGTGTTCATTATTGTTATAAAAATGTGTATTTATTTATTACAAAAATATTGGAATTAATGTATACAGAAAAATGAATTTTGTATGAGAAGAAAAATAACATTTAGTCAGTTTTAAAATGTTTGCTAATATATATTAGCACAACGTTTTTAGAGAATTGGAGATAAATCTGTTTTTTGAAAATTAACATTTATTACAAATAAAATTTTATAATCTATTATTGTTAATTTGTAATAAAATTTAGTAATACTCGATATGATTTCTTTATATGAATAAATAATTTACAAGTCGTTCTTAAATGATATTATTTTATTCGAAGAAACGTACTGATAGTAATTCATAAATATTAGATTGTATAATAAAATAAAATCGACATATTGTGTGATTTTATATACTACCCTTAAAAATCATTGTAATAACTAACTTTATTGTATAAAAAAAAAGATTATTATAATATAGTTCTGGTAGTATGGTTAAATTTCCTTATATAAATTAATTTTTCATTTAACCTAAAATCACAACAAAATCTAATCAAACATGTTTAATAATTGATTATTGATCATTGATTGTTACTTACAGGTATGCCGATGGCAATGATATCACCTTAGCACTTAGATGAAGAAACATCTTTGATCATAAAATGTTTTTATGGTTTTTGGAGATAATGAAAAAATCATTTCTAAATGTAAGTTTATATATTTTATAATTAATATTACAGAAAATATATTAATTTTAGTATAAAAATTGTGTGTATAATGATACATATTATCTAGCATATTTGTGATTTATTTAATACTGTTTTAAATGGTATTTGAATAAATTTTTGATGAAAAAAAAAGTATCTTTGTATAACTTACGCATAAAGAGAATTTTTTTCTATAAATATAATAAACAAAAGTATCAATCAAAAATCATCGTTCAAAAAAAAGTATATTATTATTTTAATGGTTTCAGCTATTTTTAAATAATTCCTATATTTAAAATAATATTAATTTTTTAAATAATCATATATTTTCTTGTTTGAAAATCAAATATAGCAAACTTATTAACGACTTTAACCTTAATAAAAATCATAATTCGTAAGTGAATATATCTCAAAATATAATTATGCACACGCTTTTTCTGTATTATTTAAATTATAAACTTCATTACAAAAAGACAACTTCATATCAGATTTAAAATACATTATGTTTATTCTAAATCATGACATATAAATTCAATTTTGTATAAAGATGAAAAAACTTCATGTCAATAAAAAACAAACATCTAAATAAATAAAGCATTCGTGGTACGGAAACTGTATGAGATAGATGTGTGTCTGTTTATAAATGTAAAGAAATACGTTCGCGAAAATTGCATATTAATATTTAAATGTGTATATCACAGCCGCAACGGTGACAGATTTGCTTTGGATTCCCGATGCAATAATAGTGTTGCCTCTAGCTATACACACAGCACCCGCGTTGCACGTATTGATTTTAAACCCTCCGTAAACAACCCTACCACTCTACCCATAAAGCGAGAAAGGCGCATTTTGCTCATTAATTTGTATCTGAAGAATTCAATTATATCACATGCAGTTATATCAATGTTAGAAAGTATAATGTATACCTCAATAGTAAAAGTATATATATATATATATATATATATATATATATATATATATATATATATATATATAACAGTAATGTCTATATGACAGGCTTTTCTTTTGATCTTTGATCTTTTTATATTTTTGTTCCCAATTAATAAATCGATGCATTTACGGAGGCGGAATTTGATTCGCATGATCTTGTTTTCAAAGAATGAAATGAAAATAAACATGTTTACCAATTTAAAATATATTATATACATATATTATATGAATTTCATAAAGAAACTTAAACATAATATATGACTTTAAATGATACTTTCACAAATACACCTTCCTTCCTCCACAAGCCACATAAACTGTTTCTGATTTTTGATTATTTTTTTATTATTTATTTACATTCAGACAGTGATTCCATTATTATCATCAGATCAATATGATAAAAAAATATTTAATGATGATGACCACTATCGAAATAAGTACAAGTAATAATCAGAATGATCAATTACCAATTATTGAATATTTTTGATCAGAAAAAAGTATGCGATTTGTAAAGGAGTCACATAATTAATCGGTGAAAGTGAATTTATCTTCAGTGCAATATAAATGTGATAAAGTGATGAACTTGTAGTTATCTGTGCTGAATTATAAAGGTTTTTAAAAATGTAATATATTTTAAGTGCTAAAAGTACGTTAACATTTAATATTTATGTATATTTATTTTTATTTTTATATTTTTCTATCGAGACATTTAATTTTCTAGTTTATAATTTTTTTTTGAATTGCTAATGCATTTTTCAAGTATAAATACACAGTTTTCATCTACAAGGATACAATGGTTAAATAGAAATTTATTTCATCACATTATCAAAAGAAATAAACATTTTTAATTTTATTTAAATATTAACAATTAAAAAAATACCAATACATGGTTGAAAGGAAAAATTAAAGTAGAAAACTCAAAATATATGTCTTCTAGAAAAATGAAAAAATATGATTGATTAAATCTTTGTGTAGTTATTTCTTGGATTATTTTTTCTGTTATTGATTTCTACTATTAAATCATCTTTAAGTAATCTGTATTTTATATTCTTGAGTTCTCGAGTGTCAAGAATTTCTTGCCTAACAACTACGAAAATATAAAGAAATACAGAGATAATTTTGGTTAACAAATAGAATTAGTAAAAGTATTATTACATTACAAATTCATATAAATATTGAAACAATTTTTTTTGGTTAATAAAACTTGAGTATTTATTTTTTTTTTAGTAAAATTAATTTTTAGAATATATTGATTTTTTAAACAGTAGATTTCTATACTTTTACTACTATCCCTACTATATCTACTATTTATCTTATTATATTAAGTTTGGTTATCTTCTCAGTAACAACGGAAACGTTAGAATTCGTGAATTAGTTCAGAGATTTGCATTGCATCGATAGCAGTAAATGGTGTGGCGTGTACAAAGATGAGGTACATAATTATTATGCGTTTTTGATTTGTAAATATTAAGAATTTCTTGTTCATAGAGAATAAGTGTGTCAGTCTCTAGAACGAGTGAATTTCGGCAAGTTATTCAGATTTTTTGGATAGAAAGAACACAAGAATTTATTTATTTTAGTGAAATTCTGGTCTGGAACATCTAAAGATATTATCGATGAAATTTGTCCCACCCTCTCTACAGATATTACAATATACGCCAATAGTGAAATATTCATTGAACACTTTTACTTTTGCAGTAAATACATTAAATTTAATAAAATGAAATAGTATTAATTTATGTCGCAATCAAATTGTCGCAAAGTGAGTTAAAAATAAAACTAATGAAGTCATTTAAGTTCTTATATATTATCTTATGAAAATCAACATTTCTAATTTCTAAAGATTTACATATTTTAACTTCTTAAATGTCATTTTTAATTCTTTGTTATGCAAAATTATGATTTGTAATCTACTATTCACTTAACGTGCTGAAAACTAAAACTCATGACATTTTCAATTTGAAACTATGTTGTTATGCAGTGGTGTATAAGTGACAAAAATAAAAAAGATTTTTGCGAGTTAACTCGGGAAAATATTCTCGCATTATATCCTTTTATATAGAAAAGCATCTCGAGTGATATTTTACAATTACGAGTATAAGAATAAGTTAATAAAATTATTAAGATATTTTAACTTTGAAGGAAAAAACACCTTGAAATTTCTCTCCTGAAAAATTATAAGTTCAACGTGTGTTGCTTTTCTTCTGTTCTACCAATGTTTCCGTGGTTGAAAATACTTTCACAAGGTTGAAATACTTTTGACACCCCTTAAGAGGTCGCTTTACGTTTCTTCCCAGCGGAATTCTAGAACACCATTAGTCGAAGCCACCCTCTTACACTAAGATATATATAATCTTTTAATTTTTAAATTCTCTATCTATTCAAAACAAAAAAAATTTCAGTAATCTTTATTCTTGACACTTCATGTTTTAAATATTTAATGTGGTTTCTTTTTTCAGTAGTATTAAAGTAAATTTTATTATTGAATGTTACAAAAATTATTAGATTTCTATTTTATTATGATAAAAATGTTCTACGAATAAGTTATTTAATTAGAAAATAACAAATATAAATTGATTTTCAATTCATTATATATGGTTCATAAATTAATCTATTCAATTTCCCATTATTCGTTCGATTGAAATAAAATGGAATTGTGGCAAAACATAAAAGTATTCATTTATTTCTTTAATGTAAATCCATTTAAGCACTTCAATAGTTGAAATTCTAGTTATGAGATTAAAAGCTTAAATAAAAACTGCAATTGTATCATTGCTTCAATTCCGTGCTTTCCACTTATGCTAAAGAAACGACATTGATTTCTTACCGACTTAATAATACTTTTATTGAAGACAAAAAGCATTCGACGGTTAGAGGTACTTGCTGTATTAACAATTTAATACTACTATCAAGTATGTATTTGTATACATACAACGTTGTTGAACCGATATTATGTATATTCTTTGTATTTGTAAAGTACCTATACTTAACGAAATGAAGCTTAGTGGAAAAAGAATATTAAGTGTATCTGTTGAAAACAAGATGAAATATTACATAAGGAGATTAAATAGTACCAGGCTCTTTTTCTATTGGATTGTTTTCTTGCAGAAAAAAATACATACGATTTATAATATAATGAAGCGTATCTATTATTGTGCCTTGTATGTTCTCCTTTCAGTACCAAAACGATAGTTCTGTCTCGTTTCATCATGTTAACAATAGAACTGCAACTTGATTCCTTGATAGTTTGCAATAGTCGAATGTAACCTCTAAGGGTGAGAATGTTATGTAAGAGGCATCTATTTTAATACTTCGTGGACATGAGTGGTGACCCACGTGACCTCTTTTATACAGTGTCAATTGGGTGTCACAAATGCCCAACTTTGTGATGTAAATGTCCCCATAGATTTTTTTTATTCGTGTATTATACCTGATACACTGATTCTTTTCTGCACGTAGGTTACTAAATTTCTATTATGTATAATGTATGTTGATGCTTCGTGGTGTGAAAAAGAATATTATATTGGTATGCAAGAAATATAATAGAATGGGAGGGAGATCGAATTTGGGGAAATTTTACTAAGTATTTAGCATGTATATATATATATAATGCTAATATGTATATATGTATTAAATGCTACTGCAAAATAAATTATTTTGCAATTTTTTAAAGTATCAACAAATATAGTTCACTTTCTAAAATTTTAAAAGTAAAAATTGTTTAGGAATTATTACATTTCATTGATATATATATATATATATATATATATAATTTTTATTCAAATATGAACATTATAGATTTATAAAAAAATATCGTAAAAATTTTAAATAAACAATTTTTCTAAACAAAAGTTTGAATCTTTTATTTTTTTATTTTTAATTATAAAACTTAAATTACAAAATTATAAATAGAGTTTTTGGGACTATTATTTATAGAATAATAAAATAGTCCAAAAATTTATTAGAAATGAAGTATACTTTAATTATGTACTTTTATAGAAAAGGAAACGAAATATACAAATCGAATGGAAAAATTGAATTATAATTTACAGGATATATATATATATATATATATATATATATATATATATATATATATATATATATATATATATATATATATACATATGAATATTTATTTTTAGAGTAATCAAACATTTAATGTTTAGAATTAAATAAGTTGTTACTTTTAGTTCCACAATTAAAACAAATTGATTCGATTTATCAAATGACATAAAATTTTTAAGAGATATTTTTAGTGAATCAGAATTGAATGACTAAAATGTCACACTCTTGACATATAAAACATATATAAAATAAAATCGATGTAGTAATTATTTGAGTTAATTGCTGATACCAAAAAAATATACTATAAAAATATTAACTTACAAATTATATAATTTTTATAAAAACTAATCATTCAAGATTATATGAAAGTAGTAGTAAAACGACTGTTGCTTGTATATTTTTAAAAATGGCGCAGGAAATGTTGATCTAGATTGATTTTTTTTAGAGAAATTAATCATAAAAATGTTAACAATATATTAAGTTGCTATGAGATAAAGTTTAGATTAAAATGAAATTGAAATATATTTATTTTGAATTCGTTATTTCATCTTTAAATAATATTCAATTAGAATAATTGCAACATGAGAAGTATTAAATAATTTTTAAGTGAAATAAAAGATAAATTCGTGTATTTAATTTCTTATATATAAAAAGAAGTTATCGTTCCAAGGGAGGTTAAAATGAGAATAGTTAATTGATATATTTATTGAATCGTATTCGAATGACAAGCACTGAGTAATTAAATAGCTTGAAATATACATGAAAAAAATAATATATAAAATAATCTAATAGAGTACTCAACTTTATTGTTTTAAAAAATATGTAAGAACTTTTCGGCCAACCTAGTATCTGTTACGAGAAGTATTTGAAATTCAAATATACACATTAAAATATTAATTTTAAACCTAAGGTACTCGACGCGAAAGCAAATTTAATCTGTTTATAAATTTGAAAATTTATCATCGTGACACTCATTTTGGCACACTTGTAAATCTGCAGTCTGTTTAATTCAATTAAATGTGTACGAACACGTTTATTAGATGTGCACTTGTGCATATTTGTCTCATAGATTCGGAATGAAATAATTTTCAGTGCACATTTCGGCGACATTTACATCGCGAATGTAATTTTAACGGTCACGAAAAACGAAACCCAACTGAAATGTAAATATAATAAAATGGTGATTATTACAAATTTTTGATGAAAGTCCGGAGGTGTTTAAAAATAACAAACAAAGTCCTCATCGTTCGTTTCATTGTCGGCGTACAATGACATAAGCGAAAGGGTTGTATAGAAAGCAAACCCTAATGTGTGCGTTAGGGGCAATTATTTGAATGCGAGGAAATAACTATAAAGAAATGATCTCTCCCTGCCCCATATTCACAATCCCCTGATTCTCGATGACAATGTCACACATCTTGACATAATCTTACAAAGTTGTATTTTACAAGTAACGGTAGATTATATTACTAGTGCAATAAAATACATTCTTTCGTGTACGTGTGATATTTGTGTGTCTCTAGTTGCGAGATATTCAGAATGAGAAATGGTGGGATGCTAAAACATGGGTGACATGATTATTTACGAGACCGTTAGTCATAAAACAACTTATTTATTGCAATCCCGCAAATAAACTACTGTGTGTACACACACGAATTATGTGGGAATTAAATGTCAGCTGCTCAATTTTACTGACCGTGGTGATAGAAACTAAAATGTTCGGAGAGCTGTTTCATTTTTTACATGCACATTATCATTGTTTATGACTAAAATTAAATCTATATTTATTTACCTTTCACACAAAAAAAAAATTCGATGCATATGTGAAAATGTTGGAAGTACATTCGTAATTCAATAGATCAACATAACATCAGTTATTTAATTATCAAGTATATAAACAGGTGAAAATCAAACGATTGTTCATAATTAACAGATTTGACTATTAATCGACAAACGGCTCAGTTAATTTTAGCTATTATATGTATATATATATACATGCATATGCTCGATTAGTTCCCAACATCTGGTCCTTGAGATCTTTTCAATGAGTATGCGAGGTATGGTAAGATAAGGAGATTAGAGGCTCTTTTTTAAATAAATGTTGAAAGTATAAAACAGTCTTAAGATTAAGAAATTTCAGATTCATTGCTCTAGGTGTTAGTAAATGTATCATGTCTGTTTATGTACTATTATGTTGACAGAAAAATAATTACGTTTTATGACCTTCAAATTAATATACATTTTTCCATTTGTGGCCCAGAACTTTTGGATGTCTAACACCTAACTCTTACTCAAGTTCTCGAATTGTTGTAGGTAGTTTTGATTCAAATAACCTCTTCAGTTGGTCATTATGAACTGAACAAAGACGTCCACGACCTTCTACATCTTCAATGCTCTCCTCACCAGCACGAAATTTTGGGAACCACCATTATACCGTACGTTGCTTAACAGTACCCACACCAAAATCGTTTTGAACTCATATAAAAAATTGCTCTTATTTGTTTCTTTTCCATCTTTAATTAAATAGCCCAACTTGAACCAAAATTAATAATAAAACCAAAGTCGATGTTACCAAAATGCAGACCGAAAAATGTACTTTAAAATGATATTAACATGTATACGATGAAATGACACTTTCATCGAATGAAATTAACGTTAGAATTCAGAAAACAAAAACAGCAATTATTTTCCTACCAATCTAATATATTCGTATACAATGTTTAACAACATTGTCGACTGGACCAGGCTTTATGAAGTATTCACTCGTACTAACATCTCTTTTTTGACTCAATTTTCTCCTATATTTTCTTCTAGAGATTCTTTTTACTCAATCTTCAATTTTATTTTGTTAGATAATGTTATATACTTGTTCTTCTATTTCCTTATTTTTTTTATATATATTTCTATATTTCTTCTATTTTAAATATCTTCCATTTCTCATCTCTGTCAATAAGCTTCATTATATTTATTAGTTTTCTACACTTTTTATCTTTCAATTCCTTAATTGTTTTTTTTAGAGTTTGTGTCTAGCAGTTTAGATGTTTATATTTGTATTAATGTATTAGACAATTTTCTTTATTGGAAACACAAATCAAATATGCTAAAAAATAATAGTTGAATTCCTTATTTGTTTTAAGTCAATTAATATCATTTCCTTTTATTTCATTCATGTTTATGTTTTTTTTGCGTATACGAAGACCGATCCTTTTAAATTTTTATATAATTTTAACCAACATATTTTAAACGTGAATCTACTTTTCCAATTTCATCACTTGACCCCAAAACTGATTCTTAAACGTGTTTGATGGACGTTAATGTTGCCAGTATTCTAAAATAGCTTAAATAAATAAATAAAATAACCTACACACTGTGCCATGATTCACGTTACATTAACATTAAACAAATATATGAAATAATATTAAATACGCAATTTCAAACATTAATTAATGTATGAGGACAGTGTGTACAGAACGCTGTACAGTGTATATTATTTAGTACAATGGTATATTTCCTACATATATATATATATATATATATATATATATATATATATATATATATATATATATATTATGGTATCAATATATACGCACCGACCATCAGTAACAGCTGCAACACAGACTCCTTTGACAATAAACACATATGTTCCACTCCCAAGAGCAATTTTATGTAAACACAATTACGTCACTGGTGTAGTAACTTAAAAGAGATAGATTTTCGTATTTAAAAAATCCATATTGCATTCATATTTAAAATTTGAATGGTTCATAAACAGATCATAAGAAATCTCTATCACCTGTTTGTAGTATATACTCAAAGTTAAGTAATTAAAACTTGTCTGTATTATTGAATTTTAATATATGTTGATAGAATAATGCTTTTTTGAAATCAATAGGTGTGTATAATTGGGTAATTATCAAATTATATTATTAAATTTACTATATATATATATATATATATATATATAAGAATGAAAATAATATTACCTTTTATGTAAATGAACTGAAATATTATCTGCCACAATATTATAAATTTATATTAGTAGTACACACTAATATAGTATTATCATTTTTAAATATTTCATTATAAGATCTATTATAGTGCTTGAAGCAATAGTTTTCTTTTATGCTGTCAATTTATTAATTTGTGTGTTGAATATAGTTCACAGTACATTTCTGATGGTGTGGCTAAATTCAGTTTCATAAATCAATTTTTCTCTTACCTCCCAAACTACAAACATTTTTCTAACCAAAAATGTTCAATAAATGATTGTTGCTTATGTGCCTTTTGAAAGCGATTTCAACATCTTCAAAGCGCTAAGGTACAGAATAATCTGATTTGTCACTTGGCGCTTTGATGATGATATCACGGCCATTGAAATCCACATAAGCAGCAATTAAACATGATCGATAATCTTTTGACAAACATTTTAAGCATGAACTTTTTTTATAGTTCGTAGGATTAGAAAATAAGTCTATTGTGAAACCTAATATCATAAATTTTATAAAACGTTAATTTTCTTCGAACAGAAACTTGAAATTATGGACAAAATAATAAACTAATAAACAATAATAAAATACTGAGCGATTTTAGAAGACATACGATTTTTAAATTGCTATATTTTGTAATGGTGTTTATTTTTCTGTACTTAAATATAACATTTACTGTATTGTCTCTTCAATTAAAATGTTGTAAAAAATAAAAAAATATAGTATTTATGAAAGAAAGAATACATTTTTATGTATCTAATTAAAGTCCTTTGTTTTTTTTTTATTCTGCTATAATATAACATGAAAATGTTAATAATTGTATGGATAATTAAGATAGAAATCATGAAAATTATATATATATATATATATATAATATCACCATCTCCAATTTCTGATCTTCCACTATTATTCGGGCGTTAATAAACTTGCTTTAAATTACATGTTTAACAAGTCTTTTTTTATAACTTCAAAAATGTTTCTTACATTTTGTCATACATTTATTGGTCTTTTTCTGATCCATTTTCTTTTTTCTATTGTATATTCTTTTGTGTACTTATATTTCTTCTATGATTGATAGAGAACTATTCCTCATCACTTTATACATTCTTATATATTATACTACTTCATGTATTAATATTAATATTCGAATAAATCACATAAATAAGTTTTTATTATATATATATATAACTGAATACATATCTGATTTTCATGCAAATGTAAAGAAAAGATTATGTATATTTAAATAATTATATATATATAGACATATGTATCCATAAGTACAAATACGTGTATAAGAATAATAATTTCTGTGTATAAATTTAAATATTGATTGTTTATTAGAATACAACGAACGTTTATATTTAGAAATTTTGATCGATATCAAATCATCCTTGTATTAAAAAATAGAAAATTCTTAATAAATTAAGACTAATTGTAGAAAAAAAACGGTTAAACTAATAATAAAATAAAAAATATGTATTTGTATTGAAATACGTTTACTAAACAAATTATTTATCGACACGGTTAACGTATTGATATGAATAAATAATTTCTACTTAATACTCATTATATTCCATACAGGTTTCCATACTTTTGAAACTTGTTAATTTTACAGCTGTATATGAAAGAATGTCGCGTACAACAGCTGCAGATAATTACTTTATATACATGGAGCATGTCGAGGTTTTTCATTTATTATATTATTTTCTTTTATTTCCGATTACCGAACAGTGTAAATTGAACTTTTGTAATGAGTGTGTCGTGTTAAAAAGGAAATTTTTCTTTTTTAAAAGTTTAATACGGAACAAATATTAACAATAGAAAGATATTTTATCATAAGAAAAAATGTATGAAATGATCGACAATGAAACTTATTTAAAATTACAATAGATTCCTTTATTTTAAAAAACAAATGTACAGAAAAAACATATTTATTAATATTTTTTCATTTCAACACATTAAATTATTATTTAAATTATACAAATTGAGATAAAAAAGGAGAAATTGGGAACCAAAAATAGAAATTGGGACAAGCAAGAAGAAATTGAGACAATCAAGAAGAAATTGGAACAAAAAGAGAAATTGGGACAAGAAAGGAAAAATTGGTACAAAAAAGAAGAAATTATAAATAAGGAAATTGAGGAAATAAGGAAAATAAGGAGGAAAGATTGGAACAAATATGAGGAATTGGGACAAAAAGGCAAAATTTTGAATAAAAAAATAGAAATTGAGGCAAAAAAGAAGAAATTGTAAAAAGGAAAAAGAGAAATTAATTTTTCTCTCTCCCTACAAATCACAGTTTGGTTTTCCGGTCAACAATGTTTATATTTGGATTATTGATCACTTTTAATTGTTTTTAAAGCTTATTTCGATGACAGTGCCATTATCCTCAGAATGATAATATACAGACACATATTTTTCTGTACTTTAAAGTATTAGGATGATGGTATCATTATCATAATATGAATAAACCGAACCAAAAATGATCAATGAAGAATTATTGAATATTTTGATCAAAAAATATTCTTTTATTTGTGGAAATATTGATTAATTCATTTACGAAACTGAATTTAACCATTGTAATATATATTTTAACTACATATATTTTTATGATTGATTAATATCCACTTTATCTATTCTCTAGCTACTTTTTATAAAATTTTGATTTTGATTTGTTTCATTTAGTCTACCTGCATTATATAAATAAAAAAAGTCTATACATGTATTGATTTTTTTACTGACAAGAAAATATAAATAACTAATATTGTTTCTGGTGATCAATAAATTGGTAATGAAAAGATTCGTTATATGTTACTTTTGCAAATATATATATATATATATATATATATATATATATATATATATATATATATATGTTATTTTCATAGAATTCATAAACAATTTAATGCTATATAAGTATAGTATTATTTTGTTATATATTTATTTATATGTTTCATTTTATATTTATTTTTTATAAATACTGTAAACTAATTTTTCAGTATTAAGTGATTACTGAAATTATTTACTAGAAAAATATTCATTGTACAAAACAATACTTCGTCATTTTCACTCAAGTAGGAGCATTTCTTATTTTTCATTTGGATATTAATTTACTGTTGATAAAAAATCTATAATTTAGTCAAAGTAATTAAAAATACAATTATTTATGTTAGTACATATGAATATATATATATATATATATAATATTTATTTACCATCTGCTTTATAGAGATATCTAATAAAACAGCATATAAGAATTATTAATCAGACTGGAAAAGTACATATTTTGTAATTGTATATATATATATATATATATAATATTTTATATAAAAGTATACTTAGATCTTGAAATTACAAAGTAAAGGCCTTGATAAAAAAAAACTTGCCCTGTTGTTAACTGTAATCACCTTGACCGTATATTTTGTTAGTTCATAGAAGCAAAGTTTCATATTTGAATATTAAAGATATAAAAGGTTCACATGAAATGACCAGAACTTAATTTTGACAGCTGTCTGTCAATGAAATCATGCAACTAGCAATCGGCTTTGATGTACCATACAGTATTATAAAACAAATGTACCCATATTTTGTATAGCTGTCAAAATTTGAATCATTCTATAACGACAAACACTGATATAGAATATAATTGGTAATTGTAAATCAGTTTTATATTATCTATTTAATGTGTCTAAAAGGAATAACAAATCGAGCAATTTTCCAATTCAATAGTATGCTAACAAATAGTACATGATTATTATTAAATTATATATATATATATATATATATATATATATATACATATAATTAAATTATAATTGTAATATATTATAATTTAATTATAATTGTAATATATTATAATTTAATTATAATTATATGTATAAATATATATATATATATATATATATATATATATATATATATATATATATATATAAAACGTCCCATGAAGGTATTACATAAATTTGTTACAGACTTAGAAATGCACAATTGTTTATTTAGAAACATGTTCTCGATGCTTCATTAAAAAGATAGTTCTTTTTTAAAAAATTGTGTTAAGTATGATTTATTATTTTACTTAAAAACACGAATCATTTTAAAAAATAATCCAGGATGTTAAAATTGGAATCAATACTCAGAATGTCCTCTTCCTTCTAGTTAAATTAAAATATATATCAAGAATATCATTGAATTTTCTTATATATACATTTATGGAATATTTTATATATATATATATATATATATATATATATATATATACATACAAGGAGAGAAAACATGAAAAGAAATACTTATAATTCGTATTATTTAACGTCCTATATTGAGTAGTAACAAGAAAAGTCTACTTTTTTCGATGAAAAATTATAAACATGCATATTACGATGTGGAATTTGAACTGATGATCCATTGTGCACGAACATATATCTACGTGCTAGTTTCGTGTACGTTATATTTCATTGTTTTTCTTTCATTATGGAGATATCATTGTCAATGAACTCGATATTGCATAACTGTGTGCGCCTATAGCTAAAAATATTTCTAGATTTACGGTATAAGAATAAGAGCATGAAAGTAATGGTTTTTGATGATAACTTAATACTGCAGTTTATGTTTACCCGTATTCCTGAAACGATGTACTTTATAAGATTTACGGTGTATGCTAATATATTCAAAACGGTTCTCTTATGTGAAATAAGTCTACGAAGTTGATCAAAGAAAGATTGGATTATTTATAACTTCATATCTGAGAAGCATAACCTACAGATTTCCTTATTTCGCTTCATGTAACATAAATTTTAGAACAGAAACATAGATACTACTTTTCATATGTACAATACTTTTCTCTCACTCTATGTATATGTGTATATATATATAATTTTCCAAATTCATTAACTTACTAAAATTAATATCACAATCTTCAACAGGAATAATTTTTTTTAAATAATAGTAAAAAGAACAATCTTTTTTTTTACTAATTTTAAGAAAGTAATTATTTTATAAACTCACTTCAGTATTGACAAATAAAAAAATAGGATAAACTTCTTATAAATTGTGTAATTAAATAATATTGTATATTATTAAGCATTTAGCTATCGACAGGTTAGTGAGATGTTACTTCTCAACTTTTCAACAGTTCGTTAAGGGTATTGAGATGAATAGAAAGTATACTTTTGATTATAAATTAAGATCAAATGATTCGAAGTTACTCTGTTGGAAAGGATGTAAAATTTGAAACTGGAAATTTAAAAGTTATATAAAACTGGCAGTACACGAAGTTTGTTCTAAAATTGCAGATTAACGAAATCGAAGATTTTTAAATTTGAATTGGTATTTAATATGATCTGCATCGAAATAATCTTCCGAGAAAACATATATTACTTGTTATATCTTTCTCATTTTTATAAATACTCGTTGTAATTCTTTTTTTTAATATTGAAGCTTTCTATATTTTTTTCTTTTATCTCGGTTGTGATGCTTAATCTCTCTTCTTTTATTTGAATTTTGTGTATTGGAAATATGTTATACATCATAGAGAATAGATAAGTCTACAGATGCTAAACTAGGTAAATATCAATAAGCAACACATTATGAGTAAGATTCTGATCAAAAAGCTAACATCCTAATTATTTATAAAATTTTCAAAATTTCAATGAATATAACTCATAAAAAATATAATCTTTTCTTATGGTGGTGGATTGTTAAACACGGTTTTATCTTAATTCTTCTACTATGAATAAGGAGATTATTGGCTGATAACTTATAAACAATACAGACTTAAATTCTAATCCTTACTTAAGGTACAATTTCTCAATCTATACGCAACAGCGCATTCTGAATTAAATTCCTCCCTTAAATTGCATGGGTTGCTCTTATTTGTAATTTTCCAGGAGATTTGTTTATCGTAATTTTCAGGATCTGTGATGAGATTCATTATCCCCTTCCTACTTGTATGAGCAGTTCTTGCAGTCTATGTAATACCCATCTTCCGACGTTGAAGTTTTAAAATTAAATCAATTTTAAAAACTATTTTTTTCTCTTTCTATTATAATTTTCTTGGTATGACAATTATTTAATACCTATTCTTAAACTACTTACTTCCTATATTATATTTTTTCTTCGTTTATTAAAGATTAAATCTAATTAATGAAAATAATTTCGAAATGCATTCTTTTACAGCGTTAAAGTTTGATTAATTTTCACTTTAAAATATTTATAACAGAATAATAACTGTAATAGCACTTCGTATTGAAATAATTATATAGCGGAAATTATCACTTATGTGACTATTATTGTTCTTAGAATATGTTCTCTTTTTGTATTAAATTTTATAATATTCCAATTCATGTTCTTGTCACTAATTGTATATAAATTATCATGGTTCTACAATTTATAGTTATTTTTGTCTGATTTTTTTGTATAAACGACTTAAAATTCACAATAATATATTTTATTTACAATGTAACCGACTAATTTCTGATGAAAAATCACTGGTTTTCGATAATGGAAATCAATAAATTTTATTTTAATATTAAATGAATTTTCTTAAAAAAACTTTGAAAATATTGAACTGCAAAAGGTTACACTTTGATCATGAGTAAAGTAATTTAAATTATCAAAGTCAAATAAAGAACTTTTTATAAAAATCTTCTACATTATGTTGGAAAAATGTGTCACAGACAATTATAAGTGAACAATTTTTTTATATTGAAATTCAAGAAAGTATGATTAAAGTTAGATAAAAATTTGAAAACGTCCAATTTGAAAAGCTCTTATATTATTAACGTAGTAGTTAATAAATATATTGAACTTTTATACAAAAATCAGTTAAAAATCGAATTTTCATTGAATAACACTGCATATTTTATTTCTAAGAGAAAACCGATTTAAGTACCTCGTACATGGAATACAAATATGATTTTTATTTAATATTTGTATCATTTTGAGATATTCTTCTATATTCCAGTTCATAAATATTAAAATCCTTACAGTTTAATTTGATTAACTTCACTCATGTTCCTTACAGTTATAATTAAAATTAATCTCATTAATAAATAACATTTATGATATATGAATGAAAATATGAACGAATATAATAAAAAAAATGATAAGAATCAATAGATAGAGAATTATAAAACGTAGTCATAATAAAGTGAATGCAAATCAGATATTATTATTATTTTACTACTGGTGAGTTTTTTCTTTCAACTAACTTTTATTAGAAAAATAATTAAACGACTCAGATTATTTTATTTTCGTAGTTAGAGTTGTTTCTATTCTTTATTAGAATATTTATCATTACAGTACATGTTTATTTATATCATACTGTTTAATGAAACGGTTTTTACTAATGCCACAGTAATGTGACATTTAATATTATTAGTAAACAAAATACTTATTTTTTGATTTATGTATTACACAATTTAGAGTCATGAAATTAAGTCGTTATATTATTAAACGTGTTTTAAATGATCAAATGAAATTTAGTATTTAGTATTTATACAAGTTAATATGAACCAAATCTACTCTTTTAATAGGAAAACTATTAACGTTATCCAATGAACAGAAATTCAAATTGTACTAATTCTTAATAATTTATTTATAGCAATCATATTTGTCATATTTAAAGTTTTTATATTACTCTTCTCTGCTTATATATATATATATATATATATATATATATATATATATATATATATATATTATGTATATATATGTGTGTGTGTGTGTGCGCGCAAGTATGTACGTGTATGTTTGTGGTATGTATCGATATTAAACAAACACAAATGCAATAAATTCAGTCAATATACGATTTTTCAACAAATATGTTTTTAACGATCAAAAATTGCATGGAAAGTTATTTTCCTTATCAAAAGAATATCTTACGAGTACCGGTACCCTAGAGACGAAACAGCACTTTATCAGTCCTTGAGCATCCATATCATCGTGATATATTGGATAGTCAGAAAACATTTTAAGATATTTTGTTGAGCTATGCCGCCCTTGAGGATTGATTTAGAGGGCGAACGAAGGTATACCCGAAAAAAAAAACTAAAATAATCGAGTTCGTTTGTGAGAAAGTAAATACGAAATTCCCTCGGGATGAACATAGACCCCTGTCCTGTTTATACGCTACACACAGTACGATGAATTGCGTCACGGAAGCTAAGGTAATTTATTTATTTTCTGCATTAGAAGTTGGATTATGTTTAACTACTATATTATTAGTAAAGTGCTCGGCGAGTGTCACACTAAAGCAAATATTTTATGAAATAGCTAAATGTTTATATACGCAATATAAAATGTTAAATATTATGTTAAAAAATAAACATTTACATTGATACAAACACACTTTCATGTATATATATATATATATATATATATACTCATGTAATTATGTGTGCAAATGTATTTGTAGTCCTAATAACTGAGTGGCTAGTACGAGCATCATTCGATTTCACGATTATAAAATGTCATCTTTTATTATTAAAGCGATTGTCTCGTATGCTTAATTTCATAAATGTTTAAATAACTTTATATATATATACAGAGAGAGAGAGAGAGGAAAAGAGGTAAAGAGGTGTATAATAATAGACTAAAAATGGAAATTTACTCCAAGCTATACGTTGCCTTTCATTAGAATCAAGTTTGCATTTAAAAAAAGAGAACATTACGACAGGTTGCTTATTCGACTATGTAAAAAATCCCCCTTAATCCTTTAACAGGTCCAACAGAGGAAGGTAGCAAAAAATCTAATGTGAGACACATTAATCATTCATATACGGTATCCATCTCATCATTATTCTACATACTTGTATATAGAGAAACTATTTTTGATAAAAAATACTTTTAACTAATTGTATACTTTTTAATGTAACTGTTGTTTGCATTTTTATAAAGAATATTAAATTAATTAAGAAAAAGTGGTTTTATTGTATATATACATTGAGGAATATTAAATAATTATATTGATAAACTTAAAAATTATCATAAATGGATGTATCATTATATTGTTGGGTGGTGATAGTTTAGCTACTCGATAATTTAAGATATCCTACAGTTTTACATAGCTTGATTTATTTTCTCTATAGTTTGAATGGTGCAATTAGTAGTTTGATATAAAATCGAGATGTGTTTTAGTCATCGAGATACAACATCAATTGTAACAAGTACTTATGTTCAATATTTATATAGTCTATGTAAATATTACATTTATATAATATTTATACAGAGTATATTATTTATATACTCTATTTATATACTCTACATTTATTATTATATTCTGTAAAAGGAAAAACATGAAAAATATTTACTGTTATTTTTTTATTTATGTTGCTTCTCTTTATATTAAAGGTATCTAAAAAAAATATTTCTTTAAAAAAATAACCAATTTTTGAAATAAAGGTAGATACCTTTTCTTGTTCTTTCAATTAACGACTTTATTGAGTTTCTAAATTACGTACAAATAAACAAATTAAATGATTACAACTAATATAATAATTATATAATTTGTCAAATATTATAATTTAATTGAGGGTTTATAAAAAAGTAAATAAATTATTAAAAACAAATTTTCGAGCAATATGTAACTCAAAATAATATTATTATTGTTAAATAAATGTCTGAAAAGATTAAAACAATATTTTTTCAATGGTTTAAAAATAAATTTTTATAAAAAACTGAAATTACACTGAAATATAAATATTCAGAACGACTGAACAAAAATAACTAAAGCGTTCATTTTTACTCACAAAAATATGTTATTTTGATTGTATCTAAAATATAAGATTACTCATTGTTTCCGTGTATGAGATTACTCACTTATAATTCGAGGCTACCCGTATTCTAAACAGGTGAACAACTTTCGTTCTCATAAAATTTAATTTAATTAATTTTCCTTATTAGAATTCAGATTCAAAACCAATCCAGTGATATTGTTTACAGTCGTCTTTATAGACATTTCTTTGTATGAGTTATGAATGTTGTGTTGCTATTTGGGGTTTTAGGGCGCGTCGACAGCTAAGATCATGAGCACTCGATATGAGTTATGAACAATTGCGAAATGCTATCTGATTGCTCATTTAAGAAAATTGAAAATAAATAGCACAAGACATAACAAGACATTTTTACTAAAAAGTGGGTTATTTTCAACAAATCTCTACAAAAATATCTGGAATAAGAGAAAATATTTGATTTGCTAAAATAACTAAAAAGTATGAACTCGAAAACTTCTGAAACTAAAAAAAATATTCCTTGAAAAATTTTATAAAAATACTAAAAAATAGATCAACTATGGATGATGACATTATTTTTTTTATAATTTATTGAAAATAATAAACAAATAATTTAATTATCACATTTAACTTTTCAGTATTAGCTTCACTGTTCACAAAAATATTTTTATAAATATATCTTCACGTATGTATTTTTTTATAAAAAATATAACAGTGAAAATTAAAATACTGTCATATATTATTTCGATAACATTAAACTGATTGATGATTCACAAATCATTACTTAATTAAATGTTACATTTGACAAATATATCTTCTAATCAAGATTCGTCATCTGTTAACAAAGTTATTATGTCGACAGCTTAATGAACTCTGAACTTTTTAAAGCCATTAGAATAATATCCTAAAATTATAATATAAACAAATATTATACAATGCATCTTTTTAAACTGGTTTTGACACAAATACATTCGTATTATAAATTGAGTGAATCTTTAGCAAATATATATATATATATATATAAATTTGTTTGTGTGTGTGCATATTTACTATTGTGGTTGCATGTATGCCTGTACAGACATTTAAGAAAAAGTGATATATACAAGTCATAACAAGTTGACTAATTGTGAATCATATATTATGACTAACGTGGATCATTAACCTGTACTTTGTAAATTTATTCTTAGAATTGTTTCTCATCCAGATATAACGATTTAAATATATCATAAAATTAATTAAATTTACATTATTTCCTTCATAATTGCATAAACTATTTCTTTTGATTCCATGTTTCCTGCTTTTTTAACATTGCAATATGTTTATAATTATAATATGTTATGTATACGTTTTTTCAAAGCCATTTTTTAATTATTTATATGCATTATATATATATATATATATATATATATATATATATATATAATTTTCAACTATTTATCAGATTACATACAACTTTTTATGATTTTGATTTTTTGTCAGAAACTGTGGTATAAATTCTTCAAATTAAGTAAGAAATATAATTAATCATTCTGATTACGAAAATTAATTTTATGTCAGTTTACATTTATATGTTTTTGGTTTAGTTATATTCATGATTTTTACTTCTATTTTAGAATTTATTAAACGAATTAAACAGATAGGTTAATGTTATAAAATATTGGATATATCTTTTATTTTTGAATATTAGTTTTAAAAACATCTACTAGAACAAGTTATGTAAAGGAATTTATTCTGAATATATATATATATATATATATATATATATATATATATATAGACATATACATATATATATATATATATATATATGTATGTATGTATACATAAAGGATAAAAATTAATTCTGTGCCTTTAAATTGAGTCAATCATCACTCTATTTTAAATTAAAATATTTTCTCATCGTTTTATTATATTGAAATGACAAATTTAGCATTTAAAAAAATATATTTCGGCCAACTAGTTAGCATAATCTCACAAAACAGCAGTGAACACGATACCCTCCGAAAAGCACTATATTAAGCAATTGACAATTTTCGCATTCCTGCTGAAAAAAATGCTGACGAATCCGCGGGAATGATTTGTTCAGTTTTTGAGAAAGATGTGACGCATAAAACATACACAAAAATACTATAACAGTGGAAGAGGTCCGAAAACATTTACCTTTTTTTATAACTGCAAATATGTTTCTTACATCTAAATGCCTCCAATACATTGGCCTTGTTTTGATCCGTTGTTTTCAACATTCATTTTCTATAAAAAAGACACCGAATTAATTTGTACACCGTATATATATATATATATATATATATATATATGTATTGTTTCCGAAATTACATATTCTCCATGTATTTCTACACACCGTCGCCATTCCTCAGGTAAGTTCATATTATCTGTTTCACCGAAGGTCTGTGGTTATTTGTCTAGTCATCATTACACAGAAAGTTTAACTTCGTGGTCAACTTTGAATCATTTCCACCCACTATGAGAAATTCTAGTTGATAAATTTAATTAATATTAATTCAAAATTGGAAATGGAATGTATATCGGATTATTTTTTTTAATATATTACACATCATAATAATATTTATGATGTGTAATGTACATGAAAGTAAATATTCTACTTAAAAAATCTCTATCAAAAATCTACAAAATCCGTATAATAAAAACCTTATAAATATTTCTAATTTTTTTTCTATGAAAATATTTGAATTCCATTTGTACTCATGAACCCAAATTCAGTCATGAAATTTATTAATTTTTTATTCTTCAATTTATTCACTTATAAAAACCAAACTTATATTACCATTTGAATAAATAAGCACCAAAACTATATACATTAGCATACTTATACATGCCCACACATGTAAATACAAACCTACACATTAGCTTGATTTCGAGTCATAACTATCTCAATCTTTGAACCATCTTAACAACAATAATTGTTGCTTCCGTGCTAGAATCGTTAACCCTATATATAACCCTCATTTCGTACAAGATCAAGGACAGAATAATTTTCTTAATCAAAGATGATTTAAGGTGTAAAGGTGGATTCGAATGAATGACATATTAGTCAGATATGTAATGTGTCTGCTACTTAACTACTGCTCCATTATCTTTTATATTTATCAGTGCCTCTAATTGTCTGGTTGGTAGTGCTTTATATATATATATATATACATACATTAAAAGTAGTGTTTTAAATTTGACTTAATTCTCATTAGCTGAAAATAATTTATTTATAGTCAGTAAGTAAAAGTATACAAAATCATTTTCAAAAATAAAATATAATATTTTTGAAATCGACCCTTGAAAAATACAATATGATAAACATATTAAATTTGTTAATTTTTCACATTATTTATATATTGAAGATGTTCCTTAGGACATGATATAAACAATAAGATTAATTAATATTTTTCTATATAACGTTTTATTGGTTTCATGGTCTGAAAAATATTAACAAAATAAAGTTTGTATTTCATAAGTTTTTCCGTTTTTTTTTCAAAGCTAACCTACGCTTGTTTTATTAAATATACAATGCTAACACAAAAATCAAATTAAAACTACATCAAATTAAAAACAATACTCAACATTGAAAATAATGGAAATCAAATTTTAAACTCTTTCTTTTTTGGAAAAATCGAAAACTGTAATTAAATCTTAGGTATTTTATCAATTACAATAACACAAGTATAATTTTAAATATTTATTTTCTATCAGTAGGTTTGGATTGTTTTTTTTGTATTTAATAATTGTTTTTATCATTTAGATCAGTGGTATCAAACTCATATATGAACATGGGTCACCAAATTCAGTGTAAGAGTTCGCAGACAAAAAAGTCACTCAAAAAAAATTTAGCGAGCGTAAAAAGGACTTTATTTACATTCGAAAATAAGTCATTTATATTTTTCATTTATTTTTTCTTTAATGAATTTATAAAAATGAAAAAAAACATTAATTTTAGGTATTATTACCAAATGTTACAAAAAAATTTAAATTAGAACAATTAAAAAAAAATAATATTTTTGGCAACCTTTGGTAGAAACTATTTTATCATCAACGAATATACCAGTGTCCATAAAACGGTGTTCCTTACAATATACTTCTATAATTTGCAATGTTTTAAAATTGTATTTTATATTTTTTTAAATTCCATTTTATTATTTTAATAAAATCACCTTCTAGCTTTGTGTCGCGGGCCGCATTCTAGAGTCTTACGAGCCGGGTGTTTCACACCACTGATCTAGATCATCGAATGTAATTTACTTGGACCTCATAATAATTAAAGAAATATTTTTTATTCGTATCAATGATTTTTATAAATAAATATCTCATATTTTCAAGAACGAAACAATATATATTTATTAATATTTTTATTGTTTTTTTATTATATATATATTAATATTGATTTCAATAATTGATCAATACAGAGTTATTGAATTTGTTATAAATATAATAAAATTAAATGAAACACTATAAAATAACTAGTGTGGCGAGGTCAGATTTGAAGTCATAATTCATTGGTTTGTAATTCATGTCAGTCACTCAACTATGACAGCTTCAATTTCCTGTAAAATGTTCTTGCTTAAAAATCAATCACATTTCTATAAAAATACAAAACGTTTATAATTTTTTTTAAAGTATTTATAGATTTTTTCTGAAAACAATATTTTTATAAATGTCATTAATCTTGTATAATATATGAAGTACTGTATATATTCATCTGCATATACTTCTATCATATGTGACATATATACTTTCATAATATGTAATCATTACATAATTGAACATAGTGTACTTAATGCATGCTGGAGACAAAACGGATCAATTAATTTACATATTAGATCAGAAGTTCTTCGAATTACGTAGGTGTGAGTGTCTGGTCTGTACGTACGCGTATGTGAGGAAAGAGAATATAAAATAAAACACTTACAATTTTGTTATGATTCATACGACTCAGCCACATTAACATGACTGCATATTGGATGTTCCGCTCTGGTTCAATCAGAGACATTACTCTGAGTCACGTGTAACCGGACACCTGGACTCGTTTTTCATTGAATGCATTTTATTATGATTTTTTTACCGTAACACAAATGTTGTGCGTGCAGGAAAATGAATCGCTTTGGTATATGTTCGAGAGATGTAAAGGCAGTAAAATAAAACTGCGGTCCCCGACATTTTAATTGTAATAATTCTTCGTGCAAGTATATATATATATATACAAACATACATGAACATCATCATTATCAGTCTTTATAAAATTCGTATTGAATAAAATTCATTCAATGAACTCACAAAGTACTCTTGTCAAAGGTTATTCTTTTTTATGTTACTTCTTAAACTTTCGAATTTCGTTCTTCTGTTGAGTTTGGTTTTGTTCTTTATTTATTTGATTTATGTACTTTACAAGCGTGCATATTATATATACACACACACATATATATATATATATATATATATATATATATATATCGTCACTTGTAGACTTGTAAATTTTAAACAGTATAAGTTTTAATGTCTACTTTTTATTTCAACCTGTAAAAATTTAAACTTTTTATGGAAGGCAGGAGGTTTTGCACTATTGATTTGTCTCTTTAAATTATCGTAAAAACATTCAATTAGGAAAGCTTTCCATCAAAGAAAAGTTATTATAATTCAAGGATAATAATGAATATTCGCATTAAAGTAAAAATTAATTAACATTAATCTACAAACAATTAATATTGAATATAAAAATTATAGTCAAAAATTAATTAAAATCTAGCATTCGATTACTGTTTTTTTCGTTTTTTCTACTCTTAGATAAAAAAACTAAACGATGATATAAAATCTATAGAAAATAAAATTTTCAGTAGTATAAATGTATATATGTAAAGAAAATATAATAGTTTCTTTTTATAAAAAATAAAATATCGAATAAGTTAAAGTATCATAGGGTCATTAATTATTTGAAAAGTAAATTATAATTTAATTTTATCAGGTTAGTTGGTAGTCTTTTGTCTTAAAATATTAAAATGCTGATGTCAAAAGCATCCAATCGACTGTCTTGTAGTAAATTATTCCATTTCTATAATGGAAGTAGATGAATGCATAAAATATCATTTATATTAATCTTATAATTTCTTTATTAGGGATTGGTTCAAATTAAATTTAGTATTTTCAAACTGTTTTATTTTCTTAACCGGTCATTTTAATTAAAAAGTTGTAAATTTTTGCAACTGAAATATATTCTTCAGAAAATAAAAAAATTATTCATATCCAGTTGATAATGAGATATTGAAAAAAATGGATAATAAAGGGTAGATATACGTGTTTCAAATCAGAGTCAGAATTACAATCATTCACACAAATTATAAAATATACAAATAATAAACATAAAGTTGTTCTTTTTACAGTTTCAAGTTTCGATAATCTCATTACATACTCGCACAAAACATGAAATATTTTGTGCGAGTGATCGTAAATTGAAGTCTGGCTCGAAATTGATACCTCTACCCTACCTATATTGACTAAAAATCTATATTTGCACATAATTACCTTTGAACAAACATTTTTATAACATCTCTTGATAACAAACATTAAAATTAAATAATGAAATACAATTTCTTCGAAATATATTATTGTATTATATGACGAGATAACAATAAATATTATTAAACATGTTTAGACGTTCTGTTTTGTAGCCACTGCCATAATGATTTCTCCATTTATTGTACAGCCGTGACCATGACAATTAACTCTTTTGATTTGCTTCTTCATACGACCTAACCCATAAAACTATGATCTCTCAAACCTCGATACGCATTATTGGTTCGGATAAATATATACACATCCACAATTTTTTAAGTGATGAAACTGCATTTTTTAAGAATATATTGCGTAACTAATTTTATTAATATATATATATATATATATATATATATATAATTTTCCTGACTTCATTTTTGATATAACCAAAATTAGTATAAAAACTTTATAATATATATTTTCAGTTAATATTCAGAGTTTTTAATGATAAAAATATCCAGATAGCTTAAAATGTTTGTTATTTTTTATAACAATAAAAATATATTAATTATTTTAAATATATACAGAATATGATGGATATTTTCATGAAATATCGAAAATAAATAAAAATGTTTTACATATCTATTATTCTTAATAAAGTTTTCTTTAACAAAAAAAATAAAAATACAAATTTTACTTTAACGTGTGAAAAGAGAACAGAACCCTATATAAAAATCCAATCAATAAGAAAGTTCCAAAAAAATGATTAATAATTTTATTTAATTTATTTTTTTAATAAGTTGAATATAATAAAACATTAATGAATCATTTAATTTACTTAAACAAAAAAATCAATCAAATATCTATTTTAATAAAAATCAGTTTACGTTTCTTTATTTTATTGTTTTTATTTTTTTTATTCTATATAATAACGATTTTCTCTCATAGTCGCTTGATTTATGATATTAATTACACCTTAAAAAAACTGTATATAAAAATGCTTCAAATTTTTTTATAAATCTTCTTCGCTTTTATTGACATTGTGAAATAATATACTTGACCGATCTGTAAACGCTATGTATTTGAAATTTGTGTATAACTTTTATCTACCATCTCTAAAGAGCAGCAAAGTTTATTCATTTTAAAATTTTAATTGTATTCAATATATATATATATATATATATATATATAATGTTAATTGTTATAACTTTAAAATTGATTCGAAGTTTTATTTTAAGAAAAATAATTTACGAATAGTTTTTGAATTAGATTGTGTTGATCGATAAAAATCGTATTACAAATATGTACATTCAAAAATATTCCTCAAATGGAAATTGTTCTGCTTTTTTGACTGTATTATTAATTTGTTTACTTCTTTTCTGTTTCAGATAAACTAACTTCACACTTAACAAAATTCCAAAAATATATATTTATAAGTCTAAGAATAAAATACAAGTAAGATTCATTTTTTTTAACTTTATTTAATATGTATTTACATAAATATATATATATATATATACACACATTGTTGTACCCGGGAGATGAGGTAATATGACTCAAAGGAAAATGGAAAAACATTAGGAAACGAAAAAATCATTAATTCAAGTTGTGGTATAAAAAATTTGAAAAATTGTTTACAATATCTCTATGCAAAAATGCTATCAGTTTCTAAATGTGACAAAATGATATATCCTAACATCTATAACTTATTAAAAATATTTGCAACGCTTCCGGTAACAACATGCGTCAGTTAAAGGTCATTTTTTACCTTACGCCTTTTGAAAACCGATTTAGGATTACCATGACACAATCACGATTGAACGGACAAGCTTTGCTATATATATATATATATATATATATACACTATGTACACACAAAGAGGTTAATGCAACCACGACTGAAGTAATTCAAGAGCTTTGTAAAAAGAAAAGAAAACTGGATTTTATTCTCTAAATAAATTTTTATAATCATTTAATGAACTTTATTGAATTCACATTAAAAATTGTTTCATTCGTTCACCTCGGTTCCTCCCAAGATTAAATCTCAAGTGCCACCCTGTATTCATATGTGTGTATATATGTGTATATATATATATATATATATATATATATATATATATATATATATATATATATTAGGTATACAAAATTAATTCTATCCTTTTTTTATAGAAAATTAATGTTTACGAAAAAATGGAATACATTTCAAACCTTAAAATGTACCCCATTATTTTATAAAACTTTGTTCCATTTGTCGAGTAACTGATAAAACCCTTGTTGAAAAAAATGATGGCTTTGAGTCGATGAAACCGTAATGCATTTTCTAATCTCTTCCATTGTTTTAGTATTTTTTGCATATTTTATGCGTCACAAAACTTTCCCCAAAAGCTGAATAAATCATTGTCGCTACGTTGGGATCATTTTTTTCAACTGGAATGCGAAAAGTATGCAATCCCTAATATACTGCTTTTCGAACTCCTGTTCACTACTATTTTGTGAGGTTATGCCAACTGCTTGACAAAGATATATAATGTTAAGATTGTTTAAATGTTAAGATTGGTACTTCAAAATCCTAAAATGACGAGAAAAAAATTAATTTCAATTTATAATTACTCTGTTTGAAATTGATTCAGTTTAAAGGTACCGAATTAATTTTTATATCTAATATACATATATATATATATATATATATATATCGTGAATTTTTAAAAAACTCACTGTGATTAAAGTTTTGATTTAATTTCGGTTTTTTGAACAACTTCTATATAGTTACTTATTAAACTTTTGTGTCATACTTTTTAAATATTCTTCTGCATAAAAACTTTCATTAATTTTAAATAGTGGTGGAAAACTAAGGTTTAATAAAATAGAAGAACAGATTTGTTGAGCAAATTTAGTGTATGTATATAGATATATATATATATATACATATATATATATATATTCTTTTCATAGTTGACATTACACTTAATAACATCAAAAGAAAAAGTAGCTCTATTTCTAACAAACCCCTCTGGAGACTTATAACAGAAATAGTACGATGAAAGTTTTATAAGCGGTTTTGCGTGTAGATGTAATAGACAAGTATTGTTAAACTTAATAAAATTCTGTCTACAGGATATCATATGACTAGTTACGATTGATCAAATATAGAAGTATATTTTTGTTCAGCTGATTAGTTTTAGAAAGAGATTAAATGAGAAGTCTTATTAAATGAATAAAATGTTATTTTAAATAACATTTTACAAGCTCGAATACTAATTCATAAAATATCAAGACTAGTTCATGATTCCAATAATTAAATTAAATCTTTGAGCATTTATAATAACATGGAGGTTAACAGTGTAAACTATGTGAGTTTATCTTAAGGTGTACGCAGCTATGTTTTATTGAATAAAAAGCATATTACTTGTATAAACATAAAATGTGATATTTTTACTCGTAATAAAACTTTATCTATATCAATTCCTGATATTTATATTAGTTGTTTTTCTAATAGCATTATTACTGAAAAATGATAAGCTAGCGAATGATTACAGTAAAGTTTTATTAAATGAAGTATCGATTTCGAACATCTATTACTTTTTAAAATGAAAAACATTACCTTGAACTCTTAATCAATATAAATTTTGACAGTATTTTAAAGTAATTAAAAAACTAATAATCCAAAAGTTGGAATTCAAATCTAAAGTAATTAGTTTAGCTGTCTAATATACTAATAACTTAATTATAATCGACTTGTTAGTAATCACTACTTTGGTAATTATTGTTTCTTCATAATAGTTTTCATTTATTTCTATTATTTGTTAACATGCTTTAAAATTAAATAATATTCCGATATATTTCAATAAATGTATTTACTTAAAATGGTATAAAATAAAAATATGATTACCTTTTTTTATTTAAATTGTATTAATTTTGTTTAAAACTGTTATAAATTCATATATTTTTATCTAATCTCCTCAAGAATCATATCTCAAACAAAAGTTATATTTTATATAAAAGATGACGTACATATCTTTTATCTTATCGAATTTAAAATGAAAATTGGAAACTATACCAAAAATAATTTATTTGCTAACTTCTTCATTTTTAATAAGAATCTAGTATATTGCTACTTATACTCTCTCTCTCTCTCTCTATATATATATATATATATGTATATATATATATATATATATATATGTGTGTGTGTGTGTGTGTGTTTTGTGGAAAAAAGGGTCATTTTTTATTCGATAGTTTGGCAAAATGGTAAACATTGCAAAACTGCCGTTCGGTATAACAGTAATCTAAATCACTAATCTTTAATGTCAAGATCGTTGATATCACATGTACATAGATGTGGAAACATGTTCTCGTATATCAATCAAAAGAACGATAAAAAACTATTATTTAAATTATCAATCGAAGACCACTTTTTCCGAGAGTCGGCCTTTCGTAACCATCAAAGAAACTATATAGCCAGTTACTGTGTTGATCTCGAAGAAGTATAGACTTTCAAAAAACAAACGCGTACATATGTTTAGTCTCCAATTCTTGGAAAACGATTCGAACCCGTCAACTAACTTTATGTATAACACGAATGCATACTAAAAAATGTTTTATTAAGAGAATACAGGTTTTTTCAAAATTGAATTGTGCACATTTGTCGAAATGTTATTAAAAAAGGCGAATGTGTATAGACTTTTTTTATCGAACTGCAATTTTTAATATTTTATTTTAAACATTATAGAAAAAGCAGGTTGGGTATGTGAACTGAAGTTGAAATATAAACTTTATAACTGATTTCACTATTTTAATTCTGTTTAAGTTTGGAATAAAGTTTGAATTTGTCCTAAAAACTCGGAGGAAGATAATTTATAACACAGACTACATTGGTGTACTGCTTTTTCTTGGCAGGATTTCCTATTTCCAAATCCACAATCAAATGTTAATTTGATCAGATTATTATAATGTCGTTCTTAGAATGGTTAGTTTTGGTTTCCACTTTTGGATTTTTCTTGTTATGCGAAAACCAGTTATCAAATTCACGTAAACGATTCTCTAAATCATTCAAGAGCACATTAATTGAATTTAAAATTTTATTTTTCACATTAATATTTTCGAACAAGAAATCGGTCCTTAGTTAATAATAAAAGTTTTGAATCTTAATTATATAAGTTTTTTTAATCTATTGATTAATACAGTAACATCTAATTACAAAAAAAAAAAAAAAACACTTTATTCTGTTTAAAATGTTATGAAATGCTTATATTTTCTCATGTAAAAAAGGAATATTATAGTAAGAACATCTTTAAAAAAATTAAACTCAGCATAATTTTAGAAAAAATACTGTAAATATTCCTCTCATTCAATGAGGTTTAAAAAAATGTTCCCAAAAATTATTTTGTTCGAATTCTCAGCTCTCCAGATATTCAGATAATTATCTCTGAGATATTAAACTAACATTACACGTATAGATTATGCCAAAACCGCTAATGTTCTCTTATTTGATCAATTTCAATTGTAATCGGTGTGTGCTGCCACCATATGCGCGTTTCCAACATCAATGAGTGGGTCTAGTGGGGGTCGAGCAGCAAAGTAAAACAACGCTGTTGCATTCGCTGAGTAGAAGCGGTCGTTGTTCTATCTCTCAGACCGATGCTTTAGTCTGTATAGCTGTGTACACTTCATATTACTATTTACATATCAGTCATATTTACTATTATAGATCACATTATTTCGTGAGCATGTACTAGGTTTACATTGAATCAAATTTTGTTGACAAAAAATATAAATAATGTAATTAAACAGTACTGTTCATAACAATATTTGAAACATGAATTGTTGACAATAAGTTTAATAAATGGTAAAAAAACATATATTCCAGATCCCTCCTCAATGTGTTGATATGTTTAACGTTGTAATGAAAATAACAATTATCTCTAATAAATTGTTTGCATATTATAAAAATATGATTAAATTTTTCAATTTACATACATTTCTATAAATTAATGTATCATAAAAATTTTGATTTATAAATTTTAACATATATATATATATATATATATATATATATATATATATATATATATAAATCAGTACTAAATTCAGAGCTGTTTTATTTTTAAAATAGTCTTCACAATATTTTTTTTTGTAATGAGCAATATTTTAAAAACAGTGTTTTAAATATTTTTAAAAAAGTTTTTTTTTAATATGAAATGGCCTTCTGGTCTCTTTTAAAATTATATTAAATATTCTCATAGTATTTCATGTCATTTTCAGGTCTGCTGAGTTATTTTTTCAAATTAATTTTTAAGTTATATATTAATTTAAAAAAGTGTATTTGGCCGAGTATTTTAATATATTGACTCATTATAATATATATATATATATATATATATATATATATATATATATATATATACATATAAATGTGTGTGTGTGTATGTGTGTGTGTACGTATGCTTAAATTATTAATTAATATTTTATTTAAATTTATCCAAATTTTCCTGTACAATTTACATACTTATTTAATACTTATATTTTATTTAAAAAATTTTTTAGTAATTATGTGTTGCTGTTGAAAGATGATATTAACTAAAATACCAATTAGTGTATATTTTTAACAAACCATCACACTTTAATTTTTTTTAATGAAAATAAAAAAAACGTGAAAATGTATTAAATATTATTTTTCTAATAAAAATTAAAAATGTTTCTATCGTCGTGAAATTAAATTATATTCACAAGAAGAATACACTAAAATGAAAATTCACTAAATTATTTATTTACATATATTTCTGATAATTTAGTATATTTTCAAAATTAGTTAATCTATTAAAATTTTTATTTTATAAATTGACCATTTTTACTATAGAAGAAAATATGTAAAAAAATTTAAATTTAAACAGTAAAAACATGTATTTTTATTATTTCATTTTTTTGTATATATATATATATATACACATATATAATGAACATTTTTAATGTATTATAACATTCATTTATATAGATTTTTTATTACTAGATAAATATATGAAAAAATAACGTAATATCTCAGATAAAGATTAAAATAAAATTTTCTGGTTAGGTAGTAAAAAAAACTTAGACAGCTTTTTTTCTTAAATATATATTTGTAAACAGTTTTCGAATATTTTATGTTAATTTACAAATCACGATTTTCTATAATTTTAGAAATTATTTTAAGAAATCTGATTAAAATGTCTTGTAGTATTGCTTTAAATATAAATATATATTTGCTGTAAAATTTGAAAAAAGTGAAATAAATTCCTTTTCATATAGACATTGAATTAAACAAGGCTTGAAGTGACATTTCGTTGAAAAATATATGATTTATTTCTGTTAATGTATGACTTGGTTTAATATAATATTATTTGGTATATATATATACTACATGGTTTTAAGTGTTTGTGAAATTTTAATTTAACACTTCGGAATTTGATTTACAATTTACTTGTTATGAATACAGATTTTTCCCGTGATATTATTATGAAGATAGTAGTTTTGATAAAAAATATTGTATTTCATAATTGAAAAATGACTTCAAATATCTTTTTAGTAATATTTGAATTTTAAAATCATTCAAAAACATTTATTTGGAATTTCTCATAACATTTAATTAGAATTGTGCTCCACAAAATTTTCAAGTATTTTTTAGAAACAATATATTAAATAATTTTTATATCAGAAATATCCCACCATGTTTACTTTTTATTTGTAATGTATATTCATATATATATATATATATATATATATATATATATATATATATATATATATATATATATATAAAGTTGTGTGTATATTTATGTTTATAAAAAAGTAATAATAAATGTTATTGTACATTATAGTCCGTCGTGATGGTAACATGTCATTATTGTTAATATTTCATTTGGTATATACAATTATTTCTTTTTTTCTCCATCTTATATACAGTTTGATGCGAACTTATGAGTAAATTGGAATTATATTAAAAACCAATTTCAAATTATCAACAAACCACATCACACGTTCGGAAAAAAGAATATAAAAAAAGTAAAATAAAAAACAAGTTATAACTTGCGTTCACGTATGTCAGTGTATTGCGTCAGAATACGCATGTGTCGATATCGACGTGCGTTGAGATTGGCCGATGGCATTAGAGTGGGGCAAACAGCTGAGCTCCGACGTACAAGAGTCATAACAATTGCACGTTTTCAGTAGTTTGTCCACTGACGGATTTGTGTAAGCATCGTTTCAGAGAGTAACACATGAATGGAATTAACACTATAATGTTATTTACTCTTTGATTGATTGATTTACCAAAACAGTGCAAAATTAGCAATCAATGTAAGATTAAAAACAGTGAGTTCTATTAAATCTGAACGAAATTCGCGATAATTGTTCTAATTATGAATTTTCTCGAGCTTAAAAAGCTCCAAACGATAAACACTTGAGTAGATTGTTTGAAAACAGATTGAACATTTTTTCAGCGAGCGTTTTATTATTATTATTATTATTTTAATCAAATCAGACTTGCAATAATATTGCGAACCTTTAGTGAAGTGATTATATATATTATCTGTTAAAATGGTGCCCCAACAAGGTTTAGATTCTGGACGTTCTGATAGTCCCACATCTAGTGGACTACCCATGTTTGGATCGCAACTCGTGGACAAAAATTCTTTAACACCATACTCAGACGCTACTCAGGTAGGTCGATGAGTATTTTTATTTTTTACCATTTAAACAAAAAGTGTTTTTTATTTATTATTTCAACGATTTTTTTTTCAAGTTTATCTGTGTGTATATTCGTGATCATTTTTTTTAAGTTTCATCTTGTTAAATCATTCTCATTACTTACATTTAAGGTAAAATGTATATATTTATTTTTAATCTAAATTAACTTACAATATTAGTGAGATACAAGTGCGGTAAAATTAATAAATCAAAGTGATTTTTAATTTATACATTTTATATACAATATATATATATATGTATTATCTGTATATAAACACATACTTATTCATGTACACAGTGGGTCATCAGTGCAAGTTTGTTTTCAAGAAATTTGAATATGTAAATATTTATATGTATACAAATGCAATATATATATATATATATATATATATATATATATCATATACTTGTTGATTGAAAAAAATGTCAATTTTATTTTCACAAAAAGTTCGTAGCAAATTTGAAAAAATAATATCTGCGTATTCGATTGTTGACTGTTTTCTGTGATAAATTCAAATCGCCTCTAATAGATGTCAGAGTATTGTAATCATCAAATCAAATGGTAGATTATTATAAATTTACTCAAAATTGTTATAATTATTCTTAAATATTATTATTTTATATTTGACCGAAGAGAAAATTACATCCCTTTAGGTATAGTGTTATGGACGTATACATTCATTTTTCAATACAAACATTAATTATTAAGGAAGCACTTCGACGAATATTCAAAAATGTTTCATGAAAATATCAATATATTAATGATCTTTTATTTTGTTTAAAAAAATACATATTTTTGTACGTATCTAATATGTCAACAGACGAATATTAAAAGAGCATTTATAAATCACTAAAGAAGTACTGTGGGTGATAATTTTAATCATTAAAAAAATCTGATTTTCACTATAGTGTAAATTTCGGAAATATCCAATAGCTGAAATTATTTTTAAACGAAAACGTCTAGAAAAAAGTAGTAGCAAAAAAAAAACAAATCAATTTTATTAAAAAAGTTGTGTTTAACAATTCTGTTGTACCATTCAACATTTTCATTAGCGAACAAATGTTTGAAAATTAATCATAGTGGCAGAGCGTTCATAAAATCAGTCCGTTAATAAATTACAAATTATGATGATGAAAACGTTCATGATTAATATCGATGAATGTCATTATTATTATGTGTGTAATTTAATTCAGTTTTTAACTTTTCAAATAACACTCTGAAAATGAAATTTATTCCTCGATTAATTAAAACATGTATTTTTTACAAGAGTGCTTAGTTCATATCTGTGTACTAGTACAAACATTTTTCAAAATTTTAAATAAGAAGTAAAAATCTGAAACTTATTTCAAAATTGAACTATAAATAATTTAAATAAATATTAGTACTTTTTTTAGACAGCGCATATAATTTTTATTAAGAAAATTATTTAAGATTTTCGTAAACGAATGTTCGCAAATTAATTGTGAAGGACAAGTGTTCTTTAATTTTATTGAACATTAAATAAACGACTTTCGGGTAATTGAAGTTGATTTAGTTTTGGCAAATTTATACTGTTCATATACATAAATTAAAAAAATAATTATTGGCGATGAGGGATTTTTATTAAAAAAAATATTCAAGATAATTTTTCATTTTTTATTATGAATTTACAGGCGTGTAATTTACACACACCATGTATATGTATGTGTGTGTATATATGTGTATATATGTGTATATATATATATATATATATATATATATATATATATATATATATGTATATATATTTTCATAGAAAAACTGAAAAAGTTCAAAGTTTCTAAATAATAATATGATTTAAGCAGAGCAGTCGAAAAGATTTATAACTAGTATAGCTTCAACCTCCTTAATCGGTTTTTGATTACTATTCACCTTTAGTGCAGTGATACATTATAAATGTGTTCGAATCATTCTGTTAAATTTTTTCCATTGAACTTAGTCAGCTATTGTCCTTGACAAATAAACATATTCTCATCTATATTTTTGACAAAATACTATAATTAAAGCAAATGATTTCATATCGTATGATAGGTAGATATGTTTGTTATTCAGTAGTAAATTTCATTTTTAAGTTCAGAATATAAATCGAAAGTGTGTATGTGTGTGTTTTATAAAACAGCTCATAAGTGTAAAAGTGTTCACCGCTATATAAGTATATAAACATACAGGTACATATATTCACATATTCTTAATCCAGTTGTCAGCATGGAGGACAATAAATAATAATTTGAAAAGTGAATACGTGATATTGAAATATAACTCTGTTATTCTATAACGTTTAATTTCTGATCGTAATTTTTATCTGATATATTGAAATTTAGATAAACACGTGACAGATTCAAACAGTATAAAGGTGTAATTTTTATCTATAGTCGAAAGTTGAAATGTTTATATCAGTTCTATTAGTAATTACAATTTTTGAGTTGTGAAATTAAAAATTCCAAAATAAATACATGCATATACTCGACCGAGATTCAAAACAAAATTAATTCTTTTTTACTTAACACTTTTTTGATCATAACGTTAAAAATACTTTGTACAGAAAACTAAATTACAAATAAATATTTATTGTTTAATAATATTGATGATAGAATTTAATGAAAATTAATTATAGAACGTGCTACTAATGGACATAGTAAAAGAATAATCATTATTTAAATTCAGATATAATAATAATATGTACAGAAACAATTGTAAAATCTTGAAAAACAGTTTGTAACAACAGATTCATAACTTTTGCCCTTCTAATACATAAACTACAAAAAACATACCGTTGTCAATTTCTTGTTATCTCCATTAAGTGCATTTAGTGTTTACTTTCCGTCGTTCTCCAGTACGTTTGTAAACACATTCCAAATATCTATTTACTTCATTTTTTTTCTATTTTAAACATATTTAAAAAAGTTTTTAGTAATATATTTTAAAAATGATTTATTTATGTTTACTTCATTTTCTCCAAGAACCAAAATGATTAAATATTTACAGTTAAAGCAGCAGAACTTATAACTTAAACACGACAGTATATTATTAAAGTTAGACACATCATATTTCTTTAACAAGATATATTTGTACACACACGCACACACACACACACACATATATATATATATATATATATATATATATATATATAAATAATACATAAGTAAGTATAGAGAACTTATAGTCTATGAGTCAAAAGTATTCAGATAGCTGGCTTATAAAAAAGTATATTTCAAACTTACATTTGTGTTTATAAACAGTACAATATATATATATATATATATATATATATATATGTATGTGTATGTGTGGATGATATGAAATGTATGCATTATTTACTTAAGTAATTTAGCGAGAAATTTATGCTGTATTTTTTATTTTCGAAAAAGTAACTTTACTATTCGCTATTTTTATTAGAATTGTGTTTATAAATCGTTAAATAAATAATAAAAACCTCAATATAAAAATTACCCTTATCTGTGCACAAACAATGTCCTTAATTTTCAGTCTATATTGTTTATCTATTAAAAAAGTCTAGAGTGTATTTAGACGTTAAACATGTGTAATTTTATCAGAATCATTTTTCCATATCAGAAAAATCGATACAAGCGAGCTCTCAGAATGACATCATTATTTAATTTTATCTTTCGACAGTAATCTAAATTAGCGGTTTTGAAGTTAGATACAGCAAAGACAAGCTGGCTGGCTGGGCTTAATAGCATAACGTAAACGTGCTATCCGTTCTATGTGTTCAATGCCAAAATAAATTACTTGACAACAGGTAACGACTGACTATTTTATTCATTTGACGTGTGGAAAGTGACTTGTAGGCGGATTGACAAAATGTAGGCGGATGAATATATACATACATATACACATAATATATATATATATATATATATATATATATATATAATATATGTGTATATATGTATATAAAGACAAATATATTCACATATACATACATATATCTATTATATAAGGATTTAACATTAAAAGAAGAATGTACTTACTTTATTTAAAAATAAACCAACTATTTCTGTTGGAAAAATTGTCTCATGTTTATTTTTTAACGCGTATGTATTGTTATATTTATATTTTGTAGTTATTTATAATCTATTTATGAAACTAAATATGAATAACATTTTATAATTATGTTTTAAAACAAGTTTTGTATTTATTATTGTTAGTAAAAATATTTATGCATCCAATATTTCACATACTGACGATTTATAATCATATATATATATATATATATATATATATATATATATATATATATATATATATATATATATGTACATGTATGTAGCTTGTGTATAAGGAACCGTGTGTTGTGTACAAGTACTGTAAAAAAATAGGGGCGACCGTAAAAAAAATACAGGCCATGAAAGAACGTTTGTTTACATGCTATTTAAGTCACTGTGTTAGTAGGGATAAAATAATACAGTTTTTGTTCGAGAGACTTTTTTTTATTTGAACGAAGATATTAAAAAAAAAACAGCTCATATTTCGAACATTTTTGGTGTAGACATTTTTTTTAACAATATCCGCCCTTATTTGCGTTTTATAAAAAATTAAATGTAAATAATGAAGTTATTTGATTGGCCTCCTTCATCAATTCAGTAGAAGGTTAGTGTATGTCTGTGATATTATCTAAATTAAAATAATTGTTCTAAAACAGTATAGTTCTATAAAGGTTTATATAGAAGAGACACCGATTTACAGTCAAGCATGTGATATAATTAATTGTAAAGGTAACATGGATTTATGATTATTAACTTGTATTTTTTTTCCAAAATGTTTGTAAATTTTTTGTTTTGTATGAGTGAATCGTAAATTGGAGTCTGACCGGAAATTCGTGTCTGTCATATATATATATATATATATATATTAAAATTCTTAACTGAATTATTTATAATCAAAGTCAAATACTCAGTAGTTTAATTATACAAGTAAAAAAAGATATATTGAGGAAGAGTTATAGTTCCGTCGCAATGTCTGACTAATTCTCATATACATAAATACATCAATAAATATGTCACAAAGTCAGAAGTCGTCTCCATCTCGAAAGTTATAATAATAAAGTTAGATAATTAATTAGTTCGAATTGGATCGTCCGTACATTATTTAAGCGAATAAAAAAAATAACCTTCAATGTTTTAAGACTATCTTACAAGTGTTTCGTTATGTCAAATAAGTTTTTAATTTCGTTAGACTATTTATTATGGTTCAAGTATTTTCATCAGTTCTCATTCAAATATTTTCACTCGTGTAAATTAAGAATTTAAATGTCTGACATTTGAAATTACGAGAAGAAATAATATATTCCATAAAAAAGATTCAAAACATTTCGAAAATCATTTAAATAAACTACTGCACTTTTGCAGCTCTTCTTTTTAAACCTTGACAGTGTTGAAAGGTTTTATAAAAACATACATTTTTTTAAATGAATTTTTTTCCTGAATACGGTATTAAATATTTAAAACAGAACTCGTTTTTATTATAAATATATTTTGATAAACAAGTGTTGAATTTTCTTTCGTTGAAATTATATATATATATATATATATATATATATATATATATATATATATATATATATATATATATGTTTGTATATATGTATGTATGTATATATGGATTAATTACATCAGAAAAAAATGATAAATATATTAAATGAGAAATGTAAACGATATTGTTTTAAAAAAAAAAACTGAGTCGCAATTTCAATGTTTTTTTGCAAGCCTTGTATATATACATACATACATATATATATACATATATATATATATATATATATATATATATATATATATATATTTATATGTATATGAATATATTAGTTATAAAGATAGGCACTCGTTTATTTATCTGTTAATAATGTAAACAATGCAAATCGTGAAGAGAGAGATACGTGAAATTCTGATAAAATATATAAAAATGTTAAACTTTTCTATATATTCTTGTCTTTTATTGATCCAATTTTTATATCGTCGAAATGTGTTTTTTTCCGACATAAACTTTTATACCGAACGATTTACTACTCTCATATTTCAGTTACTGAATTTTCAAATAGCGATTGTTTGTTTTCTTAGAATATATAAAAAGGAAAACTTGTATTCTAATATTCTATAACTTACATACGATATAAACGTATTTCATAAAACAACTCTATATTTTTCGACAGAAATTGTGTATTCTTACAAAGATATGTTTCGATTTGTAAGCATTTTTCATGTTTGTCAATTTTAATAAGTGTATCATTATTGATGTAGCCACTTTTGAAAAAAAAACTACCTGAAAAAGATTACAAGTTTAAATAGGTTTCTACTAGAAAAATATAGAAAGTAGATGGATATATTTTTCATACAAACAAAGATTTTTGTAGAGTAGTTTTTAAGAACGTTTTATAGTATATATTTTTCATTTTAATAAATACTTGATATATTTCGTTTTAAAACTTGAAAATGTGTGTAAATATACTAAAATAATCTCTTCAGATAGTTAGAGTAATTTTAGAAAGCTGTCAGAATTAAAACTCATTAATCATTTGAGACAATCTCTTAATGAAATATGTCGTAATGTACCCTAAGTATGGATTCAAACTTATGACACATTAGTGAACAAACTGTCACAATAATTATTTTAGTGAATATAATAAAGTTTTTTTGAAATAATTTGACGAACTTCTTCACAGATTGGAATTCATTGAATATTTGTGAATGTTTAATTTATCTTTTTAAAAATATACAAGTTTTGAATTAAATGATCTTTATTAAATTCCGTGTTTTTTCAACAATCAAATATTGATTTGATTGTTGAAAAAACACAGATTTCGTTAGTCAGTAAGTTTATCATTTAATCTCGTTTGAGAAAAATTATCAAGTTTTTTTATACAAATGAAAAATTAGTATAAATAATATGTATGTATATATATATATATATATATATATATATATATATATATATATATATATATATATATATATATATATATAATTGTGTGTGTATGTTGAACGAAAAGTGATGGTTGGTTAGAAGGAAAACAGTTTAACGCTCTCTTGGTTGCTCGGTGACAATCATTCTAGCAAGCTGCAATATGACAGGCTATTACTGAGGTGTATCGTTCGCTCTCAAGGTCGATCTACCACCAGTTTTGTGATCAGCCAGCGCGCACTTAAATAATTTTTGAGTGATACATGAGTGACCTTTATTCCACTACCGGGACACTTATTTTGAATAATTTATAAACGGGCAACGACGTGACTCAGTTTCGTTGTTGATAGAGCACATCTTGCGGTCAATTTTTGCAAAGTATAATTGCGCACGTCATGTCAGTTGAAATATTACGTGACTATCGGTTATCGATAATGATTCGAATCAAATTGCGATAAGCGACAGATGTAAAAAAAAAACATTAATAATTTCGTAGACGAAGTCACTGCCAAATCGTGTAAATATGTATCGAGTTAAATAATACTTCATGTACTGAGACAGTTAAATTCAAAAATTAATATTTCTCAGAAAGAAAAAAGATGTATCGAACAATCAAAATAAATTATTTCGTGTATATATATATATATATATATATATATTTGTATATATGTAAATACCTGTGTGATATTTGATTCCAATAAAATTGAACATACATTTTGTGGCTTACATCACAAATTGCATGTTTTTTCTTTCTTGATAATTTAAACTGTTTTCGCGAAATTTATTGATCTGGAACGCATTTTGATTTTTTTCCACCGAAACCGAGTATATTGCGAATAACAGCAAACATAATTATTTTAGAGAATTCGATGATGAACTGTATTTTTCCGAATACGTGTTATTGAACGTGAGCCAGAAACTATATAGTAAATATACAAACACATATCTTTTCTACATATTTTATAAATAAAATGATTTTTATTAGTAACGGTAGTGCAGTGCATACATACATTGAAATATCGGATTCTTTCTTATTTTTCCAAATATTTACTTCACGATTCTATAAAACACTGATATTTATATCGTACACGTTCTTTTAAAAAATATTCAGAATAGTTACATTATTACTTTACATAAAACCTTCGAACGTACTTACAATTCATTGATTGCATTTAAAACGATTTTCAGCCAGGAATTTCTATACATATTTTATAAGAAGTCGTGAATCAACATACACGTATCGTATTCTTGTAAACCATTTCTTTTAAACATTTATATTCTAGGAAGATAAGTTTTTTTGCGTTTCTAAGAAAATGATCGGAACCTTTTATGAGAGATCATTATTTTTCAAAATTGAATTATCTGCACTCGTTTCAAATTCTGTTCAAAAGTTTATTCTAGATTAGTGAAAATAATTATTCATTAATTTAGATTATATATATATATATATATATATATATATATATATATATATATATATGTATATGTATATATTGCACACAAATTCACTCATATAAACATTATATATAGGCACATACTTGCATGTTAATCACTGTTAACAAATATCTGCAATCTAGAAGTTTGGCCTTGTGAAACAAGGAAACGCATATATGTATATATATATATATATATATATATATATATATATATATATATATATATATATATATATGTATGTAGAAAAAACCCAATATTGTGAAAAAAGTGGTGTTAACGTTTATGTCTTTCCTAATACTAGCAGAAAAAAAATTAAAAACACAAACTACTCCTAATGATGTGTATATATTCTTCGCATATGTTGTTTATATACATAAGGTAAAGCGAGGAAGTTCGTCGTCGTTCAAACACGCTTGTTGTTTTATTTTTAGACGAATTTACTTTAATTAAAGTTGTGCTTTCTTTCAAGTCATGTAATAAAATAAGTTCATTATTAGTTAACATCTCTCAAGTGCCTTTAGAAAATACAGCCCTCCACTAGAAGCTATGAGTTTTCATGAATTTTATTTACTTACATATTTTTTTTTAATTTATATTAAATTAAAATAGAACTTCGTTGAACAACGTATCGACTACTGAAGAAGTTACATATAAATAAATTAAGACTGTGTATACTTGCTTGTTTTATTAATTATACTTTTTATAGTTTCGTTGTATGAGTATATATATATATATATACACACACGTACATACTGAATGTAGAAAATAATACATGTAGAAGTTCAGATATGATAGAAAATCAGAAAGTGACTCTTGAGAAAAGTAGTTGTATTCTGAAAAGTAAAAGCTTTTATTTAGTAGAGTGGTGTCATATATATATATATATATATATATATATATATATATATATATATATATATATATATATATATATATATATATATATATATATATATATATATATTTATTTATTTCAAGGATGTTTCCGTATATATCCAATGATCGTTAATATGTTTGTAAGATCTAAGAATTTGGCCTTGTGGAATGAAGGAAACGCATATATATATATTTGTATGTATGTATGTATGTTCATATTCGTTGAAGATTCAATATTGTGTTAACGAGGCGTTAGCGCTTACGTTTCACTAGTACTACCGCAAAAAACTACTGACGTCGGTCTGAGGCCATTTACATTATTCCTCCGCTCGCGTGAAATGAAGATAACCTTAAGTTTGTTGTTAAAGTGTAAAACGTATCCGGGAAGCAAGTAATATCATAAACTCAACGCGTGAACTGCTTTGAAATGAAATTATGTTTGCTTTGCTAGCATGAAAACCTTGTACTGTGATACATTAAAAATATATCGCTGTAATTTCAATGCACGTGTTCCTGTAATTCCATTTATAGAGAAATGGCGATGTGTCTAATGAATTTATTTTAATTCGTATATTTCGGTACACGTTTCCAGTATATTCGTTATTATTATAATTTTTTTCATTCGACGTTCGCAGCGATGACAATACTGATACATAATTTCGGTGCTAATTATAATAATTTGGATATTGCGTAATTACCGAACGGTGTTTTGTATTGTGAATAGCATTGAGAAAATAATTATTAATAAGTCCTTGATAAATTGTAGGAAGTAATGCGATTATTTATTTAAATTGATTTTATTATTAGATTACATCTTTTAAACGTAGTCTAGTCGTCTATTTTATGGTCTTGTACTGACAAGTCAGACAAATTGGATGCTTACCAGCGGTGTTATTTGAGCTCTGATGAAATGTTATTTAAATGACTTTAGCGATTTCAGTTTGTAATTTTTATAGTCATATCTTGAAATTTCCAATATGCATGATATATGTATTTCAGATAGTTTCGCTGTTTGGCAAGATGCACGTATCTATTTGCGCAGTTTGTAAATTATAACACTTGCAGTATTGTAATTGGCATTTGACTCTTCGTTGAATACGTTTTAGAAATTTAAACAAACGATATTTTCAGATTATTTACAAAATAATACATATACGCAACACCAGCTGTTCAAGCATTCTTTTCAAAAAAATAATTCGATAAGAAAAAGTGTTCAGTTAAAAATGTTACTATTTTTATAATGTGACTCACTTTATATAAAAAATATATCTATACAATAAAGTATTTTTATCTGTTGAAATTTTGCGTGGATGTATATGTAACGTACAAATTCTTGTTTTTCAAAGTTCAATCAGTGAAATGCATAGCGAATAAGTATAAAAAATAGAAACTGTTTTGAAAATGTATTCGACAATATGAAAAAAGAAACTTGACTAAGTGTCTCTTGTTTAAAGTTTATAAATAAATTATTTAAATACACGATACACCAGAAAATAAATTTCTTAATACTCTCTTCATATCTGAAATCCTTGACTTTTTCGTCTTGTAAGATGTATTTTAAATTATTTACAAAAAAGACAATTTCGTTACAGTGTATGTATGTTTGTTTTTTTCTTCAAATTAACTGTGTTAATGTTGTACTTTTTGTACCTTTATATTCTCATATAGTTGATCATCTGATAAGCTGTTAGTCACTGTAGATGAGTTTGAATTTAAATATAAAGTATGCCATTATCATCGGGAAAAACGATTTCTTAAAATATTTAATGAATAAACCGTATAGTTGCTTATTCATAATATGAAACATTAAGTGGTGTAAATCTATACACATCAGAGGTGAAACTTTGGTTGTACGCAATTAATTAATTAATTATATATATATATATATATATATATATATATATATATATATATATATATATATATATATATGAAGCAAGAAATGAAATCTTCCTAATTACTAGAAGCAAGTATACTATCGTATTATAAAAGTAAGAATTTAAGACTTAATTAATTTAAAGTGTGCAGTCAACATAGAGTAGAGTAGCAAAACTGGATTCTATTCGTATCTGGCAATCGTTCTAAAATGATCAAATCTAAACAAGTAGTATAAACTATTGAAACATGCCGTTAAAACCAATAAAATATTGGATGTGTGTTGCAATTGATTCGGATATATTCTTAGCGAAATATCGCGTACATATAATCACACTTGCGTCACCGGCCGCACTATTACATCGGACAAAATAATCAACACAATTCGAATATGTGTGTAATGGCTGATTTTTTTTTATGCGTGCATATTGTTGTGATATCCACAAATTATTATTGTTATTCGACGGTGTGAATTATTTCAAGCATTTGTGGTATTAAAATAAACACGAAGTGGAAGATAACGCGGCACGCATAACACGTTCTTGAAAATAAACTTTTTCTCTAACACTCTAATTTCGATCTGAACACACGTAGTGTTTCAAAGGCACACGAGCATCGTTTGATCTACACGTATATTCTGTGATGATGATAATCTAAACACGTCGCACACAACGTGCTGGTCGTACAAAACTGCCCATCAGCTGAGTGCACAAATATAGAGCATTACAGACCATTTGTCTAGCTTTATTCAACTAGGGCTCTTCGAAGGTTTGTGTTTATGTATCAAATGTTTTAATAGATAAATGCATAAGCGCACGTTTAACATACATATACACATTCTAAATATATATATATATATATATATATATATATATATATATATATATATATATATATATATATATATTCTAAAAAATATGTCTTATTTTTATAGAACGAACTCGTATTTTGTTACTGTTTATTTTCGCTTCTATTTACATATCTTAATATTAATTTTATGTTACCTATTTTATTTATACAAGTTATTTTTAAAAACTTGTCGAGATCAAAGCTAATTAAGTGTTCAAAACAAACGCTTTCTTAATAAAAGGTGACATATTCATTAGGCTCGAATTCTGGTTTATAACGTATTGGTCAACTTCTTGTGATCTATTTTACTACTTACTACGCTGCTCATTAAATGCTTTGAAAATTGATACTACTGATATATAATAAATAGTATTCGACTAAGTTCTCTTTGAATGAAACGTTCATTGTATTCACCATTAATTATATCTTAGAAAATTTACACTAAATAATCAATTTCTATATTTGGTTAATTGGATTTTTTTCTAAGATGTTTCGAAATCATATTATTAATTAAACCGTTGTAAAACGTGACTGTTGTTGAATTATTTATTTAAAATTCATAAGAAAATATAATAAGGATAGTTGTATTAATATAGTGATAATTTTAATAAATAAAAAAAAATATATGAATACATATATTCAGGATAGTAAATCACATAATTATTAACAAGTTTTATTTCAATTACCTCTTATTTTGTACGTTAGCCAACTTTTAATAAAAGAGAAATGTTTGGAAGATACAAACATTTGTTGTATTTTAGATCTTAGAGTCTATTAAAATTAAATTATTTAACATATATTTTAATTTCATTTTAGATTTTTAAAGCGGTCATTTTTTCATTAAATGAAGAAGGAAGTATAAAACTAGTAACGTAGAATATTAGCTATGTGTAAATCCTAGAGGCCACGTATGGTTTATTTCTTTTGTGATTGATTTCGATTTTTGCTATCTTCAATAAAAGTTTAAACAGTTCATTCACTGCATTCAAAATATTCCTGATGATGAGAAAAATTAAAAAGTTTAGTAGAAAAGTAGAGATGAACTCATACGTGTCCTTCGGAATTCGCGCAGAAAAATGAACAACAGGCGAACAGAAAAATAACAAAAAATATTATTTAGGATAATGTAACTTTCCAAATTATAAAAAGTAGTGTCTGTCTTAATAATATTATGTTGTTTATAAATGAAAAAGAGATATTTGTTATTTTTTATGCATTTATGAATAAGTATATATTTGTTTGTACGTATAATAAATGTATATCAAATAGTAAAATATACATTTTTTAATTCAAAGTAAATATGCAAAAATATTTGTGTCAATACTTTTATCGATTGCGACAATTTCATATTTTGAAACACATTCAAGGTAAAAGAATGTTAATTAATGAAGAAGAAAACAAATTCATACACGCGCGAATATATATATATATATATATATATGAATGTGTTTAGAGAATAATATCAACTTTTTTATCAATGATTTTTTACATAAAACTTGTACATTTCAACAGCATGAAACTGGAATGTTTATTGTTGAAGATGACTATTTATAAACATTCATACTACTATTTTAATTCATTGCAACAATTCAAAGGTTAAACTATTTAAATAATTGTAAGACAAAAGAATATTAATTAATTAGTATTAGTATACGAAGTCGATTGAAATGTGTGTATACTGTACACATCAAAGCGTTTTTAAAGAAGTCAGTAACAATTTGGACTAGCAAATAACTATTATTTAATATGAAAGTTAAATGTGAGATTATTAAATTTAGAATTGAAAAGAATAAGTACCTTTGTCAAGGTTACTCAGTTCAATTATACACGAGCACACCTACAACGGTTTTTACTGTGTAATAATTGCGTTTTGTTTCAGTAATATAGGTGATAGTTGTGAGTAACCAATTTCATACACACACACACACACACGTACGCTTACCTTGTATTATTTGTTATGTATATTATGTATAATTAAATTTTTATGAACATATATTTGTATTTCATACATAATTGTAAAAGATTTTATGGTAATAAAAAGTTGGGTTTTCTATTTATTAAAATTTCAATGACGCCATAGTACTGTTTAACAATTCATTTGCTATTTTACTAATTATTTTTATTTATAAACGTCTCATTCAAGAAATAAAATGAATAAATTCATTACATATATATAATATATATAAATATAGAACAGTTCACAAATTAAGACTAATTGCTGTTTTTTTGTTAATTTTATCATGGATTATATTTTAGATTTATCAAAATCTATTTGCTGTTAGGTTTATTCTTTTATTTAAAAGTAAATAAATGATTAAATAGATGTCTATACATCAGCAATAAAAAATTATAAAAAGATTATAATATTTGTTTTTTTTTTATTTATTTATTATTTCTTGTTTGAGTATCATCTTGTAGTTTTTAAACAGAAATAAGCAATTTATTAAGCAATTATTGTTTTTATTTATAAACATTTAATTCAAGAAATGGAATGAATATTCAATTCTTATAAAAATATTATAAACATAACGAAATAACAAATTGCGGTATAGTTATTTTTTTTCACTTATTTATTTGTTATATTTTAGTGACGTTTGAAAATGGTTCTACTTTGCAAAGTCTTTTTATTTCGAAATAGTTTATTATCATAAATAAATAAAATGAATCATAAAGAATATAATATAAGTGTATTAAAACTTATACAGATTAATACAAATTGCATTTTATTATTATTTATATCTAATCTATTTTAATGATGTCAAATAAGTGTTTAAAAATTCATTCACCATTTTAGTAATTATTTTTATTTGTAAACGTATCATTCAAAAAATGAATAAATTCATTACATGTTTTAATGTGTGTTATACATTCAACATAAAATTAAGACAAATTTCATTTTGGTGTATTTATTATAATTGTTCTATTTTAGTGACGTCAAAGTAATGTTTAAAATGCGCTTTCCGTGCCATTTTATTAATTAGTTTTATTTTAAACATGTCATGAATGAAATAAACTAATTAGATATAAAATTATACGGAATTAGAAATAATTATGTAATTTATAATTTGTAATAAATGTTTAATAAGGTTTTTAATAAATTAAAATATTAAGCGAGTCTTCATATTATGTAATATTAAAAATGAATATTAAAGAATGTAAATGTTTCATTCATAACATGCTATAAATTTATTTTATTAGGAACAATTATGATGATTTTCGTTAATAACAATTTGTCTCGCTCAGGAAAATTTAATTTTTTCTCTTTTCTCATATATTGAATACCATTTTGTATACATACTTTTTTAAATATTTCTAAAGTCCAATACCATTGGCAATACACATTTAAAAAGAAAAAAATGCCTATTTTAGTAGTCAGTTTGAAAAGAATCGATTTGAATATTTCGGCATATGACAAGCTAAAATACAATCATAAGTATATTAAACTAAACTGGAGGAGCTTATATACCACAATAAGGGTACAAAGAACAAAAATTAATCTCTAAATAGCTATTCCATTTTAACTTAATAATAAAAACATGCAGAATCTGATTAATCCAAATTATTTAATAAAAAAAATTGTTTATAAAAAAATGTAGATTGTGTAATAAAATTTGAAATCTATTGAAGTGGAAACGATCTTAAAAGAAATATAAATTTAATTATATTAAAAAAAAACTGATTCTTTTTCTATTTATGTTAATGTGAACTTGATTTTTTAGAAGTGTTTTTTATTTGAGAATTATTTTATAAATGTGTTTATATTTCACTGTTTACTGATTTTTGTACATAATGTTTAAAAATGTGCATGATTTTAAACAGTAAAAGAAGATATGGTAATGAAATTATATATATATATATATATATATATATATATATATATATATAAGAGAGATAAGAAGAGACACTTGTCAAGTGTTCGGTCTTGTTTCTTAGAGATGAGAAAAAGGTATTAATATTATTATTTTATAATTATCGTCACTTCTCCATTTCGGAACGAACCTTTTCTAAGAATTTTCCATTTATTTCCAACTTTGCTCATTTTTCATTACGTTCAACAACACGTTGAGTTTGGTTCTTCCTAGCTTATAATTGATTTTCTTGGAATTCCGTTATATAATATGTTTTTTAAACAAAATTGGGACTTTTTCATACATACACACACACACACATATATAAATATATATATATATATATATATATATATATATATATATATATATATATAAATTTATACTTCAAATATCTTGTCAGATATTAATTTGATTGATAAGTTCATACGACATGTCAAGTATATCTCTTGTGCAGGTATACTTGACATGTTATTTAAACAAATAAACATTGATCGGTCTTTCTTAACATTCATTCTTCAAGATAGTTAATCTCTTTGACACAAATTGCTGTTTAATATCAAATTATTATCTTGGCAATATACATATATATATATATATATATATATATATATATATATATATATATATATGCATAACCATTTTCTGAACAAAAAGTAAAGAAAATGTCACGCTAATAAAAAAATATATATAATTAAGTTGAAAAAAGTGTATACAATGAGACTGAAAAATCGATTAGATCAAAGTAAGAAACAAGAGTTTTACTTATTAATAGCTAATTTGAACAGTATTTCAGTTTAATGTGCTATAAATCAGGAAAAAAACAACTAGAAAATTATTCCGAAACATTTGAAGAGAGTTTAACGTAAAAGTTGAAAACAGAACTGTAAAAAAACAGAATCTATAATAAAACCACGCACAAACTATACAAAGATTTTAGTAAAGTGTAAAATGTTACTAACTTAAATACCAAAATTTGAACAAGAAAAAGATAATACTATGAAAGTTATTATTTGTATGATAAGAACAAATATGATAACAATTTATTTATTTAAATATTTAAAGTAAATGCTTTTAATTGCACTTCAAAATTTTGTTTCAGTTGAAACTCATATAAATATGTGTGTGCATATATATATATATATATATATATATATATATATATTTAATTTACACATGCATTATGTATGTTTTGTAATATTAAAACACTCAACTTCATCGACACACTGAAACGAAATGATAGGCAACAATGGAAATGGAAACAACAATTGTTCAATCGTAAGATTTTCATTTTTCATATAGCAAGTACAACATCCTCAGTGAAATAATCCTTGGCCTAGTTAAATTATTTCATATGTTTACACGCTAGTTAATGGCGCGAAGGAACGAAATTTCTAATTAAGTGTTTGCACTGTGATTTCATTATATATTTATGCAAAGCCTATTCACTATCTATCTCCTCATATCATCGAATACTGTATGTTTTTTTCCTTCTTCTTTTCTCATTAATATGCCGCGACGATTGAAATAAAACGCGCATACTGTGATAAACGAAAATAATTAAACGAAATTTGTATATTTATATTCACATTATTTTATTTTCAATTAATATAAATTATATTAGACACTTCATATGCATGGAAATTAGTACTTAGAATAGAACAACATAAATATCATTTATTTAAAAACCAAATAGAGAAATTTTGATTAAAGAAGTATACATTCTTTCGATCTTTATAATTATATTTTTTTGGACTTGTCAAATGTATTACATTATATGTTTATAGCATATTTAACATATATATATATATATATATATATATATATATAAATTATGTATGTTTCTATTTATAAATAATTTTTAATACGTGTAGTTTGCACATTAACAACAATAATTGTTTACTTATAAGATAATTTATGAATCTTATGAATAATTTTGAATCGTGATTTGGACTGTGATCATTTTCATAAAGAAACAAGATACGCCATTATGTTGTACTGTCATGGCGGTTCTGTTTTTTTGTATATCACTCGATATGCTACGAATAGTTTTGAGTCTTGAACTATTATCAGATTGCTTTTAAATAAACTTAGAATGCAGTTATCTAAAAGCTACTTGAATTAGGGTTCAGGATCCGTAACTAATGATAACAAATCTAGTGATTTACCAGTACTAGGAACACCACGTACAATGAGATTTCAGGTTTAAAAATTGTAAGTTCCAAATATAGAAAAAAAATTCTGTCAAGATATTAAAAATAAGTGCATTGTGTAATAATGAACGACTGTTCTTTTTTACGTCATGTTGTTTTCGTTTCTGCATTCATTTTTAATAAATATGATGAAATTGTAGCAATTCAGAATCTTTAAATGCTACAGATAATTTCGAAATAAAAAATCAATAAAGAATCCAACTGAAATATATTTGTAATTGAATTTCATTGTTTTAGAGCTGATTGTTTTTTTATTAAAGGTTATAAAATATTAATTTAATTACGTGTGTGTGTGTGTGATTGTGATTTATTAAATCATTAATGGGGGCGATTGTAGCTAAGGTTAGTTTTTATAACTAATAATATTTGAGAATCGGGAACCAAATTTCAATACAAATCGTTTTATACTCAGAAAGTGGTTGTTTTGAAAGCTTAATTACCTTAGATTTTATTTGTATTCCAAATCAACTCATATCAAATAAAATCAATCTTTATAATCACATTTATTTCACTATTATATATTGTCCTCGTTCAAATAATAAATATATTATAAAAAAATAGAAAAATAAAGAGATTCTACTATTTTATAATATATATATATATATATATATATATATATATATATATATATATATACACACGAAATATCAAAAATAAATTATATATAAAAAAACAGAAGTGTCATTTTTTAGTAACTAAATTAACAATCATGAAATCAATATATCTGTAATTCGATAGCAATGTTTACGTCGGAGTTCAGCATATTTGTTACCCTGTCTCGGCGTTTCCGCAGGAAATGATAACTGGTTGTGGAGCTATCATCATCACTCGTACGATACCTTCGAAATTGTTGTTCGTCCGCAAGTTTATAAAACATTTATATATATATATATATATATATATATATATATATATATATATATATATAAATAATGTGTGTTTAGTGTTTGTACCATTTACATATTCATTCCAAGGCTATCGATATTTAAAATTCATATTATCTGTACAGTATTAATAATGCAATGACACGAAGAGGACATCAATCACTACACATTTAAAAAAAATCGTTTAAAAATATTCGATATGTGTATAGGCATTGTTGGTCAAAACGTTGACGACGACCACATAAGCGGAAATATTTATTATTACTAACCAGATAAATGACTGATCGGTATATTGTTTTCTGTCTCGTGTACATGAATGCCACCATCATTTCCAAATCAGTAGGAAATCGACAAGGACACTTAATGTCGTGTTTAGCTTTCTAATTTATTTGCATCCAAAGTGGCTGAGATCGATTATGATAAGATTCGAAATAAATCACGCATTCGTTAATTTTATTACAATTATATTGACGGGAATTATCATATTCTGTTCGCTAATTAATTTCGCTAATTATGTCAGAAAAAATGTAAACGTTTCTCATTTTCGCTACTATAATAGTATTCTACACAATCTTTTATTCTAATCTTTTCTTGTCTTATTATGTCTACTTAATTAAAAATAAAATAAATCATTGACTGAAGCGGCGTGGAATGTTTGTAATAAATGAATTAATTTCTACATTAATTTAATAAGTGAAATAGTGTAGATAATATTGAAATGATCAAAGTAAATGTAATTAATATTGTTATTAAATTTATGAAGATAAATATAAACACTTTATTTAGATTGCTTTTGTTATATTTATGTAACTACTGCATAATTTATAATAGAACAAAGTACAAGTTAAGAACGATACCAGTGCATTTAAGTCCGAAGGAAATACGATAATTGCATTTTGTATACATAGAATGTTTGTTAAGAAAATAATATTTATATCTTACAATACGGATAGATGATTAGACAACAGAAATTTTGCTGTGGACAGTTTTTTCATTCAAGATGTCTGAAATAAGTAAACAGCTTTCATAAATACTCTCTATGATAATGTATGGTGTATAAATATTTTTTGAAAAGTGTGCAAAATTATATACAATACAAAGAAAAATAAATTCATTAGAATCATAACGGATACATTTTTATACTACGATTATATGACGAACACATAGTGTATATTTTACTATTCATCGATTTAATATTCACATAAAAATAATATACGCACAGATATATCCACGTATAAATATATAAATTTGGGAAAGTTCATTATCCCTGTTAGTACTTGTATTACCTTGACGTTTTACTTTCTCCTTCCACGTGCATTACTTTTTCCATGTGACCTATTACTCAGCTACTTATATATTTTTACTCGCAACCTTGTAATTATGGTTGTGTAGAACGTGCTTGCATTAACAAGTAGTGTAGTATCCCTTTTTAGAAATTTAAGAATTCAACAAATCGTTTAATCAGTTACCTTGTAAGATGATAATGCGGCGCTGTAAATAATTTCATTAATATTTATAGAATTTTTATATACATATCTAAATATTTCTACACATCTATTCATAATTAGAAATACACACAGAACTCTGTTCTGTTTATTGTTAATGAATGGCGCTTCAATCGAACGGTAATTCATTTATTTTTTTTTCTTTACAGACAAAGAAAAACAATCCGAATCACATCAAAAGACCAATGAATGCTTTCATGGTTTGGTCTCAGATAGAACGTCGAAAGATTTGCGAACAGCAACCAGACATGCATAATGCAGAGATCAGTAAACGTTTGGGTCGTCGTTGGAAAATGCTTAACGAGGAAGAGAGACAGCCATTCATCGAAGAAGCCGAACGCCTACGTCAATTACATATGCAAGAATATCCAGATTATAAATACAGACCGAGAAAAAAGACATGTAAACCCACGCCGAAATCTAATACTGCTACGAAAAAGACAAAGAAATCATCATCGGTCGGATCTCACAATAACAGAGCACACAAAAATGATTCAAATAACAATCATCAAGGTGTACGCCGTTATAACAACGATAGTGGATTGACGAGGTCAAAAGTTCGTTTGTACCTCGATCAGAGCAATACCACGAGTCACACAACTAGCAACCTAGACACACTGGACACAATGGATAGTGGATTAACGTATCCACTGTTGCCGACAGCCACTGCCAAAGTACCGTCCAGTCCGTCGTGTGTCACACCTGCGTCGCCTGAAAGTGCTAGTTTCTACGAGGACACGTCGATCCTTACCGACGAGCTGTGCCGCGTGCCGCCGATGAACGGCTTCGACCAGCTCATGTTAAAACCTGAACCGGACGTCGAGGATGAGCAGAGGACAGACAGTCGCCTCCAAGGAGCGCCCGAGGTCGGTCTGGGCGATCTCGCCTCGCTCGACGATCTGCTCGACTTCAAACTCGACATGGACACGTTCACCACAGACCTGGACACGTTCGAGACCACGTCGTCGAGTTCTGGATCGCATTTCGAATTCTCGTGCACGCCCGACATTTCAGACATGTTCTCCAGCATAGGAATCAGCAGCACGGTGTGGAACGACAGCAATTTCCTCATTAATTGTTAACTGCGCTCACAAGGTCAGTCGACACTGAGCCACATTTGATTTGATGATGAAGCGTTCAAGACGGCGGGTTCCACGAGCGTCTCTGTACATAGCCATGTCGTTTGTACGCCATAATTTTAACAACAGACACGTTTTTACCTTACGTACGACATTCAGCTATGGCCAATATATTAAATTTTATCGCTGGCGTTGTTATTAAAGCTCAAACTTTTTTATTATGTATGTTGAAATGAAAGAATATCGTGGCTGTAGCCAACGGCATCGGCCCTTGTGCATATTACATAACCACATTAAAGTGATCTCATTTTTTTGTTTATTTTATACATGTCCATTTAGACTAATGTGATTCGAACATATTTTTGTATAATTTTCCCCCTCGACCCATCCCCCTCGATAGTGTTGTGTTTAATGATAATCTAGTATCATCCAAATATCATTATTATATTATTATAGTAGTATGAATATAATTGATAATTTTCTTCGATTTGATTTCATTATAAATAAACTGTATCAACAATTTGAAAATGCAAAAGGACAATTCTTTCGGTATTTATTTCGAAATTTAAAACCACGAGCGTAAATTTACCGGTTGTTAGTGCCTAGACCAAAAATGAACTATTTTTATTATTATTACTATTATTATTATTATTATTATCATTATATATTTCACAAGTAAAAACTATGATCTATTTGAAATTCCGTACAAAATGTGTGTAACGAGTTAAAACATATATAATTAGATGGGCCCAAAAGACTCAATAGTTTTTTACTCACAAATCTTTTATTCTCGTGAGTGTGACATGGACGACATACGAAGTTTTTCGGAGACTGTTCGACTTTTTTTAGATCCCTCTGTCACAAGCACTAGAACTACGCATACAATACTAAAAAAAAAAATCAGGCTGTGATGCACTACTCTGGTGACCAATTGTTTTAGTTCGCAAAACGTTCGATATAAGTCAAAACGACATTACGTTTATAGTCCGACTTTCTCCGTCACGAAGTTTAAATAACGATCATACAAGCATTAATGTTTACCGTTTAGAATTATCTTAGTTCGATCGGAATAAGACTTGTATATCAGTGTCATTGTGGAATAAATTATGAGAAAAGAAAAAAAAATAGTTCTTATGAGATGATTTAAAATGATATAGATACTTTATAAAGAAAAATATATGTATATATATATATATTAAGAGAAAGAGAGATATATATATTTAAGAAACGTACTTACAAAATTTAAAGAAAACTGAGGTCTGTACAAAATTAGAAAAGATGTACATTTATATACATACATATATAAATATATATATATATATATATATATATATATATATATATATATATATATATATATATACATACACACGAATGTATCAAATATATAAATATATATATAAGAAAGTTGGAGTTGTATAAAAATGTAATGAAGCTACACGAATTGTCGATAGGAACACTGAACAGTAAGGGCAAACTTCTGAAAGTCTCTGTAAGCATTAACAACACAGCACAGGTATTGAACTGATGTCCTTTCGGGATTGTCGTTAATATTAGTAACTGTAACGACGTGTATGTGTTTTTTATTTAGTTCTTATATTTATATAAATATCGGCTATTCGTCACTGGCAACAATCAATATAGAATTTTATTAAAAAGAAAAATGTGAAGATTGTAAAAAAATATACATTAATCATAAGAAGTACATTTATCATACCAAATTTTATAAATACGTGATGTATATTATTTTGTTTTATGAAATTTTATGCTATTCAATGATTTTATAATCTTTATATTATGTAAAAAATAATACTTTGTGAAACATTTTTAGATGTATTTTGTTTTCTCTTGATACTTAGTTTCATATATGTATACATACATACGTTATATATATATATATATATATATATATATATATATATATATATGGGGCGTTTATTTTTAAAATTTGTTTTGAATTCGCCTGTAAATATATATTATTCCACGTTTCGTACGAAGATCATTTCAAATAATTTTGTAAGTCAAATAGCACAAACATTAAAAAAAAATCATATACAATTTCTTCGAAATAAATTTATGTATTATACATTAATAACAATTTCCACTGTGTTTTAATAGCCGTGACATTATAGATAAATATTTCAAACGTTCTGAAAATATCGATGTTTGTAGAAGTCTCTTAATCTTGGCAATATATGTTTTTCTCCTTTTTGACATGTTTACTGACTCAAATGTGATTTTCTGCTCCATATGTACATACGCAGGTCGATATATTTATAGCAAAAAAAAATAAATAAAATAATAATTATATAGAAAACTATTCTTAACAGTGTAATTTATATTTGAATGTCTACTTAAAATATATTCTCTCTTTATTTCTGATATGTTTTTTTTTATATATATTTTCGTTCAAATTGATATTTGTTTTAAAATCGAAAACTAAAAAGAATCACTAAAAGACACTGATTGGTTGATGTTGCCACATTTACTTCTAGTATAAATAAGGTTGATATTGTATGCAATCATCTTTATCGTCGATTTATATAAATAAGGGTATGCAATATGAATTAGGAGGTCTGCCTGCAATACTAAATAAATGGAGCCATGTAGAGAGTAAACACTGTCTGTATTATATTGAAGCCTATTTAGAAATACATTCAATGCCTTTTATGCATTTCTAATATGTGTGCTTTAAGTGTCTAGGAAGTTACGACAGATATAACGTATAACACTCAATGCCACAACACTATTATAGTAGTAGATACACATATATTCTTGGAACTGCTTTTTTGTCTATTTGTAACGAAAAAAAAATAATGAAATGAGATTCGAACTTGTTACTTAATATTTACGATGAAATCTTTTACGTTAAAAGGGGGACAGTAGTTGTTCAGTTATCGAAAACATATTTTTGATAGATGGCTAAAAATGTAAGCGTACGCTTATTAATGCAAATATTGAATCTTGATCGTAAGTTTTCGAAAAGATTAATTTTGTATGGAGAGTATCATTTCAAGAAAAGAAACCTCTTCCGAATTATAAATATATTTACGAATTGTTGACGATTGAAAATAAACAAATTTCCATAAATTGCCTGTTGCTGAAGACTTGTTCACATATAAATAATATTTATAACACTTGCAATTAAATGAAATACGCTTCTATACATTAACAAGTCTAGCCTGTGAAATTTTCTTTTCGTACATTTTTTATAGCTTCTAAGCTTTAAACGAAATGTCACGGAAACGTAATAAAACTGCCATCTATCTTGAATCAGTTCAAAAAAAAAATAATAAATCAATTATACTGGCTACCTTTCGTTTGAAACGTCTGCTAAATATGTTTTCCTCTAGTTGTATTGCAGACAATAACGGAGAATTGGCGAGTTAAAGCATATACACTAGATTACAAACGAACTAAATGTTAATATTTTTAATAAATACTAACCATGTGATGTGTCGATTTGTTTGAAATTAAGAAAAAGGAAAATAATTTCTGCATAAGATTGTATTTCGTAATGCGTTCGACAAAGATATGTTCTTGTTTTTTGTACATAGTCTTGTACATATTTCATTTATATGTATATTTTATTATGTTATTTTATTATAAAACAATTTATTATCATTTATGACAATTGAGAGATATGTACAGTTTTATACGAACTTGTTTATATTTATAAGAATACGAACAAAACTCTGTCATGAGCAGATAAAGTCGATGACTTTAAAAATGTATAATGTATCGTTTTGTTTGCAGCTAAGTCATGCTTCATACTACAGTCTTTTGCTATTATATAGTAGTTTGAATAGATTATGTAAGTTTTATTTTTTTATAATTTTGTACAACCTCTTTTTTATGATGTATAAAAAAAACGAACGATAACAAGATTTAGCAATAGTTTGCATAATGTAAAACAGTGATTTTTGATGTATAAAAAATGAAATAAACCCCGTCTCCATATTGATTTTTGTAAATCTCCACCTTCACAATCTCATGTCATGTATGATACCCATAATGATATACAATATTCTAGTTATTATTAAATAGCGTGTAAATTTTGTATTGTAGTTGTTTATAAATATATTATATGGCAAATAATAACCGGATTTTTCTACAAATATTTCACGTGTTTTATTGTTTATATCCTTTTATATTTCAGATAAACAGAAGTAATACTTCGGTATGTATCCAATGTGCTCGGCCGTCCTTTTAACTAATATCAAAAAAAAAGAATTAAATAAAATGGAAAGAAGATGATAATGTACTATAGTAGATTAACTCGGAATCATATATTTGAATGATAATTATATAAGAACAAACAGGGATATGTAGTACAAAAACTTATAGAACAGCTCTGTATAGACGCGCACACATACAAAAGAAAAAAATATATCCATGGTAAGTATTCATAAATATTGTGATCATAAAATCTGAATTTATTTATGTGTTAGTTCTGAATTGTATTGACAATATATACAGAATGATGCCGGGTGTGAAATATCTTTGCCTCAAATAATAGTCTAAATCTAATATTATTTTAAACATGAACTAGAACAAGTTAACGAATGAATGTAAATCTTCTATCCTTATTAGAATATAATTGTAGTTTTAGAGAATGACTGATCTGTCATCGATAGTCAGACAGAAACAGAAAAGAAAGAAATGCAGAGCATAAAGAATAAAGATGATTGAACACTGTCAATATATATGAACTCAGTTTCATTTCAATTGAATGGTATTGCTCGTCGCATTTCTTTTCAGATTTACATAACTCAAAAATACATAACAGCAAATATGAAATTGTATTACTACTGTTAATGTCGTTCGAGAAGAAGTTACGTAATTTGTAATGAACATACGTCTCGCTATGAACACTTTTACTAAGAGCTTATAAATAGACGGGTACGTTTGTGCATGTAAGGTGTACAGTAGGAATAAAATGTAATGTTTTCTGTATGTACATTTTTTTAAACATTCTAATTTAATTGATAGATAATGTTATTTTGAAAAATATTACTTTGTGGTATTCTGCAATGAGTGAGTGTGTACAAAAATGAATTTAGTCATTGAACATGAACTGTGTATTTTTTAAAAAAGCAAACTAGCCATGAATATACGACTGAAGACGAACATTTGACGAATTAACGCGAGGAACGTTGACGACAGTTGAAAAAAAAGGTGAACGATGTATCGAAGCATGTGTTTTAATCGCGGTATTTTTGTAATTAAAACTGTATTGAGGATTAATAACTGTGTTTACTAATGATGAAATTACTGTCATAAATTTTACTACTCATTTATGAATTGATATTGCTCTACCAATATAATTAAATGTGACATTTGTTGTATGTGTGTAATAACTATTAGTATTAAAAATTCCCTATATATCGTGACAAGAGTGCCTTGGACACTTGTGTATATTTTCAATGATGTTCAAGAAATGTTTCTAAGATTTTTCTTCTAAAATTCAAGTAAGTACTATATAAATTGATTCAAAATTTTTATGGAAATATGCATTTATTTTTTTTAAAAAAATGAAATAAGAAAGATAAAAAAAGTTCTTGACTCTGGTGTTTAATACATTTTATATATGAATTTTTACTCTTTATACACAACAAAAAAATCTGATAAAAATGCTTAAACTTATTGTTATAAACATATTTTAAGTACGTTAAATTTTTCTGTACTTTAGTACTCTGAATATAATAGTTGCATCGCCGTTGAAATCGGTCGGTATAAGCAACAACCAATAATGATTATTAGTTTATTAGTAATTTCTTACTACTTATTTGAATATGATTATACATATAGAAGTAGAGACAAACACCTTGCGTAGTGCTTCTGTTAATTAACGCTGTTTCTATGTTACGCTCTATGATTTTACAAGTCTTAAAAAATTATAAAATATTTAAATGAATATTGTAATACAATATTTTCGAAGTTATACTCCAATATATAGAATAAGAACTCAGTTTTGAAAGAAAATACATATGAAATTATAAATACTATACGGAATACATGGTGTGTCAGGGGGCCTCTTTTAAGGGTGTATCATTTAAAATAAGGATTTCAGGAAAAATCCTGAGTCCCAAACGAAGATTGTATTATTAACAACATTATTCAGTTGACTGAAACGATTTTATGCAACTTATTGATGATACTGATTGGAGTGAAATAATTTTAACTTAAATACAGAGTTGTAGCTGTGTGTAAATTCACTTTCAGTAATCAATTTTCACTCATCTTACAAACTATGTATTTTTTCTGATCAAAAATATTCAACAAACAATTATTGATTATTTTTAACTGTTTCTTATGCTCATTTAAATGGCAACCGTATCATTCTCAGAGCTGTAAGGCATAAATATCTAATATAAAGATTTGTCTATAACTTAGCGCTCTGGGTATGATGACATTATCATTAAAATGCATATATGTAACAATCAAAAAAACTGAACATTTTCGATCAGAATTTTTTTAAAGTTTGTGGATGGGTGAAAATTTTGTAAAAGTGGGTTTAGTAATACCAGAATTACGTTATAGTATAAAATATAAATTAATCAATATATATATTTAAAATTGTGAAGATTCCTAAAAATATTTTAAGATAATTTCCGAAAAAAGACAAATATTTGTCTGTTTTTCTGTCGTTTGAATGTTAATCAAACGTACGTTAGTAGTTAATTTTATAAAAACTCGTAAACAAATATTTTTATAGTAAATAGAATGATAAAACTAAAACGAGTATAACTAGAAAACATGTCAAATAAGATACGAAATAATAAAAATAATAATAATGTATCGTTTATTCAGCTGACAACCTTTTCTCATACTCTTACGGTCTTAATATCAAGCTATTTTTTTGCTAGATTTGTTTTTTTTTTACCTGGACAAAGGACTGATCCGTCTCAGAATCCCCAGAGGACGACCGAATCGTTTTACATTCGTAATGAGATGAAAAGGCATCTCAGACTATATCGAATCCAATGTATTTAAATAATATTTTGTGTCTCTGTCCAAGTTTGTTTCTCAATAATTTTTGGATGTGATTTTTTATTTAAAATTTAGAACGTGTTTCATATTTAGTATAAGTGTTTATATATCTGAACATTTTTTATACATTGAAATATATAAAACACTAGTATCGGTTCAATGGTGGAGAAGTAGCTACAACCTACTTACGTTTTGCTTCAGGTGTACATTTCTCGCAATTAATATTTAAAAATGAATAATGTTAAATAGCTGCTTTAAAGTAATGTAAAATGATACAGTATATAGCATTATTTTTTATAATAATAGATATTGTGACCTATGGTAGTCTGATGTTCTGTAAAATAGATTTGAATATATTAAATATATAATTGCTACTAATACAAACATTAAACTGAAGTACAGTTCTTTTTAAAATATGTTTCTATGGTTTTATTTTAATCAATTTGTATTAATATAAACTTAATTTTATTACAATTATTTTTACTCAATATGATTAAATTCAATAAAATGAAAAACATGGAATTTCTAATCAAATGTGAATTTATGTACAATTTATTTACAAACACGTTGAAACACGTTTGTAATTTTTCTACCTGAGGCAAAAATTAAAATTTGACGAATTAATAATAAAAGATATTAGAACTATCTTTCATCTCATTTTCATGAATGTATTTTTCATTTCTCCATGAATTATAAAAAAAATTTCGATCAGTTTGCTGCTTAAGTGCATTTGAATGAAGATACCATCATATTCTGCGTGCTAGACAATAGAAAAATCTTATTTTCTAAAGAGATAATGAAATTTGGAAACTGTAATTTTTTGAGTATTTAATTTAATATCTAGTTTTATTTAAAAAAAATATTCTTTTTACCTACGATCCGTTATTCTGGTGTTTTCATTCTTTAGGATCATATGAGTGTTTTTTCTTTACTATTAATTTTGAAACGTGTGCCATTTTTAACAAATGGTATAATTTAAAATTATTTTTAGGATAAAATTGAATTAATTTTACAAAACAGTAACTTGAAGTTATTTTAATCGTAATTCGTATTTTAATAAACTTTTAAAAATTAAAAGCTACTTTTATTATATTTAATGATTATTAGATCAGGATTTGGTCAATATGTTAAACTTCTTGTAAAAAGGAATTTCAGCTTTTCCAAAGAAGAGAGTATGTCTTTTAAACAATAACTATTTACCTTATTATTTTAAAAAATTATTTATTTTTGATACAACTTTTTTTATTGGAACTTATGGAATTACAAAATACTTATTTTTTCTGTGCGTTTTTATATTTTCTGTTTTTCATCTTTTATTGACTTTTATTTCATTCTCACAATATATAAGGTCGAATATTTTATATAAAAGATTATTTAATATCATATCAATTCTATGTTTATATAGAGTCTCTGTTATTCCTAATGTCTTATCTTTTTCCACACTTCTTTATGCTTATTATAAAAAAATGATGAATTATTTTAGTATTCAAGATTTACGTTTCATTTTTGTAAAGACAAGTAGATGTTCTCTACATTGATTAAATATTTTCTCTGTAAATAAGATGTAGTTTTCCATTTAAATATTGACTCATTTCGTCCAAATTAGCTTCATTGTAATAAAAACATTATTGTTAAAAAAATCATACTATTTCCAATCTTTTCAGTAAACATCAACATGTTTTGTGTATAAAATAATTAAATAATATATAAAAGGTTAAAATTTTTCAATTATAAAATTCTATTAAGATCAGGTTACGTCTAAGTAGATAATGAAAGTAATATATGAATTAATAATTGCAACAAAAGCATTTACTCAGATAATAACGAAGTGAATTTATAAGTTAGACTGCTGACATATATGTTATGAGTTCCAATCTAGCCTTGTGACAAATATTATATTTCATTAAGAAAGAGACTAACTCAATAGTGAAATAAACAATGGTTATAATCATGGAGGTTTGCTGAACAACTTAATAGTAATAATGAACACAAATGAAAAATGTAGAGAAATATTTTAATTAAAAAAAAGAAATATGTTAACAGACTTATTTTAACTACTTAATCGATAATATTTTATATCAAACACAAAAAATACACTTGAATCAATTATATATATATTGAATTTGATTTAAATTAAACTATTCATTTGTGTATAAAACAGATAATTTATCACTAGGAAAATTTTGATTACAAAAAAAAATAAGTCGAGATATTGATGACATCAAGAGCAAATATTAAACCCACGTATAATGAACACGTAATGTATAATCTTAAGTATATTTAATGACGTTCATCAATCATGCATTTATCAGTTGACGTAATTAATAAAAAATAAATAAAAAATCTTTGACTCATTGATTTCTGATTTATGACGACAGTGATAATAATTATACCCAAATATTTTTTTAGAATTTTAACTATTTGAGTAATATTAATGATTTTATTCTGAAATTACATAAAATTCTCAATAATTTATAATGGATTTCTTGTTATTTATTTGTTCATAACTCATGTCCATAAGCACTTATAGCTATTCATAGATATACCTGTTTTAATTTATAGCAGACATCATATAAGAAACGCAATAGAAATTAAAATATATGTATGAAGTTTTTTTTTTACAAACACCTTTATAAATATATTAATACTAAATATGGACATAATATTACTTTTATAGTATCTATTAATATGTAAGTACATGTTTTAAATGTTGTTTAAGATATCGTATATAAACGAATGCCATATTTGCATTTCAATCATATTATTTTTAAAACACGAGGACGTTTCAATAACTAAAGTATGAAATGGTGTATTTCGAAAATGAATTATCGAAAAATCATAACAACAGTCTTAATATTCATTAATTTATTCTTTCAGAACATTTATGCATTTATTTATTTTCTAAATTGAATTCACTTTGTTAGTATCTGTAAATAATTTCTATTCGTTTTAAATTAAGGAGTTTTGTCAAAGTTATCAACTTGAAATATTAAAACTAATAAGTCATATTAAAAGTATCAGAGTGTCAACTGTATTTTAAGTTGTTTTTTTTTATAGAATAAAATAGTTTATCAATTGCGGATATCTGAAAGGTTGAAAAACTTCTAGTTTCCATTATTTCAGTTTTTCGAAGAATAAAGTCAAGCATTTGTATATTAATGGTCATTAATTGAGAAAATAATGCACTCAAGTGATGGTTTAAAAATCGTAGATTGCTTAAGCGAATGCTATTATTATAAGTAGTTACTACTTTCATAAATAGGCACTAATGTAATCTCGCGATAGACAATTCTAATTTTAATAAATTTAAAGGTAAATCTAATTTAAATTATAATTGTATTTTTTATATATGTAATCCCGTTGGTGTATTGTCCTAGTATTCTTGATCCTGATGATTTACTTAAGTAATTATCTATCATGATTAGTTTCGGTTCTTGATCTATCCTCAGGTAGCTTGTAGATGAACAGTGTCTTTTTGAAGATGATTTAAGAGCTGAACTAGTGGTATCAGGTAAATAAATATAGGGATAAAAGATTTATAATGTATTTCGATTGTCAAAAAATCAGTAGTGTTATAATAGTTTAAAACTTTAAAAAAATTGTATTAATTCTTGAACACTTTGTTAAAAATAAAACTTCATGAAATGATTGTTTTATTACACAGTATAGCTTCTGCTCTTCTATGTTCATTAAAATCATTTGATGATTTAAGATTAAAATATATTGCATCACTTTTCTTATTGCTCGAATTTCGATTTGTGTTTAGACTATTCTGTTTTTTTTTTGTTTATATATTTATAAAAGAAAAATCATAGGTGTGTATATATATATATATATACATACATTTGGAATTGAAAAAAAATCTGATTAAAATAATAGGATTAGTGAATAATCATCAAAAGATATTATTTTGAAAAAACAACCATTTAAAACAATCACAATCTGATAAAAAAGCCCAATTATAGAATTTGTGTTTTTATTAATTTCAATACATTCATATTATATAATTTTGATTGTCAATATAAGTAGATTTTTCACTTTTTGATTATTAAAAAAATGTTTCATTCTGAAACAACATTGATCATTAAAAAGGAAATAAAAAATCGTATAAAAAGAAAGATTAATTAATTATAAAATAAGAATAACTAGTATTTTTCAATCGATTGTGATGATTTATTGACTTAAGTAAATATTATGAAAACTAGTTACCCTTTTTTATAACCTTCAGCTTTTCATTGAAATAATTATTATTCTGACTGTAAATCGAATGTTTTAAATAAAATATTTAAAATTTAAATATTAAATCTATTTTTCTGTCGATATATTACAAACTAATTCTAGTTTTCTAATAAGTAAAATTGTTTTAAGTTGTATTTAATTTGACACTTTTTTTTGCTATAATCTATAAGAATTTGTCGATCTGTGCAATACACAAGATAATACAAATTCTACAAATATTACTTAAACTGACGACAACTATGGTTATTTATTATTAAACAGGTTGTACAATAACCTTATATTTACTATTAAATACATTGAAAATAGCCATAGTTTGATTAAGGAATAAGTTGAGTATAATAGTACTTTTTGCATCACCTTGCATTAAAAAAATTGATAAAATATAACTTGAATTAGTTTTCGTAAACGAATTATTCATTCCTCCTACAAACCACGATTTTTTTTGATCAACAATCTTCAAAAAATCATTTTTGATCATAATCAGAACGCTAAGGTACAGATAAATCTGATTTCTAATTCGATTAGCTCGCTTTTCATTCTAGTATAATTGAAAATGAATTATTTTAAAAACAAATTCTATTTCTTTTTAGATTCACAACAATTTTGTAATTTTTTAACAATGCACCCTTTTTAAACAATCATTCCTTGATTAGTTGCAAATAAGAAACATGTTTACCTGAATTAAGAAAGAAAGAGAGAGTACAGATGTAATACTTTTTCAAAACATTCTAGTGGTTTTGGATATCGCAATGAAAACCTCTGATCTAAACATGTGAAATTACACATATTTTCGTAGGTTCAGACACGCCATGACGTAAATGGAAAGTGTATATTTATAATATTTCCATATATAAATATTGATATATGTAATCGCGTGAACCTTTAAATATTCATTGATAGAGTTCCTATATTATAGAAACAACGACGGGTAAGGGAAAGAAAATCAAATAATATTCATATTATTATAGATTGTAGATTGCCATGTAGAAATGATTTTTTGAAATTTTATTCGAGGATATTTTTATAACTGAGAATAAGTGCACATTTTTGTATTTATGAATTTCTAAACATTTCTATGTATATATATATATATATATATATATATATATATATATATATATATATTGATAGTGTGAAGCTTTTAATAATACATTTTCGAAAACTATTCCGTTTAATATTTTTATCAAGTCAAAAAAAGACAATTAAATGTTTTTGAAACCTGGAAAACTACCCCAGCTATTTCTTTATTCATTTGCAGCAGTAGGTGAAAGAATGGTTAAATCATAAAAGGAGTGTTAGGAGGATAGAAAAAAAATCTGATTGTACTTTGTCAATATATTACTCACTACTTGATTAACGTGTAGTTTGATACTTCCAAGAATGAAACCCGTTTATTACAATGATTTTACCGTACGTTTTTTTTGATAGTAGACACTTTATTTAGTAAGAAAACAGGGAAAAATTTGGAAAACATGTAATAGAAACAAGAAAAGTATATCTGTATTTTTTCAAATAGCCACTTGGACTTTCTTGTTACGATCCTGAGTTCACTGTCTCGACTACGTGACTAATAATCTGATACGACCAACCGACTATCTAAATCGCTATGTTTATTTTCCACTTGACCGTCACACACCTACAGTATATAAAACACCGACCCGGCATTGAATTTTTCTTCTTCGATTTAGAATATAATTTTTCTATCGTCTGTGTATATTTATACATTGATTAATGTGCATTTATTATTTAACTTTGGAATGTTATCTACATATCTGTTTGTTGTTACATATGTCATTAATTCTATATGTCACTATTTTAGGTCTTGACCTCTCTGTTATCGACATTTAATGTTAATAAAGTCGTTAAAAATGGCTGTCCTAAATTTGATTAAAGTGATATCTGTGTATATATTTTAAAAATTATATGACGGAATGACAATTTTTATAAAGTACGGTATATATTTAACAGTCTTATTTGATATATTGAATATTTATAAAAACATTTATTGGAAAAAATGTGTAGTTTTTTTCAAATAAAATTGGTACATAGAAATAAACCATGTCAGAAACTGATTAATCCTATCAATGATAATGAACAATTTTTAATATATTTTAACCGTATTTCTGTTAACTGTACTAATTTTTGCGCATATCTCGAGTATATTTTAATTGCACATTTATAGATTTACGTAATGACAAGAATAACTTAAAAAAATATCAATTTATTTGGAATAATTTTTTTTTTATATAAATCTAATTTAGGTTTTTTATTCATTCTAATTAATTTTAGTTATTTAATAATACCAAGGATTTCTGTCCTCTATTCGCTACGTTCTCCGACCGAAAAATGGCTACAAAACGATGCTACAAACATTTACTTAAATCATTGATTACTATTTAGACTGCACCGAGAAAGTAGAATGAAAAAAGGAAATTGTCCTGTATTACTTAACCTTAAAAAATATTCTTCAAAATCTTAGTTATTAAAATTCATACCACTAGTTTTACTGCCTGAATTAAGTTTAATTGAAATGATAATGGAAAGACAAACCATTTTTACATTATTAATAAGATCTTGATAATGTTTTAAACGTTTTTTAGTTATTTAAATTAAATTTCCAGACTAAAATAAACATTTATATATTTTAGACTGTATTTGTTTGGATAAATTTACCAAATTTCATAACGAAAATAAGATATATATTTTTTTACATTAACAAATACTGAAAAAGTCTCATAAATTTTCTTTTTGGCCATATATCTATGTGCATATATATATATATATATATATATATATATTATATATATATATATATATTATATATATATATATATATATATATATATATATATATATATATATATATATATATATATATATATAAACTTATAATACTAATATTACGTTTGACAATTATTGTTTCGTAAATTTTGTGAATCAGGTCTGAATTCATTTATAAGTGTACGAGTGATAATCAACGACCTTGTATGTTTTGTTTAATCGGTCAGTTACCTTTTAAAGTCATTTGCTTCTGTGCGTGTATATATTCAATGTTTGCGTTAACAATCAAATGAATAATATATTATACGATTATTTCAATGAAACATCATAAATTCTAAAAATAGAAAATAAAAGATTTATAATTTTTCGATAAGTTCTTATCCTGCTTTTTGTACATTTATGATTTATGTTTACAATACTCAATAACATAATTTACTAATATATATATATTTTGTTTCCTGATGTGAATTTGAAACATACGTGTTATTAATTTAAATTTTTGTATAATACAAAGCATGTCCATTATATATATATATATTTCATTTAGTAGATATTTATAGTTAGAGTTGTTTTTATAACTTTATTAAAAAAATTGTAACCTTGTTGAAGTTCGATGAAATCGTGATGAATAGCTTATAAGCATATGATTTTTAGAAATAAAATATACGAGTATAATATAAAAAGACTTGTGAAT
>CM068321.1:20466525-20504025 GCA_034766995.1 Acanthacorydalis orientalis | reverse complement strand
ATTCAAGATTTAGTATTAAAATAAAAAATTAGCTACCAGTGGAATGATGATGGAATTGTTGAAATATGAAGGAAGTATATTTTTAGAACTGTTGAAATTTTGATTTTTTGATCGAACGTGTTCAAAATTATAGACTTTTTACTTTACAAAAATAACTTCAGTTGCAATTAAAGTTTCCGTTTCTGTATATAACTTACATCTACAACCTATACATTTTTCTTATTAAAAATTAAAAGCGTGAACTCTATACCTGTTGATAATCAATTCGATCAACTAACACTAAATTACTTTCCACACATGTATATTTGCCCACGTGCGTTTGAATATCGGAATTATTTATAACTTCGATCAAACTGTATGAACAATATCGGATAAAAAATAATCCATCACATAACCTTTATAAATTAAGTTAATTGCGTAAAAGACGTTAATATTTGAGGATGTTTTGAAAGAGTAGATCGAAACAAATTACATTGAAAAATTAATTTAAAGTTGCCAAGGTTTGCTGTCACTCCACACGCATGCAGCAAGTTGCGTGACTTTTATATTTAAGATAAAGATGCCAAAATAAACATCCACGAAATATTCCATTCTATTGAATTTCATATGACTCTAATGAATCTTTCGCCGTTGTCAAGGACATTATTTACGAATCGTATATATATATATATATATATATATATATATATATATATATATATATATATGTATATGTATATATATATATATATATATATATATATATATATATATATATATATATATATATATATATATATATATATATAAACACACGTATGTTGTATTATTCTTCTGTGCTTGTCTTTTTGTTTTGTATGCATAGACGCGCGTACGTTAGTGTCGAATTCTGAAAGTTTATTAACTTAGATTAGTGACTGAGACAATTTTCCTAGTAGCTTATTTTTATTTCTGACGTTTCATAATGTTTCCATTTTGTATTATATCAATTGACACGTCAACTTAAAATTATATATTAATATTTAGAAAGCGTTGAGTGTGAAACAGTTTTTTTTTGTTGTGCCCGATGGTATCAAGTTACACTAACTTCAAAATCAGTTATTTTTAGAATTCAACTCATTATTTTCTTATATATATAAATTTAAAATGTTTATCAAATTAGCATTTATTTCAAAACCTATAATAATATATTAAATATTGTATGCTTCTTGTAAATATATTTAAAGTGAATTTCTGTATAGAAAATGTATCTTGCTTAGATAGTATGAATACGTTTTTAATATTTAATATTTATAAATATGTTTCATATCAAATGGGTAAAGGAAAATTTGTTCATGTGTAGTGATGAAGTAATTTCTGCGATAAGTTTCAGATAAGGGTAATTAAATATAAAAAAGCCATGAATTATCATCACATGCATTGTTTTAAATGTAATGATGTATTAAATAAGGAAAATTTTTGAAAAAAAATAAAATGTATTATTAAAAATCACAATTCTTAATAATAAAAATCGGAGTAATAAAAAAAATAATAAAATATTTAAATAAATAATGAATATACTCATGTATTTGTTTTATTTTAAAAAAAAATACATCAAGAATAGCTTTGATGTGGAAGTTCTTGTAAAGCAACAATGCTGTTAAATAACAAAGGTCCTATCCTGTTGTTGAGAAATTTCAGATTTAGCAACAACCTGATTCATTTACAATATTTTAGACCATAGTAAAATGATTTGTTGAAATTTTCAGCAAGCATGTATGAAATGACAGATATAAAGATGCGCTCTGATAATAAAATTGAAATATTGGTCTGATTCGAAAAAAGGAAGTTAACAACGAGACCTTCCTGTGTAGTTGCTATATTTATTTGTCAGTTTACTATGTTATATATTTACTATAAAGTGAATATAATATTAATATATAATGTTATGTAATTCAGATATATTTCTTTTTTATTGATTTAAATTTCAAAAAACTCTACTTTTAAAATTCTAAGTAAAAATTTAATATTTTACGATATAAAAATGGACACACATACGTAACACTGTCCTAACATTCCTTGATTTTCTTAAGCTCAGCTGTCTTACAATTCACTGTTTCGTAGATTGTACATTCACACTATTTATTCTGGTTTTGCACACTTATCAAACGACCCTCGTATATGTAAATCGAAATTTGTTACTAGCAATGGAACATGAATCACAAAATGATTTTGTTGCTAGTTAGTAAAATATCTCCAGTGCATACATTTGCATAAAGATGCATACATAGATTGAATAGTAAAATTTAATAAATTTACTTATTATCTTTTTTATGAGTATTTCTTTTACAAAAACTCTTTTGGAAAAAAAACATTTTATTTCGAATAATAATGAAACGAAACGTTTTACTTATCTTCCTTCTTTCATAAATTTGAATCACTTTATTCTAGATTAATTGCGTATTTGCTGGTAATCATATGATCTTAATTCATATATATATATATATATATATATATATATATATATATATATATATATATATGAATATATACTTCACGGTCCTAGTCTTGATCTCATTAAAAAGTCCTTATGATTTGTGTTGATTCGATGAAAAATTATATACTTTCATATGATGTTATATTAAAAAAGATTAATTTCTTACATGTGTATCATATGCATAAATTTAGTTGTCATTATGCAACCGTGAATCAGAAAATATTTACTAAATAGTTAAAATATGTATATATTAAATATTTGTATATTATTTTTAGTCATTTCATTAGCTCATTTTTCTCCGTATGCAAAAGATTTGTAATATAGTTACCACAAGGAAATGTGTATATTATGTGTAATATTTGAAACCGTATTTGAATACAAAGATGAAATGTTTATAAAATGAGCAGTAATATTCTTTCATATCAAAACGAAGGTATTATGAAGGAGTCCTAGTTTACTTAAGAATATTTATACACACATACGTATATATGTATGCGTATATATGTATATAAATATAATATGGTCATAATATGTAAATGAAAATAAGAAAAAACTAAACTAGATGTTTTAGACATTTTATATTTTGTTTATATATATATATATATATATATATATATATATATATATATATATTGTAAATGTAGTGTATACGAATATGTTATGTAAAAATTTAAATATTCAAACATATCAAATTATTTTTATGTGTAATTTTCTATTTTTTCGAAACATTTATTTTATTTTAACAGTAATATTTACATTTTTATTATTCTTTCCTATTTAGAAAACTAAATGTCATTTTCATTCGTTCACTCGTGCAAAAGTAAATATTTTATGATTTGAAAGAAAAATGCATGACAATAAATATTAAATAAATATAGTTTGAAATATCTTATTGGCGTCACTTTTAAATGATTAAATAATTAACGCTGGTATTACGACGACGAATGACGAACATACTTATTAAGCTTGAGAACAGCATTGACGCAGTGTTTGAATATCTAGTACGAAATCCATAAATCATGTCATACTCGGAAAAACTGGTGTACTATAACATTATATTAAATGTTCTGAATTGTTACTTATTGGACAGAGTTAATAATTAAAACAAATTGAAATATAATTTCATCGAAACAGATTAGATTATTTCAAAAATATGTTTTATTATATAACCGTTTTTTTTCTTTTTTTTTATTTCGACAAATATAAATCAATTATAATAGATAATTTTTAAAAAAATGTACAAACAATACAAATGCTATACGAAATTATGAATGGAAAATGTTTTGTTATGTAAAAAGAATTTATTTTCAATACTGATTTTTTTCATTTCATACACTACAAATAAAATCTAGTCAAAAGTGTTGATAAAAAATCATTCTTTATCATTTTTATTTTTATTTGTGTGCGATTCGATCGTAGTGTCATTATATTTAAAGCATTAAGGTACAGAAAAATCTGATTATTCTATATCTTGAAGCTCTGAAGATTTTTGATCTTTGTTGGAAAAAAGAATTCATTTCTGAAAGTGAATTTATTTAAAATGTTAAGCTATACCGAGAAATAATTTTCTATTTTAAAAGATTGAAGTTTGGCACGTATTTATTTTATTTATATGAATTATAATTTAATATATATATATATATATATATATATATATATAATTATATATAAGAAATTGCGAGCTTTTAATCATTGTAAGATATTTATTTTAAATTAACACCGTGACAGATTCAAAACAGAGGACAGTGACAGAGTAGAAAGCAGCGGCCAAGTTCCGTGTAGCATTGCTTTATATATATTAAAATTAAAGTCGGGACAGAGTTGTGTGTCATCTGTAATTATCTGCCATCGAAGATGTAAATCCTTCATTAAATTGTGGTAGTAAAGAAAGTACTTTCTTTTTGTGCATTGTAGATATATTATGTTTATTGTCCTGTATATACAATTTTTAATTTAAAATTCATGTCAGATTAAATAAATAAATGAATTTACAATTCAGATTTTTCTGTACCTTAGCGCACTAATGATTGCATATCGTCATCGAAATGCTTATAAGCAATAATCAGAAATGTTCAATAATCACTTATTGAAATTTGTGATAACAATTTTTTGTGCGGCTTTTGTGAGTGAAAAATAAATTTGAGTCATTTTTGAAAAAGACATGAATTCAATTTATATCATTGTGGAAAACGAGGATTTTTCGGAAATTAAAATGATTAATATTTCCTACTTCCATCGCTTCTTTCATTTTATTTGTTTTAATACAAAAAACATTTCCCTCATTTTTTCTGTTTTCTACTGATCTCTGATTTCATTATGTCACGACTTTTGTTCTTGTATCAAAATGTATTTTGAAATCAAGACAAACATACAATTTCTTTTGTTTTATATGAAACGAAAAAAATATTATTGATTACCAGCAAAAGTAAAATTATGATACAGTAAATTATAACAATAAACTGATAGAGTTGTACTTTTCTCGTCCTTTTAAATTATTAACTATCAGAAACTGAACTGAAAGTAAGAAATATATAGATCAGTGATGATTCTATAGTTCTATAAAAAATGAATAAATATACCAATGAAAAATTTTAAAGTATTAATTATTAAGGTATTTTTGAAATACATATCTACATATTATAAATACATTTGTATTTTATACAAAATTAAATTTATATTTAGTTGGTAGAAAATAACTGCAGTCTATGACTTTTAAATTCATAATAAAAACCGCAATTATTTTCCTACCGACCTAATATTTTTACTTCAAATAATTTCTTCATCCTTACATCAAAATACATTATAAGTTATAAAACTTTGCTATGATTGAACTTCATCTCAGATTTTTTACTTAATCTTTTAAAAATTATTAATTTCGAATTAATTTTATAAAATAGGTGCAAATCATCTGTGTTTTTAATTTCATCTAGTTGAGAGAAAACTATCCACCTCTTGTTCAAATTACAATTAAACCTATTTCTTTAATTCTTGTTAATTGTATAATGCCTTAAAAGAAACTTGGTTACATTCTTAGAACGAATTTCCCAGAAAAACTTAGCATTTACAAGTGTATACGACTTTTGACTTTACAATTAAACTCATTTCATAATAATTCAATGAACGATTCATCACACTCTGTGATAGCCAAGTCAAAAATTTAATTAATTTTTTTACTGTTCATAATACAGTCCTTTTACAATTTTATAAATTTAAAAAAAATCACTGAATATATTTCTGTAGAATTGCATAAAAAAGATCACAAGTTTTGAATTTAAGTTACATAAATTGTTAAATTGTGTGTATACTAAATGAAATATTTAAAACGAAGGCATTTTCATACAAAATCAGGTATTTCAGACGATTGCCTGAAAGTGTGTATATATATATATATATTCTTGTAAACGTCAGGCAACGTACTTTGACACGATTCCTCTATATATAACATTCTATATATAACTCAGTCGAGTACTTTTTTTATGCATTCCAGATAAGTATGACAAAATGTGTGTATTTAAAACAAAATTTATAAAAAACTGTAATCTATATTAATCGATATTAATATTTCTGCACGTTTGTATAGTTTATTTTTTTTTATTCTAACATATTTATTTTGAAATATAAATGAAAGGATTTGTTTCTAACTTGTATAGTATTTGTGTCAAAAAAACTATTAATATGTGCTATTTTAGTTTTTATATACAGTTCTATTACGTTAGATCTAAATTATTGTTCTTATGAATAATATTTAGATTTCATATTCTAAACTTATGTATTAATAACAGAGCTTCATCTCTTTTTTTTAAAAAAAAAACATATTTCATAAATATTGGACGCTGTAATGGATATTAATTTATAATAGAGAGCATATGGATATTAAAACTGCATATAGAAATTAATATTTTTGTGTATATATATATATATATATATAAATGTATTGTAATAGAATTTTTATACTTATTTCCGTTATTAACACGAAGAAAATTTAAATACAATATACCAAAACAAGACTGTTAAAACATGCATTTAACTTGCAACACAATAATAAATATCGTATTTACATCCCACTTGTGTGATTATTAATGTAAATTCAAATTACTGCGAAAACAAGTAACATTTCTGCTATCCATTACACCGGTCATTTTTCACGCTCAATTTTTATGTATCTGTCAGATATAGACAAATAAATTATGTGAAATACATGATTTTATTCGTATTATTTGTTTAATTAAACGCAAATACTTCAAGGTATGTACACATATTATTCACTTAATTGTAATTAAAAACGTGGTAGTTATTAATTTTTTTATCTCTTTTCATGTTCATCAACATGTTTAAAAAAAATCTCAAATAATGTTTAACCCTGAACCACAAGTCTCGAAATAAGTACGGTTTTATATATTGAACGACTTTCTTCTTCAGTGAATTTTCGTAAATCGATCTGTGAATTTTGTAAAAGATATGTACTGATGTTGTTTATACGTGGGTCGTTTTATAAGTGTGGTAAAAAGCAAGTTAAACACCGTTTTTTGGAAAAAATTAATTTTATTTCTCAACAGTCTTCATTGAGGGCTATACACTTGGTCCAGCGAGTCTTCAAAATACACATTGAAGGCGGTAACGACATCCTCATTCGACGAGAATTTGTTCGCACCGAGACAAATTTTCAAGTTTAGGAAGAGAAAGAAGTCGCACGGGGTCATGTCCGGAGAATAAGATGTATGAGGAATCAATTCGAAGCCTATTTGTGCAATTTTTCCATTGCGATAGTTGATTTGTGGTACGGCGCGTTGTACTGGTGAAAGAGCACTTTTTGTGCGCCAATCGTTTTTGCCTTAGTCAAGTAGTTGATCAAGATGATTCCTTTGGAATCACAAGAAACCGTGGCCATCATCTTCCCAGCCGACAAAACGGTCTTCTTCTTCAGTGCATTTTCACCAGTCGTTGTCCACTGATTCGACTCAGGTGTGTAGTGGTGGATCTATGTTTCGTCTACGATGACGAATCGATCCAAAATACTTGCTTGTTTTTTTCTATTTTTGCGGCAACTGCTATAATACTCGCTTAACACTTCTTTAAAACATGAATAACTTGCCGATTCTGACTGAAATTTCACCTCTGCTAGTTTGAAAAGTGACACTTGATAGTCGTGACATTACTAAGTGAAATGGCGCCATATCATAGATATTTACCAAACTTATCAAACGACCCACGTATATCTACTCAACAGAGACATGCAAGTTCTTCTAATTTCAACTATCCACGATCAACCCTCTGTATAACTAAAAAAATGTAAATTACTGACTTTAACAACAGTACAAGGGGTTTTGTATTTATCCCTATATGTGTGCTAACACTGGATATAGCAGAAGAGCGAGAAGATGAGTATATATATATATATATATATATATATATATACATATGTATATATTTTACAATAAGCAAAATGTATATGGAATCAGTAATTAAATCTTATTAAACTGTAATAGAATTTATAAAACTGAAGTAACGATATGAAAACAAAATTTACTGCATAATCTGAATCTGAAATTTGTACAAACGAGATTCAAACACATGATATTTCTTCTTTATGGTGTTTTCTGTACCTTAGGGCTCTAAAGAGACTGGAATTGGTATCGAAATATGCTTAAATAATAATAAAAATGATGAATTATTGAACTATTTTAATCAAAAATTATTTTTAGAATATTTTCGACTATATTGTAAAAGAGAATAATTTTTAAAAAAACATTCACATATATTTTCCATAAAAAATATATCTATTAATTATGCTGTTAAGAAAGAACTAATATTAAAACTTGAACACAAATACAAAATAAATACCAAACAAAAATGGTCAGTAATGATTTATTTAGGGTATTTTTGATCAGAAAAAGTTTTGTAGTTCATGGAGTAAGAAAAACAATTCATTTGTGAAAGGTTTAGCTGTAATAAATTTCATTTTATATGATTATTATATGTAATTGCTAACTGAATTGAAAATGAATATATAAGGTAGGTGTAATCATGATAAATCGATAAACAAGTCAATAAATAAATCTATAAATAAATATCTCCCAGTGTAATACAAGTATCCATGCAGTTAACTAGATATACAAACAGTTGTATTAAAAATTAACATCTATAGAAAAGATTAATGTTGAAATAAAAAAAACATTATAAAATTATAATCAAAATTTTCGCTATAACCAAAGACGAAATTATTTTTCTATAGGTTAATGCAAAGTAAATACTTTTGGTCATGTCGTTTCTAAGTACATGTTTTCTACTGTAAATACATAAACATTATGTAATCTATAAGAGAGTCAAACAAGGACGATATATATATATATCTTCTTTTATTTGTAATACATATTTTACATGTAAAATCCATACGCAACTCGATCGAAAACCTACAAATTTCTCTAATACACTGTATGCACGCCTTTGACCTCTAATTTGACTTTCAGAGGTTTGTGCAGTTGAATTGTCGGTGCATAAAAATTATTTTTTGTGACATTCTAGAACGAATATAGAAACTAAATTTAATAGAATACACAACGAACTCTTTAAATATCTAATTAGTTAGTGCATAGTATCTATTCGTGTTTTTATATATACTCTAAAAACGATTATTTTCAATCACGTAGTGAATATTTGTATTGTATGTGTTTTTATAGCCGTGTGTGTGCGTTTGAATAGCTATGCATTGGCCAGGAGTGATGAAACTGAGGTGTTCCATATTATGAAACTATTTCAAGTAGGTAAATGTAATATTAAAATTAATCTTGTTTTTTAATAAAAATAACTAAATTTGAGCAAAGTAATTTAAACTCTACTTTTTATAGAATTATAAATATGATTTACAATATTTATTTCACTAAAAAAAATCAATTGATGACCTCGTGGATATTCAATTATAAAGAGATATAGAAACTAAATTCTATCAAATTATTATTATTTTTTTAAATAAAAATTGTTTCTAAAAAGTGATTTGGTTAAATATTCTTGGAAATATAGTTTTTGTGAAATTGTTATATGCTAAAAGCATTTTACTAATTAAATGTTGGGAAATTCCATTCTACTATACGTGCACGAAAATACATAATTAAGTTTCACATAAGGAAATAATTCAATACAATTTTAGATATCAGTTCTTGTGATTGATGGAAAATTATTTTAAAAAATACGCTCTTTTTTCAAACGAAATTTCAGAGAAACAACGGGTTTTTGTATTATTTCTTTATATTCGCTAATTTTACTGTTTTTTATCGAAATGTTTAATTTGTCCGAATTTAAAAGTAGATTGTATTTTTGTAATATTTGAATTCAGTGCTAGTGTTGGTTGATGATAAATAATTTCGATTGATTGGCAATTAATATCGATGATTTGAAATAATTTCAAAATTGAACTAAATAAATAATCTGTACTGTAATTTGATACAAATATAGTATTGATCTTCTTTAGAACAAGTTATACGTTGTTGACATTAGATTTTATCAGTATTAAAACTAATGTTGAATAAACGTTAATGATTAGTAAAAATATCATTGAAAAATTGTACTACCTCTACCTTTCTTTTTTGTATTTTTACTTCTTTGGAAATTATATATATATATATATATACACACATTTATATATATATATATATACAAATATATATATATATATACAAATATATATATATATATATATATATACACATATATATATATATCTTTATAATATTATTTAAATTTATATTATACACAATTATCAAATAAAAGTGTAAATGTATGTGGTACTCATAACTTCAGAACAAAAATCTAGATGTTGATACTTTTCATAACTACTTAAAATAACCTAAATACGAGTAGTATATATCCACACAGAATTTAATTTTTATCGAGAGGTCCGCATTTTTATTCTATAGGAATTATTTTTAATTTTCTGACTTGAAACATGGGAATTTTTCTACATCTTTTGTTAATTTTCAAAAATTCTGGAATATCCAAGAAACTAAAGTTAATAAAATCTAAATTAAAAATATGTCTTTATATTTTAATAATTATATATATATATATATATATATATATATATATATATATGTATGTATATAGCAACAGAGAAAGAAAAGTATTTGTTTATAAAAAATATAGTTTATTTCACAATTAATGACTTTTGATATGAGATCGTTTAATAATTATAATTATGACTAAAAATACAATTATTGTACAGTAAAATTAAATATTTTTTTTTGTAAAATTTGAAATCTCTTTTATTCTGCTTAAAGATAAAGTAATATAATGTAATTACTTCATAGAAATTATAGTTCGTAGAAAAATATGAATATGAGTTTTAAAAACTTTTATGCTATTTAAAAATTATAACGATTACAAATCTGATGTATACATGCTTTTTCTCTATGTTTATTGATAAATTCAAAATCGAAAAATCGTAAGTGATTTAATTATTGTAATTATATTTATTAAATATTAATTATATTTATAAACTAGAAATTATATTTATTTTTTGATTGTATTTAGTTATTAGACATCAGTTTAGAAAAACAATATGTATTTACAAACATTACAAAGTATATAATTTTTATATGAAAAATAATAGGTAATACAATATTTAATCATTTTTTAATATTTACACAGATGTTTTGTTACAAACTGATAAGTTTTTAATATTTATTAATGACTCATCTCCACATTTCATAAAATACAAATTTCAAGTCAGTGTAAAGTAAATGAAAAGAACTTAAATATATGTGGACACAAAAAGAATAAAATGAAATATAATAATATAATTTTTATAAAGAAATTTTCTCTCCCATACAAACCACAATATTTTTTCTTATCAAAAATGACCAATAATCAACTGATTATTGGTAATTTTCCATTCTTGCTCATGCATATTTTGATTGCTGTGCCATTATCTTTTCAGTATTATAGACAAATCTTATCTTTATCTTGAAAAAAAACAACCTAGCTCCGTATAATTTTTTTTGCAATATAAGTTTTCCTACACGTATGAATATATATATATATATATATATATGTTTGTATATGAATATCTATAAATTTACAAATAAAAAAGCAAAATTGTTCAACATCAAATGGTGAAACAACTCTTTTATCATTTGCAATACATAAAAGTTCAATTCTTGATTTTATCATTATTTTGGATATTGTTTAGCACATATTTATAAATATAATATATTTATTAAGACCATTGAACTGATGTGAGCACTTAATAAGGATGTGACAAAAAGTGAAATTAGCTCTAAGAGAATTAAAAGGTATTGAACAATTTAATAACCTTGAGAAGTGCATGTTATGTATTTGAAAAATTAGTATATATATATATATATATATATATATATATGTATGTATGTATTTGTCTATATTAAATGTAAAAAAATCAAACAAGAGCACGAGTTCAAGCACATGTTTTACAAAAGTCTTCTAGTGACGATTTTGTGATTCATTTTGTAAATGCACCTAACTGCATCATCTGATGAGAGGCTGATGACGTCTGTCTGTACCGTGGGTGGACGGGAGAAAGCATTGGCCGACCCAAGGCCAGACGGTCTGTGTGTATGCACATAAACGACCCCCTTCATCCGGCCCCGTAGCACCGCGTCGATGCAGCACGTTGCATCGGTGCATCGGTCTTTCAGTAATGCCAGCCGTCTATAGTAATGTGACACTATTTCTGACTGAATACATCAATATTATTTTCGTTTTAATGTTTACAATTGTTATTATTAAATAGTTTCGTGCACAGACACCGATGTTTGCGAATAATAGTCCTTATTTGTGTTTATAGCATCTAAACAAATATTTGAATAATAATCACGTTTAATTAGAATATTCTCTTTATGGATATTTTTTTACAGATACAATGACCTCACGTTTTATTGCGTTCTTTTTATTTGGTAGTAAACTTGTAATATACGATTAATTTATGTTCGTATATATATATATATATATATATATATACATACATATATATATATATATATACATATATATATATATATATATACATTAATATATATATATGTATATATATATTAATGTATATATATACATATATATATACATTAATATATATATATGTATATATATATATATATATATATATATATATTTATTTATATGTATGAATATTTATCACAATTATTTCGTCAGGTTATGTAATATATTATTAAAAAACCCTTTACTTTTTGTATTTAAAAATTATGTAAAGATTAAAAATGAATAAAAATGCATAGTAACACTTTCCTGAAACATAATTAAACTCTATCATCACACCTGATAGGGTTATATTCTAATTATTAAGAATTGACGCTTGTGTGATCAAGATTTTCTGATTTAATTTAAATTTAATTTCATTAAACTACTGTGAATTTACAATAAATTAAATATTTGATTTTCATCTTATCTTTTCGATAATTTAAATTAAAAAACGAAAAATATATGTTTTACTTAAGAGTCTACTTGGAATATTAGAAAAGCATACAAATACAAGATGCTCAATCAGTTGTTTTTGCCAGCTTTGTATAGGAATATATAAGAATTATTTTGCAATATTGTTACGATGAATAAAAGAAAGCTTCAGAGAATATATATATATATATATATATGTATGTATAGTAGTCTATCGGGTTGTTGTACCGGTGTTTCTTCTTTGGATTTCTTAAGGCACGTGTTTGCGTGTCTTGTTTGCGAAGTGGTGTGCTGCACTAGCCTTGTGGATTCGATCTCGATTTTCTCGCAGTCTCGCAAAGTATTGCGATTCCCAGTCCCGTACATTACTCTCTGCGCTCGCTGTATGTCTTTGGTTTTATTAAGGATTTTGAACTTAATGTTGATTTTATCATAAAGTACACTACTGAGTACTTTGTCGATTAGTATTCGAATTAGCATTCGATTTAAACCACTTCTGTTTTCTTTTAGAATTTGTAGAGATAATAACGAATACTTAATTCAACGAAATGCTTACTCATATCACAATTTAATCATTTATCTTGCTTGTTGTGAAAATTATTTTTCACATAGTCAATGATATTATTTTGATAATGGAACGTAGGATTTTTTCCTATCATTTTACATTCAAATTTTGATTTTTGTTAGTGAAATATATGTATAATAAATAAAAATGGTGGAATTAGTGATAGAATTTGTTCAACAATTTTAAATATTTCTATATTGATTAACTTTCAGTCTTTATTTCATCTCATATATATATATATATATATATATATATATATATATATATATATATATATATATATATATATATATATATATATATATAAATGAGAAGATTAAAAATTGTAATCACAGAATGATAAATTCCTCGTATAAAAAGATAATCGTAAGTGACTAACACAACTATGTGGTATATTGTCCGATAAAAATGTACATTTATTTGTGGTGTAAATTGTTTTCACACGGTCCGTATAACACAACTACTAGTTTCAAATCCAGAAGCTATGTAGCCATATTTATTTGCTGTCTGTTGAAGTGAAATATTTAAATGATTAAAACCGACAATGATGGATTACTGCGCTTTAGACATACACTTTCGTGGTGGCATAACACCTCTTGTTTGACACACGTTAATATAATTTACATTTATGATGTAATAGGAACCTGTTTATAATATTTTCTTTTTATTTTTTTTCTTATTTCCTTTTCCTATATTTCCTTTTACAAAATGCATTCTATGGCACACTGATCTATTGATAAACGAACATACTGTAAATAGTTTTAACAGCTGTGAACAGCTAGTGTTTCACTGTTGCATATTATTTTGAATTTAATTCCAAATGATTAATCGATCTGAGTTGGACAGGACTGAAATGTGTGAAGGATATTTTGTATATTTTTAATGTCAGATTGTGATGAAAGAATGTGTAATTACACAAAATGCATATCACGAATGAAATGCATGCATGCAAATCATATATATATATAAATCTGATAAAAAAGTAGCACACATTGCTTTTTTTAAACTTACATTTGCTGAGTTCAGTATTTTTCATCCAACAAAGTTTATATGTTGTACGTAGAAAAATCATAAAGTGCATAAATTAGTATTTAAAAATGTATAAAATAAGAGGAAAAATATATTGAAATATTTGATTATTTTTAAATGTGCATACACTAATTATAATTCTTATTTTGAAAATCTTATTCAGTTTTCATATTCTTTTTCTTATCTTGTCTATTATAATTATTATAAGTTTTAGTATATATTAGTATTTTTCCAGTTCGAAAATAGAATCTCACTTCCTAATGGTTTTAGTTCTAAGTTCGTTTAATATGTTTGTGGAATGTAATAAAGTTTTAACACGTCTTAAACGTTACGAAGGAACTAAACTTCTTATTATTGCTGGCGTTTCAACTGGGATTTCAGTCAACAGTGATTTTTAGTATTACATATAGCGAGTTTTATTTACTTATTATGTTCAAATGAGTCGATACTAACTGAAGTAACTGTCAGTTTAAATAAGTATCATTGTTTTAAAAGTTCCATTTTGACCGTTTATAAATGAAAAATTGAATTTATATAGAAAATAATATAAAATACTATTTAAAAAAATATATATAATTATGATAAAATTAATGATGTCTGTTGTATATCAATTACGATTTACTTATATAATTGATAATCCGTTTTATCAATATAATTTTTATATAAAAGCATCTCAAAATTTTCCTGTTATAAATTTACATTAATTGAAAAATATCAGTTTACATGCCGAAAAATCAAAATATCGTTTAATATTTTTGTTAGTTTTATAATATAAATAATTCCATTATAAACTCAACATGTCTCCAATATTCTACTAGCCAAAAAATATACAAGAATCCTGGCTTAGCGCCGAAGAGAGGTATAAATGACAAGCACAATCGATTTATCATCATGACTGCTTGAAATTGTCATGCAATAATTGTTAAAGTCTCAAATTATCTCAAACAGTTTCAAAATAGTATTTTTATTTCTAGAAAGAATTGATTCAAAGTACATTCTATTTTAACTAGCTTTATTGATTGTTTGTACACAATAGAGAAATAAAATGTTTTATACAAGAGATATAGATAAAATTTTAGCATTTGAATCAATAATAAAGAAGGATACTCAAAATAAAAAATAATGACAATGAAAACAATATTACAGAGTCTTCTAACAACTATTCTCATTAAATTATCACTTATAATATCTGATTTAAAATATTTACTTGTTTTATATAAAAAAATATTAATTTTTTTCTGTACTTTTGCTTACTATTCTTTGCTTACTATAATTTCTTTGCATAACTTACATTATCAGTACAACATTTATTGGATATGTTAAGTATTTGGTTTTGTTTATTTCATAAAAGTAATTTGTTTAAACTAGTTAAATACTTGATGATAAATTTTATAGAGTTTAAAAAATGGTTTACATATAGTGTGTAGTAATGTTGCAGTATTTTGTAATATATATATATATATGTTTATTTTTTGTTATATTAATTTAAAATAAAACGTTATAAATTTTCATTTCTTCTACGAATATAACTTATAAATAAAGTACGTAAAATTTGATCTAGCCTAAATTTATTACATTATTCAAGACTGTTGCCTCGAAAAAGAATGATTTAATTCTGACTAGAATGATTATCTATGACATGAGCTCATCTCGAAGAAAATTAAATGATTCGATACTCTATGGAAAATAATGACTAAAGTACATAAATAATTTACTCAGAAAACGCTATAACTAAACTAATAATAAATCAAAACAATGTTGAATGTAAAAAATAAATACTTGCTTAGGAAAATAACGTCTCGTCTACAATAAAAGAATGTATAGAAAGAGACGACTCGATCTATTTCAACTACAAGAATAAATTACTAACTGGAATATTATATTTAAAATTAAACAAAAATTTATATATAAAAATTTAATAACTGTACTGGGAATCAAGATTAATTAGGAATTTTATTTAATCATTTTAACTCGAATTATTTATAAATATAAAGTATGTACGTAAATACCAGTTATTTTTATTTTAATTATTTTTTTGAATTTAAAATATAAAGTTAGATAAATTGTTAGCATGACCTTGTGTGATAAGTAGTTGTTTTCGATATTAATGTGTATTTATTTTCGCCTGATCTGAACCTCGATTTATTGATGTTATTGTCAATTCTGAGAGCTTTATCGAGTGCAACGAGTAATTAAACTTTTAGCAATTGACATGTTATTAGAAATTCAATGAATTGATAAAATACAAAAAAAGTATTGTTTATGGTAATCTAAATCCATTAGGTTTCTGTTGAGCTGTTAGTTTCTTCGTTTGTTCTTTTATTATCTTCAAATAAATTAGTTTGAAACATTAGTTAAAAAAGAATTTAAATATTTTAACCAAATTTCCTCTAAACAGAAATAATTTAAGAGATTCATAAATTTACAAGACAGTATCAGTTTTATTTTTATTGGAAACATCTTCCTCAGAGTGATAAGGTAGATCAAAATTTTTTTTTTCTGAGAATGATGGAATCGTCATCAAAATATGCATCTAATCAATTATTGAACATTTTTGATCGGAATTTTTTAAATGTAAATAAAATACAAACGAGAATATAATACTTAGTTTTATATAGAAAGTGTTTTATAAGAATAACTTTTTCAGAACTTGTATTCTATCAGAATAGAATATAATGAATATCGTAGATTTAAAAATTTAATTATGTTTATAGTATTTATACACTGTATTTTCATTTTAGTAGAGAAATGCTCATACTAATTAAATTTTGATAATTGTATTCCTTCACAAGAAACTATTTTAATAAAATTAATACTATTAAACAGTATCCATATAAAATAACAAATTTACTTAAAAATATTTATATTAATTAGAAAAAAAAATGAATGAAAGATTGTATGTAAATATTTCAAAATACTTTATTGATTTTGTTTGAATTTTTTTTATAATCGTCTGTTTGACATAACATTTTCAATTTTATCTAATGTAAAAATAAACTAATTTACAATATGTTCACTATTCGTGTCTTGAAACGCATGGAAAGCCATGACGTATCTTGAGTACCATGCACGAAACTCATGATTCATATATCACAAGATAGAAACAGTATGAGGGGAAAATGACATTTTCGCTGACTTGAAAAATTGATTCCATGTATTCATATAAAGAACGATGAATATATGAAATTTATCTTATCAGTGAAGCGAAGAGGTAGATACATTTCGAAATATTTAATTTGGTTCTTGTTTTTTTTAATATGTATATTTTTTGCAGTTTATGTAAGTTATTACTTTTGGATTACTTAACATTCATTCTTGAAAAATTAGAAATGCATTAATTAGTTAAATGATTTAAAAATGGTTGTATTTGTTTCAGTAGATTCTTTTTTCTTTGATGTTTATTAATTATCTAGTTATATAAAAAGAAAAAGAATAACATGAGTAATCATTTCTTAGTTTATTTTTAAAAACAATTTGTTTTTCTTTTATACTAAATACGCTTTCAAGAATAGGTTTTCATCATTTATTCTTGATAAATGCTATAAATTGGGTCGACTGTTGAGTTGTATTTAGATATAAGAATAAAATTGAAATACACGAGTATGTAAATATATTTTACTAGAAAGTCTACTTATTCAGTGATTTTTTATTAGTTATCTTTTTAGATATTTTCCTTGTAACGAAATCTAACTTTATCTCTGATTTTAAGTTATTTTTGTTAGATTTTATTTGTTATTTGTAGAAAATAGTAAAAATAAACTGCCGAAATAACATTCATAGAAAAATCTTCATATCTTATAAGAATAAGATCATAAAGGTTAAAAAAAAATCATATAGATGGTCAAGACCGTAAATTCATTAGTAAGGGTTTTTACATAGAATAATATTTTAAATTATAATACAGTTCTGACACTGGAAAAAAAACGTTCAAAAATTCATTACTCTTTCATCCTACAACCATAAAATAGTTTTTTGAAAATTACCTCAATAATGAATTATTGATTATTATTTTTGATTGTTGCTTATGTGTATTTCGAAGACGATGCCAACATCTTCAGAGCACAAAAATAAAGAAAAATCACTTGTATCTATCTTGGAACTCTGAGAATGTTGGCATCAACATAGAAATGTGTATTAGCAACAATCAAAAATTATAAATAAACATTTATTGAAAAATTTGTAGTTTCTGATCCGTGAGGATAATTTATTAATGAAACTATTTGAAATGTTAATTGGTTGTTTTCTTTTCAATTCTTGGAGAAAAAATATTTATATTTCTCTAAATCTTCTAATCGAAATTTTTAGATTGAATTATCAGTTTTTACTTATAACGTTTAAGATTGAAGTTAGGGTATTTTCTTATTCAAGTATATTGAAGTATATAATAGATATGATGATTATAATAGATATGAAGTATATAATAGATAATAATAAATAAATTATTTTAATTATAGAAAATTTTTTATATAAAAAATATTTTTTTTAAAAAAATAAAATGTTGTTTACTCACGTTTAGTTAACAGGCAAGTAATAAGATCAATAAAAAATATTTGAAAAGTATTAAATACTCTAATCTCTTTGTTATTGGCTGTACTACTTCACTCAATACTTGACCATATGTTAACATTATTCCTGCTATAAAAAGGTGTTTACTAGTTTCATTGTAATAAACAAGTATATTAAAACTGGGTGAGGATGTTAGATTCAATTAATTCAAATTACACAGTGAAAAACTGTAACATATTTATACGAATTTCAAAAACATTCAAGTATGTTAAACACTATTATTTATTTATTTAATTTGGAAAAATTACATATCTGTTGTGTAAATCTTTTAACAAAACGAATATTTCTTCCACAACGATTTTTTAATTATTATCATTACAACAATTTAAAAATATAAATTATAATAAAAAATATGCAGTTCATACGAAACCTAAATACAATCTCAAACAATTAAACTATTTTCTTGTAATTTATCATCAATTTCATTAAATACGACTTCAAGTATAATTTCTTGATATAATAATTACTCTGATAAAGAAAATTAGAATATTACGTTTTTTGAAGCATAAGCATTAATTGTGTAATTAAGTAAGTGCGTTTTAATAAAATATGCAGATTTTACACTGATTAGCAGTAATATATACGTAAGGTTTTCTTATGCAAAATGGCTTTAGATGAGTCATCAAATATGTACTGTTGTTTTTAAATGAATCATTCTTTTAAATGTAAATATATATATATATATATATATATATATATTGATAACGATAATATATTTTTTTTCAATTAAATAAAAGCGGATTACATTATTTGAAACTTCAAATGTAATTAGTACTGTTTAAAGGTATACAGTAATAATTACTTTAGACATGACCAGTGTGTACGTGTGATTTTTCATGTTCTCTGTTGAACATAAGGAAGAAAATGTAAGAAAATATATTGGAGATGCTATAATATTTTTTTGTTTTTTTTTTTAAGTTTTATTTTGATTAAAAATAATGCATCAGAATTTTTTATGGATATAGAGTAGAAAAATATCGAAAAAAAAACTATATTACACCAATAGAAAAATATTTTTTCTTTGAAGTCTGTTTATTCAGATATCGAGGTACAATAAATCTATTTAATTATTTTTAATTGTATCTAAAAAAGGACATATATATATATATATATACATACAGTGAGTCAAAAAAACTTTCACACACCTTGTACTCTTGAACAAAACGTTTGAAAATTTATTTTTTTTGCTATAATTCCGTGCTTTAAAAAAATGTTTTTCATGTAAACATAGAATTCCAAGAAATGTAATTGATGCAATACGAAAATTTAAGTCAAAAAAAATTTTGTACAGTATAATTTTGTAGTCGGTTACAAGAGCTGCGATTGAAGTTTTGAACAGTTTTTTTCCTAAATTTAGTATTTTAAAAGTTACAATTAAAAATAATAGTTTTTTAATTCAATTAGTTAAGTTTCTTTGTACGAAATTTTTTCTGATATCAATTTAAGGCAACTTCTTTGTTTTTTATTTTTTTTTTACTTCTTTATTTTCTATATTTTAATATATTTGGATTTATTTTCTTATAAGTTTATTCTTTAATATAAGGCAAACGTGTTTACAAAATTGCGTTAATGGATTTTTATTTTTAAATAAAAATATAAAGTGTATGAAAACTTTTTTCACTTACTGTATATATATATATATGTCGCAAAATGTCGTCGTTTCGTCTGTGACTATTCAGATTAGTTGAATAACATTTGTTTAACGACACTAATCTATTTATATTGTTCTGAGAAAATTTTAAGCGGCCGCTCTCGTAATCTTTACTTATAGATGTTTGTATATATGTGTGTGTATATATATATATATATATATTTGTAGGTATGGTATTATAAAAGTAGATGTTTTCATTTTGCTGTAAACCATTCAAAATCATTATTTTCGATTAATAACCTTGTTTTATCGAACTGATAATGGTGATAAGATAAAATTAAAATAAAAGTGCTTGTAAAAGGTGTCAGATGAAAAGTGAACTGATTTCAATTTTATACGTGAGTTTAACATTGAATGTATAATATGAATGTTATTTTAATATTCTGAGAATTAAATTTATAAAACGTATAAATTCAGAGAATGTATCGTTCACAGAAACAAAACTCATGATTATATTATTCCAATAACTGGAATAATATACTTTATTAGTGAAATTTTAAGAAAAATCTATGAACGCAATAAGAAATATATATTAATTAATTTGCAGTAAAATTTATTTATGAATTTTCTAAGAGAATTCGAGTTTTGATTATAATTTCTAATTATGTTACGAAAATTATATATCAGATAATTTTAATTTTTTGGCATAAAGATCAAAGAGTAATTTTATTGTTATCGATATTATCTTGAATTCCAAAATATCTTTAAAAATGTTTGTAATAGATATAGTTTCATTTCTTAAGAATAGTTATTAATAATAAAATAAATTACTCTTTTGAAGCTAGATTTTTCTGTTTGAAATTTATGCTACATTTCTAATTAATCCATTCAGACCTGAATTAATTTTGTTGTAAAAATTTTTTTTTCTGTTTATTGTAGGCGATACGGGTTTAAATAAGATAAAAATATTATTTTTTTTTATTGATTTTTCATAGTTTTCCAGCATGGGCATAATTAGGCACAATATGAACTATATAAAAATGAATATAAAAAAATATAACATATTTTACATAAGATTATCTTATAAATATTTGTATTAACCTAATTTAACCTAATAACTAAACATTATGATAGGAGTAATGACATTATTTTTGGGAATATTATGCCCATCAATCCGTATTTTTTAATTTTGACATTAAATTTACAACATTTCTTGGAAAGAAGCACAGTGGTTCAAGTAGGTGATAGAGATGTCATAACCCTTAGAATGCTAAAGTATACAAAAATGTCAATGCGTTAAAATATAGATTTTTTTATATTTTAGCTCTCTAAAGATAATAGATTTGCAATCTAATAACAAATAAGCTAGTTTCAAAACAGTTAATAATCAGTTATTGAATATTTTGTTTCAAATAAAACTTTACGGCGTGCATAGACTGGAAATTCGTTTGTGCCAATGTTAGAAATTAACTAGAGAACTAAACTAAATAGAATATCAATTAGAACATATACATGTAATTAGTTTTTTACTAGGATTTGCAAAATTACAAATTTACTTAAACTTTATAAAATATTAAACTTCTAAAAGATTTCTTATTTGCATTCAATTAATCTTATTAATGGATCCCCATATAATAATTAACAATGTCATAATTAACAGAAAAACTTAACAAATATATTAAGAATATTTATTAGTATTCTAACAGGAAAACCGAGGAAAAATTATAAATATTATGCTAGAGAGAGCAAAACAGTAATTATTGTCTGGTTTGTGTAGCATAAAAGTTTATATTCATTTTGTAATAAATTACTGCAAGATACATGCTACACATACATACACTCTTATATATATATATATGTATATATATATATATATGTGTGTGTATGTATGTATAAAGTGTATGTAAAAATAAGATATAGTAGAGCGAAAAAAACATAAAATATAACCAATATATTCATAAATATATTAGAGTTTATTTAAAAATAAAATTTTATAAGGTTATTTAAATTTCAAATTATGTTCAACAATATTTAAATAGTACTTTTGAAAGTTCATGTATAATTATGCATGACTTCAATAAGATAAAAATCATTCCACGATTTATGTTAACCTTTTTTCCAGTAAAGTGTCTTACAAATATGTTGAAATAACAAGAATGAATCAGTGTTGAAAAATGAACGCAATTATTGAGATTAATATACGTATTAAATAAATAATAAAGATACTCGTGATGATTTCATGCCTTAATTAGTAGAAATAACCGTACGTTTTTATGTAAAACAGAATAATGGAATTAAGTATGTGTTAGACAAAAATCGGCTCTATATAACGATCGTTTATAAGTGGAATGGTCTTGGATTTGTTATTTTCGCTATTTAGGTACAAGCTATTTTGTATTTTAGGAAATTATTCTGACATATGAATTGATTGCAGTTTTAAAAACTAGTTCAATTATACTTAATTTTTGTGTGTACCTTAAAAAAATACAGATGAGATAGTCATGCATGAAATATCACCTATATGTATTGTCATTTTTTCAATAAGCATTCATGTTTGCTGTATCACTGAATATATAATGACCTTTTTTATCAAGAGGTCTTTATCAGACAGTAGATCGTTAAAGACTGATTATAATGATAATATAAAATACGATATAAATTTTATATATATATATATGTGTATATATATATATATATATATATATATATATATATATATATATATATAAAGAAAGAAAACGAAAATAATGAACAAGTTACGATATTTTCTCAATTAATGGTTTTAAATTTATTTATGTGTAAATATTTTTATACATAAATTGTTAAAAATCGAATTGGAATGATGATTTTTTTTATTAAACATCTTTTTTATGAAAATTACAGAAGTGTGATATATTATAGTTACAAAATAATTCTGGTACTATGGTTGGATTTCTCTATTACGAAGAAAGTTACTGTTCACTTCACAAAACATAAAAAAAATCTGATTAAAAAAGTTCAATAATTAATTAGTGTTTATTTTTGACTCCTGCTTATGCAAATTTTGATGGTGATTTCATTATCATTTTCTGTACATCAACACTGTAGGTATAATAAAATCGCAGTCGAAATGCTTAGAAGAAATAATCAAAATCAACTAGTAATAATCAACTGTTGAACATTTCTGTTCAGAAACTTATTTTGTTTTATTTAAAAAAGTAATTGATTTTCAAAGAACTGAGTTGTTTTGCTTTTCTATACATTGAAAATGTATAAAAAGCCAAAATGAAAAAGTTGTAAACATAAATAAAAGTTATGAATAAATATCATCGATTTTTGTTCTAGTTTTATTGAATATGTATTTGTTAAGTATAACATTATTTTGTTGCTATTTATAAAATATTTTGATGATTAAAACAAAAATTAAATATGATATGAAACTTTGACTACTTGAAGATTTTAAACTACAGATGAAAAAAAAAACAAATTAAAGCTGTCTAAGTATTAAATACCTTAAATTATTGAATGGTTAAATTACTGTAATTCTACTCCAATAACGATTAAACACCAATAAAATAAATATAAAAATTAATGAGGCAAAATACTCAAGTAGTAATATAAATTTTGAACAAATAGAATTTATTTTCAAATTAACCCATTTTAAATTATAATAGAAAGAAAACTGCACTAAGGTACAGCAAAATCTGATTTAATATTTTTTTTATTATATGTCAGAGAATAACAGGCGTACAATCAATTCAGGCAATGAAATCGCATTGTTTTACTAGTCAATACTGTTAAACACATTTATTTATTTCTTAATCATAATAACTCACATTTCTCAGTCACTTTGCCCTGTGGACAAAGTGACGAGTATCTACGGTATCGAGAAATGTTTGCTTTGTCAGCTTATAGGTTTCAAGTTTAATTCATTGAGTTTCGTTCTTAAATATTTTTATGTATAAATATATTATGTTGTAAAAATCAAAAAACAGTTTTTTTCTGTTTCTTCCTATTTTCCAGTTAAATTTGATGGGCTATATACTAGTTTAATAATAAAAACTTAAAGTTTTAATAACAAATAAAAATATTTTGTCATCAAAGTATGTGAGGATTGTTATATTTTTTACAATCGTGATTATGTGTAATACATATTTTTCTGCACTTTGTTCTGTACTCCTGTATTTTTTTGTAGTTTTCCTCAAATTTGTCTCTCTGACGGTGGTAACATTACCATCAAAATGAGTATAGTAACAATCAAAATGAAAAATAATCAGTTATTAAAAATTTTTGATTAGAATTTTTTTATGGTGTGGAAGTTGTATAACTACTTGCGTTATATATTTTTTCATCTACAAAGATATTATATTTTTTTACATAAAATAGCAATTATTTGTTTGTGTCCGCATGTGTAAATAAAATAAAACCTAGAGAAAGAGAGAACAGTTATAAACTTTTTTTTTACATTGAAGAAGTAAGATATATTTTCATGCCTGTTATTAAACCATTTAAAATTCATTAAAATGTAACTCTTTATAGTAGATTTGAATAAACCGTGGGTTGATTATATCAAATTATCAAAGTGTAGGTAACTTACAGAGTGGGTATAACGTATTTCCGTTTATACAAATTAAAACGAACATTTTTTAAATAGCTATGTGTTTATATCATATTTTTCTTTCAAATACACACATACAGTACCTTTACATTTGTTTTACCTTTCTGATTACTAATTAAGCTCTAAAAGAAAAGCTGGACAGCCGTGTGGTACGAACTGGCTTCAATAAATGTTCATTTTAATGTATATATGAAATAACGAATCCGATTCGGAACTGTGCGAATTAAATAATCGATTTACTTGCGTAGTAAAAAAAATTATTAACAATATAATCCGGTATATTGAACTTTGTTATTAATCTATCATTATAAATACGAGATTCAAATGAAAAGAATCTATTAAAATACTGGATTAGTTTCTACTTGCAGAAACGACAACCAGTCGACTAGTTTAATTTAAATTTTGCGTAGGTCCACACACTTCTGTTATTATAATAGACGTGCTTGGTTCTTAATTGTAATTGTTATTTTTCAAATCAAAGGCAACATGTAGTTGCTGCGGGGCATGTGTTCGTTCAAGGTCAAAACCACAAATTAACTGACAACGTATAAATAACGAGCGAGTGTCTTAATATCACCGTTTCTTATATTCGATAGTAATAATAAACGTAAACATAATATTTTCTTATATTGTTAGAACGCTTTCTTGTGTTCAATATAGACGAAACAATTATCAGCTCCACTTTATGCATATCACGGTATAAATTAATTATCCTTATATGACCGCTTGAACTTATTTTTAGATTCATGCTATATATATATATATATATATATATATATATATATATATATATATATATATATGTATATATATATAACAGCTACATGAGGTCAAGTCTGCCTGTTGAAATAAAATCTTTTTTTATTATAAAGGTTTGATCATCGTACAATAATAATTTTGTAGTTGTTGATTATATTTTTTTACAGTACACTATTGACTCGATTATTATAAAAGGTTAAGTGGTTCATTCCAATTAAAGAATTTTTACAAGTATGTAGTGAGAGATTTATTATAATATTCAAGTGAAATTAAATGTTATAGTAACATTAAATCAAAAAGCTCTACTATATATAATATTTTTGATGAAAAGATTGCATTTGAAATGATGATTTATTTTATATATTGAATTTAAAATTTAGTGTAAGTTCATATTAAGATTTTCTGATTTGTGTATTTTTTATTGACGTTCAAAATCACAAAACAGTTTTTGGATAAAAATGGTCAACAATTCTCTTTGATTGTTGTTTATGCGCATTCTGACGAAGATATTATCATTACTAAGGGAAAAATTCCTGCAATAATAGCGGTTGATAGAATGAAAGTATTATAGTAAATCAGATCTACACATAAATGATAGGGTAAAACAAAAATTTGAAAATATCAACTAGATAATAAAATACTTAGATGTCATACTTAATAAGAATTAAGGAAAAAAATTGAAGTAAGAGGAGAGTAGAGAAAAACAATAAACCATTCTTATATAATTAACTGAAAGAAGATATGAAAAATTCATTTTTATACTTCCAAACTTTAAGGATGATAGAATCTCGTGTGTAATTAAATCAAAACGAATAATATAAAACTGTTGAACATTCTGATAAGAAAAAGTGTCATGGTATAGGGAGTGTCTCATTTATGATAGTTTGAAAACTTATTAAATTTTCAAAGGTGTACTTTTTTGAAAATATGAATATTTTAATAATAAATAATACATAATAAAGAATCAAATGAGTGCAACTGATATTTATTAATGGATTTAAAGTATAACTGATTTACTCATTGACATATTATTAAGTTTTTCAATATTTTGTTTATTTTACAAAGATTTTTCATTTAATTTATCTTGAGCTATATGAATTAATTAAAAGAGTTTAATCTATAAAAAAGGTTATTTTGGATGTACTATTTATAGTGCATAACCTTAAAAAAGTTTACACTTCTAAAATAAAGGGAAAGAGAGGGAAAATTAATTTATTGTGCTCTAGAGAATTCAAATGTCTTAAACACAGGAGAAGAAATTATGAACTTATTATTGTATTAATCATATATATACAGTAGAACTCCAGTTATCGAGCATAACTTCTATCATGGCTCTGCCAGATAACGAAATTTCCGGATAAGCAGATTGTATGGGTTTTTGAATTAATAAAGAGGCACACATAGTTATTTGAGTTATATAATGAAGATATTTATTGAGTGTAAGTATTAGTTTTCGATTTAGAAAAAATTTTTTTTTAAAAATCAGTTATTTTTTTCTTGGAAGAAAATAGTTTAGCTGTAGCCATATTTCTGATGTATCGCAGCAGAGCCTCTTTCTTCAGATCATTAGCTATGTTCTGTTCTTCTAAATATTATCATGATATCTTCAATTGTGTTTATGACATGAACATAACAAGTTGTTGTCTAGCGAGAAGTTTTTTCTTCTTTATCTTCAATTATCGGCTCTTGAAAAACTTGGCTAAAGATTTCGTTATCATTAAAAATTTGGTATCCAACTTCATTCTCATGTCTGTTTAGCCATTCTCGGATGTTTTCGTTACCACAAGCTGAGCAAGCAGGTATCTAGTGTAAAATATCTCAAATTACGTTTCACTAGGAATGACACCAACATCTTTGTAGCAGCACTAGATGTAGACGGACCAGCGACTTCTATAGTAGTCTCAATTTCATTCACTCATAATAAGATTGTTTATGTTAAAACAAAAAAAAATGATTTGTCTGGTGTAGCATTATAACATATATATATATATACACACACGTTATAATTATATGGCCGGATAATCGGTTTTATGGATAATTACTTCCCAGATAATTGGAATTCTACTGTTTATATATATATATATATATATATATATATATATATATATATATATATATATATATATATATATACATATATATATATATATATATATATATATATATATATATATATATATATATATATATATATATATATATATGTATATATGTGTGTGTATGTATGTTACGGATTTATTTTTGATAAAAATGTAACACAACGAATAGCTGTTGTCTTCCTCTGATTACAGAACTATTTTGTTTCTAATTGACTTCCAATCATTTTTAACTGTTCAATATTTTAAAATGAAATCGAATAATAAGCTATTACTTTAAAGAAATTGTATTTCTTTAAACGTTAACACACATATTCATGTAACTTTATTGAAAAAGTTTTACATTTTGTGACTAGATTAACAAAAATATTGATAGCTTATCATTATCTTAAATCGTACGTGTGATCTAGCACATAATTATGAATTATATTTATTTGTAAAATAAAATCATATTAATTGGTTGCATTAATTAAAAAGTATTACGTTGTATAAATAAAAAGCATATTCATATTATTAATATTACATATATATATATATATATATATATATATATAATATCTAAAAATTAATCATTGATATCATTTAAAAACAAGAAAAAATTTATAACTCGAAACTTTTATATGATATGAATATTTGTTTAAAATTATACGAAATAAATTTGAAAAAATCTAAAACTGTTTCTCAACGACAGATTACATAAATCACAAAGCCGGATTCTACACTTACAAAAAAAAATGGTCGACGTATGTAAAATTAATAACTCAGGAAATCACTGTAGTAAGTAAACCTCATCAACACGTAATGTTGTCATGAAGATTTGTATAATTACAAGATTCTTATATAAAAATAAAGATGAACCTTAAAAGACAACTTAATAAATATTTATATTCGTGTTGTATAAATAATTATAAACTCACTGATTTATACAATCATAATGAATCATTTCTAGATGTATTTAAATTATAACAATGTAAATGTTTTCTAAGAATATGTACATTGTTTTAATCTTTCTTAGAATCGTACAGTTGTGTATTATATATATATATATATATATATATATATATATATATAATGTATATATATATATATATATATATATATATATATTTACAAAATTATAACTTTCTGATGATAAAATGATCCGAAATACTTAATAATTACTTATAACATTTTTAAGTAAAAAAATATATAATTTTTATTCTAACAAGGGAAGTAATAGTTATTTACTGTTAATCTGAATTTTTTATTGTATTAGTATTTTATAATTAAGTAAGAAAGCTTATTATATTCAGTACTGAATACTACTATGATAATTATTAATGTAAACACATTTATTTCTTTTAATATAAAATTATATCTTTAATTGAATTTCCTATTTTTTATAATAACTAATGAACGAAAATTCACTAAGAAAAACAAATAAAATAAAATACAGTTCAAAATATTTCATTCCTAAAGCCTACACTTAAACTTGCACCAAAACAAATATCATTGAACTTGAATATCTATATCTATACATAAATTGAAAAATAAGAAATGAAAGACGTCTTTATTTTTTTCTAATTATCCGAATCAGTTTCTCAGTAAACTCGTTTATATATATATATATATATATATATATATATATATATATATATATCTTCTCTGTTTTTTCAGTAACGAATATCATTAGAAATACATCATATATTTTTTTAGAATCAGATGTATATATATATATAACTATACACTATTTATATAATTTTAATAACGAGCAGGTGGTGTTCAAATAGTAAGCACGAAAGAGTGTTGACCAATAGGTCATTAGTTCGAATTTGAGTATACGAACGCATAAAAAAATATTGCCTTGAAAGCTTAATAACCTCTGTTGATGACATTTCACAAGAAGTGAAAAAATAGTCTATATAGCAACGTATTTGAACCTTTTGACATTGTTTTTTATGTTTTCAGTTTAAATATCTGTTAAATCTGTTTAAAACTTCAAGTTTTATTTTTAGTTTTAATTTTTTATGTGATTTTAAGTATGTTTACACTGAATATGTATAATATATTTGACAGTACTTTTATTCTAATATTTTATAAAAGTGATATTAAATGTATATTTACATAGTTTACATTTTACATTATTGTAGTTTAGAAAACAGGTGCTGGTTTATTTTTGGTACATTTCTATTTCGCCTTCGTTGGAAATGGGTGGTCTTACAAAGAATGAATTCTCCCTCTAAACATCTTTCTGGCATATAAGACAAATAGACTACTTCGCCACGACAAGGCATTATTTACTAAGAGTAGATGTATGTATGTATATATATACTTATATATAGATATATACATATGTATGCGAGTATATATGTAACGTTTTATTTTAGGTCTTACTGTACTTACATCATTCAATAGCAAGTACAATATGAAAAGCTAAGATTGTCAAAGTATACATGTTTTGTATATGAAATTATCTTAAAGATCTAATGACAAATTTCAAACATTGGAAAGTGATAATAATTTAATAACTTAAATTCTTGATAATATAAACGGTCTAAAGAAATTAATTAAAAGTATTAGTATAAGTAACGATTTAAAAATTGAATTTTCACAACAGAACATCAGTACTCTTATTAATTTATTTTAAAAGATTTTTTTTGATAATTTAGAAAAGACTAAAAAGGTTTGAAAAAAATAGATTAAAAAAATTTGGAAATATACACAAGCAGAATAAAAATAAAATAAACGAAAAAACAAACACTCAATGTGATTAAATTTTTAAAATAATAAATGTATGAGTTTTGAATTAAATGAAAACATATTAACAATTAAATCAGTTAAAAATTGATTAAATCAGCTGAGTTGTCGACATGAATTTACTTCACTGAGATATATTTGAATATTGCATGTGTCGCAATCGGTAGTAGTAACAAAAAATATATTAGTTTGAAGAAAAATAATTACAAAATTACAAATAAATAAACTCCTCAATACAATAATAGTTTAAATATGACTTAATTTTAATTATTTCTTATTATTTAATAAAATAAACAAAGTTTTTGATGTGATTAAAAGACTAAATGATTGTGTTAATATTTATTCTGTCTCTTACTTATTATTCTTATACAAATAACAAAAAACCTATTTAATATTTTCACGATAATATAAAAGCAAGTATTCGAATAGTTAGTATTGCAAATAATTGCAATTTTATAAAAAAATGTGGTATTGAAGTGAATGTTCTTTTTTGCAAACTGAATAAGCCACAGCATGAATTCATCATTCTTGTATTTGAGGATCATTGCACTTTTTTATACCTATTTGATATAATATTTGAAACGTAATATAAATGCATTTATCTATACCGTATTGGGAAACCCCAAAGCAAAAAGGTTATTGACACTGAACATTTACTACATTTAAATTCTGCTGTAAGAAAAAAACGATTTGTTTTTATTGACTACATCCGTTCCTGAAGCTTGAAAATAAAAATATGTTTGATATTATACTAAATAATTTCGATCATCTATTGAAATATTAATATATTTTCATGTTAAAATAATGTGAACAGTATGAATATATTTTTTTCACTTTAAATTTGTAAAATTTTAAATTATAAATATAATAAATTTTATAAATTTGAAAATGTTTCTAGGAATTAAAAAAAAACATTGAAGTAATCATTCTGCATTTAAAGATAAAAACAAATAATGTTGAACAAATTTAACTATTGTGTAAATTAAATTATTTTTGAAAGTTTTTACTGTTCAATCAATTGTCTGTATTATTTAGCGATTGAATTAATACTTTCAATTGTGGACCAAATTTCAATCATATGCGTTGTTACGCTTGACTGCTATTCTTAAATATTTCACACTTGATTAATATTTTTTATCTTATATCTACAGTCGCGATTAAATGCCATGTTAATTTTTTTTATAAAACTAATCAAATGTAAAAATTAAGTTCGGCTTAGTCAAAAAGAATTTTGTATTCATATTTATAGAAATGATTACTCATGCTTTTATTAACATCTGCATACATATACTTTTCTTTTTAAAAACGAAATAAAAATATAAATAAAGGCGAAGTTATTACTAAGGTATTGGAAATGCGTTGTTAGTCTGTCTTGTATGAACAATACAATTCTGTTATTGTGGATAAATTCACTTTTATAAATATTTTTTTCACTCATCCCATAAATCATATTACTTTTGCTGATCAAAAATGTTCAATAAAGGATTATTGATAATTTATGATTCGTTTTTATGGGCATTTCGATGACAATGCCATCATGTTCAAAGCGCTATGATAAAGATTATCAAAATTAATTTATTAGTTTGGTAGTAAAATAATTGAGGTTTTTTTTCTGAATATTAACCTTAATTTTTTTCAATGACAATGTCAATTCAACGTGTTCATGTTAATATTATTTGAAACTGCATTTCTCGTTCTGTATTTTGGTAATATCGATTTTGGTTTTATTATTAATTTTGGTTCAAATTGGGCTATTGAATTAAAGATAGAAAAGAAGCAAATAAGAACATTTTTTTGTATAAGTTCAAAACGGGTGGTAAAGCATCAGAAACTACTCGTAAACTAAACGATACTTTTACTATGGATACTGTTAAGAAACATACGGCCGAATGGTGATTCCACAAATTTCGTGTTGGGGACGAGAGCCTTGAAGATGAAAAAATTCGCGGACGTCCTTCTTCGGTTCATTACAACCAAATGAAGACGTTAGTTGAATCAAAACCATGCACAACAATTCGAGAGCTTGCACGAAAGCTAGACGTTAATCATCTAACAGTTCTGAACCACAAATGAAAAAATGTATACTAATTTGAAGATCATAAACCGCAATTATTTTTCTACCAACCTAATATGTTTCTTAATACTATAAGAATAATGGAATCTTTGATCAGAATTTTTTTGATTAGTTCAAAAGTTTTCTAATCTTCGTAGACTTCTTCTTTATTAGATTTTTCCAAGGAAATCTTTCTGTCGAACTACCAGCATCTCATTTCAATTTTTCATTGATTTATATTTTTTATTAACCTCTGTTCATTTGACCAAAAAAATTTCAAAAATCTCTTACTCATGTCGGTTTGTTTTATGAAAGGAAGATTTATTTATGAACATATTTTTTTCTTTTATCCAACAATTTCTTATTTAGTACAAACATTTTTCTGATATAATACCAGAAATACATTAAACATATTTTATCTTTGTGTAACATTTTAATACTTTGTTAAAATTCAAAAAAGATTTTATAATTTATGTCGTTGAAGAAAACTTAAAATGACTTTTTCGTTGAGGTTTATAAGTAAATTAAAGAATTCTTTCAATTTCAATGCGAATAAGTTAATAATATTATAACAATATATTATTTTTATCTTAAATAATATTTTAATTATTATGCATGAGAAGATTTAATCATATTTGTCTCAGACGAAAGCTTAATAAAGAGTTGTAATTACTTTGTTTTATTAATATATGAGTTGTTACGCCTACCATGGTCAAATATATATATAATATATATAATATATATATATATATATATATATATATATATATATATATATATATCTGAAACTCGTTTGATTGAGCAAGTAATGTACGAACGAATAATATGTATATAAAGGCTTTTATCAGTTGCCTTCCAGTGCTTTTCAGAAAACCGCATTGTGTTAAGGACATTGTAATCAATCTATTATGTTCTTTTTTATATCCACTTATGCATATAAATACAAACATATTTCATTCCGTTTATTGTCTCAATGTCAAATTGCAGTACAATATATAATTCAAATGTAACTGCCTGTAGGAAATGTGGTTTCGGATTGAGTCTTATAAAAACAGCAACACAGTGTCGTGACTGAAGTACCCTTCACCATAACAAAAAAAGTATGATATAAAGTAGCAAATGTCGTCATAAGTGCCTGAATGTCTATAAACACATGGATCTTGTCCAACACTATTATTTATAGAAATTGCGTTATTGGTGTAATTTAAACATCTTTATCACTCACTTAAACGTCAGGAAATTCAACCTTACAATGTTAATGTACTTGGACTGAAATATTCTTGTGAACACACTGCCAAGAAAACACATATTCCTATCACTGAACTCTGCTTTATATCATCAAAAATCTAATTTTGAACAGATACGTTCTTCAAAAGCAATATTTTTAATATGACAGTTTTAGTACATATGCGACCAGGTTCAAAAAGGATCGTCCGTTGACGAGCCGTTGTCGACTGATATATCAAAGGGAGAATATTAAAACGTGCACAATGATTTAAAATTTGTCAGTAATTACGATACATGCATACATGCATTCATCGGACGTGCATTTTAATGTTTATACACGTTGACCTAGGATTATTTCGGGACTCTGTTAATTTTGAATTTTTGACGTCTCTCACATAGCTATTTTACGTAGTAAAATTATTATTTCGTTTTTAAGGTCATTATACACATAGTGGAAATGTGTTTGACCTTTAAAACATACCCACTCATAGAGAAATATTCTAAAGAATATTTTCGCGAATACTATTTTTGATTAACAAGGTGAGTCACCGATGTTTGACATTTTTCCAAATAATTACAATTTAAAAATATGATTGTTAATTTAATGACTCGAAATAACTTATTGTCTTACCGTATGTTTGTAGTACAAAAATAGACGGAATCCGAGTTGCTTAAACTTTTTAATTAGCTAAGTTTCAGAACAACGGTCAATGTCAGCGCAATCATGTGTTCAATATTCATTTAGTAAATATCTTAATTTCTCGCGAAACACGACAGGAAAAAAACGATTTACTTACATTCACACACAGTAGACAATCAGACGATTCGGAATTGTGGTGTGCTCGGTTACGCTCTCTGACCAATTGATTAAAGATTTTCGTGGTTTTGTTGGTTTTTCTTCAAAAGTTGTTAAAAACATGAAATTATGAGAATGTGAATTACATTGTACTTTCTATACATATACATACATACATACATATATATATATATACATATTTATAAGGAACGAACACAATAATAAAATATTCTATCACATTAATTTTTAATATTCAATCTATGATAATAAGAAAACTGTATACCCATACATGCGTTCACAATTCTATACGACAACAATATTAGTCGTATAAAATTAATGTAACTATTTCTTGCTTCTTGAATCTGAAAAAAAAATATTAAATATTTTATGAATATTAATTTTCACAGATTCAATAAACCTATAAAAATTTGGTATTCAAATTTAAATGGCTGAACTAATGATCAGTTTAATATGTTTCCATCTCTATTCACCGGATGAACGGTCGGTAGAAATGGTGTAGATTATATTTTTTATATTAAACGAATGCATAAATAATATGTATAATAAAATTATTATTTCTGTCACATTCAAAACATTTTTATGAGTACAAACAGACACATGCATTCTTTAAAACTAGTCGCAATATAATTGGTTATTGAAAAAAATATCGTGACAATATGTTTATATATATATGTTTTAATATTATGATGCATTTTTCTTATGAAGTAAATGATAAGTTAATATACATTTTTAATTGTAGTATAAGTGTACTTATTGGGGGAATTCATAAAGTATATATGTATAATCTACAATTCTCCTACTTTTATAAAATATAAGTATATTAAATTGTATGTAAATTTGATTTTACACACTTGTATACTTTGTATACACTGATACTCGTTTCTGATCTGTTGTTGTACATAAAATTGTAAACTTTGCATCTAGTACTTTGTACATTGTACAATCTTCTTCTTATCCTGACTTTAAATATCTTTGAAAATTGTTTCAAAAACAATATTTTAAATATTTTTTCGCTTTATTAACAACTAAAAAATATTTCATGTTCAATTAAAAATTGTACTTGTTTTATCCTTTTAGTAAATTATATTTTTATTTAAATTAAACGAATTAACGGGATAATCTTTTATTTACCCTTTATTAATTTGTCTTATTCAATTTTTTAAAGAAATCAATTCACCTTATTTATATAATGGTGATTTCTCTCGTTTAACTAATTGATTTGTTTTCTGTCAAAAACGCGAAGAAATTAAATATAATGAAATAATTTTTATTTTTTCGAAATATTAGGTTGGTAAAAAAATGATTGCGGTTTATGATCTTCAGATTCATATACATTTTTTAATTTAAGTGGTTTTAAGTGGTGAAGAACTGTAGGATGACTAACGCTTAACTTTTGTGCAAGCTCTCGAATTACTGTTCGTGGTTCTAATTCAACTAACACCCACAGTTGCTTGTTATGAACTGAAGAAGGATTCCTGTGACTTTCTTCATCTTCAAGGGTCTCATCCACAGCATGAAATTTTTGAATCACCATTGTACCGTACGTTTTTTAACAGTACCAGGCCAAAATCATCGTTTAGTTTACGAGCAGTTTCTGCTGCTCTACCAACCGTTTTGAACTTATAGAAAAAGTGACTCGTATTTACTTCTTGGACATCTTTAATTCAATACTCCAGTTTGAAGCAATAATAATAATAAAACTTAAATCGATGTTACCAAATATAGACCAAACAATCAACTTTAAAATGATATTAACATGAACACGATGAAATGACACTTTCATTGAAAAAAATTAAGGCTAGAATTCATTAAACAAAAAACCGCAATTATTTTCATACCAAACTAATACTTACATTTTTGAAATAATATAAAAGAGGTAAATTTATCTTAAAATTATTATGAAAATTTGCTAGAATTAATGAAATTATAAAATAAAAAGTATATTTCATTATCAATTATTTTTTTTTAAAAAAAAACAAATTGTAATTTGATAACTAAAAGTGTTCTCAATTAATTCATTTTCACCAATCTGTACGAAGCAGAAATTTGAGTAATATTATTTTCATTTCTCTATATATGAGGAACTTTTTTATTTATTACTAAAAAGAAATCTTCATATTTTTATACGTTTTGATTTATTTACGTTTTAGTGAACATCGAAGAAAATTTAGGAAAAAAATTTTTATCTCGTTTTAGAACATTTTATATTTTTGAAGGTATACATTTTCGAGATTCAACTATATTCACTTAATATAAAATCGTCGAAGTACCTCGGCAAATACTATTTTATCCTACCTACAGCCTGTATTTACCACCGTATGATTCCTATTTGTGTAGATCCATAAAAGAAGCTTTACGTGGGAAATGTTTTACAGATAACGACGATGTGACAAAATATATACAAGGCTGGCTCCATACCAAAACAAATAATTATTTTCCACTGAAATAATAAATCAGTGAAAAATGGGGCAAGTGTATAAATGTTAAAAAATAGTACAGATTTTATAATCTTTCAACAAAACTTTTTTTTTAAAAAAATATAAATGCTGTTGTTCGAAATATGGTTCTATTT
>CM068321.1:20429025-20461525 GCA_034766995.1 Acanthacorydalis orientalis | reverse complement strand
ATCGTTGTGTATTTCCGCTTGTCAGATCCGGGTTCAAAAGTATTCATTTGCGTAGATTAATTAAATCAATATTTCACTCGATACAGGAAAAAAAAAACGTAACACACAGATATAAATATATATAATTTTACTGACCGTAAATGGAATTATTTGCTGTTTCTACAATAAGTAATACATTTTTTGCTTGTTACGTGAAGTGTCTTTATACAGTATTTTTTAATTTATAATGACATTAAAAATTCAATATCAAACATAAAATAAATACAAAGGTGAACTAAAAGTCTATAACATAAGAAAATGTCTACTTAAGTAAATTGATATTCAATTGAGTAACTTAAAAGGTTTCCGAGTATCATAAACATGGTTTACGGTGTCCTCTATTAAGTATAAGTAGTTAATTAATCCACGAGTCTTAAGGTTGATTTTGAACTCGTGATATATGGTGTTTTTTTATTAACAAAATTATTTTATCACATTTCAAAAATCGATCAGTTTTGATGTTGAAACCATTCTAAAAGAACCTAATACTGAAAATGTATATATATATATATATATTCTTTAATGTCAAACAATCCACATTGCTCTATTAAATTAGAATTATTAAACACACAAGTTGCAATAACATACCTAAACTAGTTGGTATTCAAAATAAATTTTATTTTTGAAAACCTCTCTTCTTCCATAAATAATTTTTAAAAATTGAAACATAGAAAAATATATTGTTTGGATATAGATTTTTAAATATCGAATATATTACTATTATAAATAAATTCAAAATAAGAAAAATACATCAGACATTCATCAAATACAAACAGTTTTTATCATAAAGGCATAAACGAAGTAGATGATATTCGCTGGACCAGTTTCTCTCAGTGCTTGAATCTTATCCATTGTACTGAATCCGCTTCTAAATCCTGCTTGACCTCTCAGTCAAGCAAAGTCTAATTGACCTTGTAATCGCTTCGAAATTATTTTCTATTAATGAATATTGTCGGAAGTTCATTAACTAGTATATAATTTTTATGTATTTTTATTTTTATTTAAATCATCGTTTCGTTCTCGATTGAATAATTTTCATTAAGTATGAAGTAAAATACATTTAAGAAAATGATTATTTTATTCTTCTTGTATTTGAAAAGTATTTTTTTTGTAAATAGCAGTAAGAGTAAGATAATTAAATTTTTTATTAATATAAAAAATATACTTATGTATAATAACAATAATAATTAATAACTTAATAGGATGACAGTAGTATTGTTGATATAATAATAATTATTGAAGTATTTTCATCTATTTGAAAAAATAAAGATATTTTAATGTTGTAGAATTTATTCAATATGTCGATTCTGAAAAGAAAATTATTCCTATTTAGAATCACTACATTGAATGTAATTTACAGTATTTAGATGTCTTGTAATTTTTTTAATGAATAAAGAGAAGTTAATAATGATTGCCTTATCAATAATAACACTATTTACATTATAACTGAAAATCCTCTGGATAAAACTTAATAAATAAATATAATTTGTGAGGTGAGAGAATTATCATTTGTTAAATGAATTTAGCTAAAATAAAAGTACTGTGTTAAGAGATGTTCTGTCGTTATAACTGAAGAATTGATAGAATTGATTTTATCTAAAGGAAGATTGTTAAAAGTTAAACATGATGTTGACATATAAATACTTTTATTGTATAAATAATTATGTATAAAAATCATAATTGTCATAAAGTAAAAAATTGATTTTCATTATGTTTTGTGATCAGCTATCCATATTTTCCTATACTTCTGTTTAAAATTCAAAATTAGTTACATTGTCATCGAAGGTTAAATAAAAATAACTTTGTAATGAAATCATTCATCACTTTTAAAATAATTATATTTTTAAATCTTCATATATCGAACTCCTTTGCAAAGAAATTCTCTGTGAAACGAAAAGTCTTTTCTGGCAATACCTTCGGTTTTACATTGTATATTCGCTCTCAAAGAAATTCTTTCTATAACAAACAAACTTAGCAGTAAAACTGGCTCTCTTATATTTTACTGTCTCACTTATATCTAATCTTCAACTGAATTATAAATGTATATACAGTGGTACATTTTCCAAAATAAAAATTGATTCTGTTCTCACCTCAGTGATTTACATACTTGTTCGCAAGGACTTCAATTTTTTTTATTATTATCTTGTCTTACAAGTATGAACTATTTTTAACGACGATAAAACGAGAAACATGTTTATTATTTAATGATATTTATAGACATATAATAAAGGAAGTAGAACGAAAAAAATAGTTTCATAGAAATAAAAATTAGTACTTGTACAAATAGTGAAATCTTATCGGAAATATAAAAAAAATTATCATTTTTCATTATATGACCTTGCAAAGCCATTAAATAAGACAGAGCTGTTGACATACGATTGATAAATATAATTATTTTTAGGACAGATAAATTATTTTATTTAGAGATAATATAAAATATATTGAAATTTTTGATATATATATATATATATATATATATATATATATATATATATATACATACACACACACACATCCCATATATGCGAAATAGGAAACAAGAAAAGTGTTTATTATAAAAAGAAACAACATTCGTTGAAGTCATTTTGTACAAATCAGTTACTCAAATATTAAAATATTCTCTAGACCCAAATATTTTAAAATAAACGTATTATTACTTTAATTATTATTCTGCTTTTAACCGATTCTTCTGTTTTTAAGTAAATAAATAAAACATAATTGATTATTTCGTTACAGTTGGAACAATTTCTTAAATATTTATTAATATTTTTCTTGTATATTTCTTTCAGAAAAGTCAACTTACATTTTGCTTTCAACTTACAACTTACATTACACAGTTTTTTTGATCTGAATATTAAAATTTTAAAAATAAGTAAAATATTAATAAGTTATGAAACGAATCATTTTTAAACAACACATACAAATAATTATTGTTATATACTCGTGTATATAATTTTAAAACAGGAAATCATTATATTTATTTGTATATATATATACATATATATATATATATATATATATATATATATATATACATAATGAGTGTAAAAAATTTTTTGTTACACCTAATTTTAAATAGAGGTATTTTTTAAATTAATTACAAGGAACCACGCGTAAAGAAAACCGAAGTAAAAAGTTGTTTTAAGTTCAACGATAAATATGTAGTGTTTTTTCTTACTTATCTAATTTAACATACATATTTTTTATCTTATAGTTTGGATTTAGTTTCTTATGAACTTTTTAACGCTTGTAAATCACCATCTTCATTATAGTTTAAAGTAAATGTGATAGAATTTCATAACCTGTTTTAGTGAACGTGAATAGGAACATATCTTAATTATTTTTGGACGAATACAAAAAAGACAATTCGTAAAATATATTAGCTTAATAGATCTGTAATAGTGTAATTTGTCATATTATTTTAAACACATATTTACATAAGCACTAATGTTTGTTTTTTGATATATATATATATATATATATATATATATATATATATATATATATATATATATATCGTATTACTGAAATAAAGATGTAGTTTAAATAATCTGTATTAATTGATTAACTGTATTAAATTATGAAGTAATTGTTTTAGTCGTTGATTAAGTTTCCATTTTTGATTTATTTCAATCTCACTACAGTATTTAAAGATGTAATTTTCTTCTATTATTGATTAATCATGTCTGTTCAATTCTATATCCATTTTTGGTTTTAGTAATTTGATCATTCAACGATATCTATTTGGTTGATGGAAAAATAATTGCGGTTTATGCACCCATTTGTCAAACTTTTCTGATTTTTCTACTTGTTTTAAGTGATTCAGAACTGTTGGATGACTAACATTTAACTTTTGTGCAAGCTTTCGAATTTTTGTGGGTGGTTCTGATTCAACTAACGCCTTCAGTTGGTCGTTATGAACTGAAGACGGACGCCCGCGACCTTCTTCATCTTTAAAGCTTATCTTCATTCCCAGCACGACATTTTTGGAACTACCATTGCGCCGTATGTTCTTTAACAGTACTCACACCAAAAGCGTCGTTTAGTTTGCAAGCAGTTTCTGATGCTTTAACACCAGTTTTGAACTCATAGAAAAAATTGCTCTTCTTTGGTTCTTTTTCATCTTTAATTCAATAGCCGAATTTGGAGCAAAATTAATAATAAAACCAGTCGATGTTACCAAAATACAGACCGAAAAATGCACTTTGATATGATATTATCATGAACACGATGAAATGACACTTTCATTGAAAAAATTAAGGTTAGAATTCAAAAAGAAAAAAACAATTATTTTCCTGCTAAACTTATATCCTAATATTAAAATTTTGTTAAGAAAATTTGTATCTCTTCATATTTTTTTGTCATTCTTATGCAGTGATTTGCAAACATATTCAATCTTATAAGAAAAATTACTATATATATATATATATATATATATATATATGCGGTATAATAATGACATTAACGTTAATTTCAATTAGAATAGGGGAGGTTCCTAATACTGTTTAACAATACAGTTAAAATCATTTTCATAAATGCTTAATTCTATCTTACTGTGACACATTATTTTATTATATTTATTTGTATTATCAGACAAAAGTTCAATAATCATAATTGAAATTCAGTTATTATTGTGTTTTATCATTAAATTGAAGTTTTAGATGATTGGACACATTGTTTATTTAGGTTTCAATAAGGGGTAATTTAAACCTAAATGTACAATCAATGGTGTTACATCTATTATTTGTATGAGCTTTAATAATCATACTGATCTAATTCTGCCCAACACATCAAATAATCAATCAATCAATCTTTTTATTAAAATATTCAATAATTGTTTCCTGTCTATTTGATTCAATAATATATATTTTAATAACAGTGCTATCGACTGCATGCGCTCTGAAGAAGATGGAATTACCATTGAGAAGAATTACCATTCGCATATCAAACAAAATAGTAATTAGTGAATATTTTAATTAAAAATGTTCGTGATGTAAGGAGTCTTAAGTAATTTGTGATACGGTTATGATCATTTTTTATGATAAAATTATATTAATATGTATTTAAGATTAATAAAAATTATCAAAATGTAATGTAAACACTTTTTCAAAGTAAAATAAAATTGTTATAGGCTCTAACTTAAATTTAGACACAATGTTTAGCAACATTATAGTTGATTTATGACTTTTATTTCAATTTAAATGAATATTTACTCTTATGAATATACAATCATGAGAGTTTAAATAAATTATTGGCACGTAATTAAGAAATTTATAAATAAAATTATTAATGAAATAATAAATATTCATATTGCAACTTGAAAAATGACAGTAAACAAATTTTATATGTCCTTATAATGAAAATTACTTTTTTTGATTTGTAGGCGTATTAAAAACAGAATTGAAAATAATATTTATTATAAAATTTCATATTAAAATATATACTTTCCTATTTGTAATTTCTTCTTATTTTTTTCAGTGTGCCTAAAGAAAAATCATCCAATCTCCAAATTGTTCTACCGTTAAATTCAATTGTAAGTTTTTTCTGTATTATTTTGATATTTTTTTATTTTTATTTTATACGATTTTAAAGAGAAAGGTTTTAGATTTTAAATTCAAATGATTGAAAAATAAATATGGATTTTTTTTAATATATAAACATTTATTTATTATTATGTATAATAGTAATAAAAAAAATGTATCAAAAACTTTAGTATTTATTTTGAAAATTTTCATAGGTTTAGATCAATGACATAAACTCTTAGTTTAAAATACACACACACACATATATATATATATATATACTTATAATTTTTCTCATTTTATAAGTGATATTCGAAAAATTAAAAATAAATTAATAAATAGGGGAATATATAATGATTGGAAGTTTTTCTAATAAAATTCAAATGACGACCAAATATTAAACATATATTATTTATAATGTATCTAAAAAATTATGAAATGATATATTTCTTAAATCAATTTCTTCATTTTTTTGTAAATAGTATTTAAAAAAAGTGTATTTTCACCAAATATAGTTACTGTCTATGAAAAAAAATCGTAATTATATATATATATATATTGAATTACTTTTCTTTAATAAATGTTTTTATAAATGTATCAATACATATTTATCGAAGTAATAGGAAACGTATTAAAAATATAAATCAATCAGATTTTAATTTAAAAGGAAGTTCTCTTTATTATTTGCAATATTAAAAAAATATATTTATAAACGAAATTACATCAACTACATTTGATATCAATTAGTAATACATTGACCTGGTAGTAAAATATTTTACCGAAATCATAATATATTATTAGGTGTTATTACAATTCGTTATCTAAAAACCGGCCATTACCCAGAGGTCAACGAATTGAATGAGATAAATGAGTATAAATATTAAATAAACATATTTATGAAATTGTATAATTTGGTCTTCTTTAAAACACTTGAACATATATATATATATATATATATATATATATATATATATATATATATATATATATAGAATAATTTAAAAGATTTAATATAAAAAAATCGAACGTTTCTGTTAAATTAAAAAGAATGGTTAAAATATATAAATTTTGCAATCAATTCAATTTGATTAAAATACTTTTCAGGTCTTCAAGAAAATTTTCATGTGTGAATATATTAATTTATGGTATTTCTACAAATAGGAGTCTTAAACTGTTCATATTTTTATAATTATATACACTATTTTTTTTAAAAAAATATTTAATTAATGAATAATATTTATTTTTTTTCTTTACTTAGATTAACCATTATTCGTTTGATTTTATTTGAATTTAGTGTATATAAATTTCTCATCTTGAAATAGTTTTTCAATTTCTTAAAAAATTTAAACTATTCGACTACACTCATTCATCACTTGTAGATATTGAAATATAAATTTACTTATATTTTACAAATGTGACGTTTTATTCACGGTCATTATTGTTAAATTGTTTGGTATAAAACGATTATCCAATAATGAAGTAGTCTGTCTACATAAATTTCACACGTAATTGCTTACCAATTTAAAATTTAACTTTATAAAATATTCATAAATGTTCACATGAAATAACTTAATAATTCCAAGAAAAAATATTTACATACACTTCAATCCGGCAAGTAATTTATAAGAAAGGTATTTATAATAACATAAATTTACCTTAGAATAGTTCGAATTCTAATAGTAAATAATTTATTTAGTTCACCTAATGAAAAAAATTATCTCTTCTCATAGGTGACTGACTTCCAAATTAAATAATCATTTTTAAACAATACGTTACGGCTTATAAGACAACATTTTTTTTGTCAGTTATTTGTTAAAATGAACTTATTTACGTGCAAAATATATTTGTAGACGATGGGGCTCTCGAGAAGTCATGTACAGATAAGTGGTTTTATCACAAGTACATTGAACTTTTCCCACGCGCTGACGTAATTATCTAAATAAAAATGATTGTTAGTAAAAATGTTCCATGAATACGTAGTTACACTTGTTTGATCTATTTATTATAATAGAAACGCAAAATGTGGTTTTAATTGATTTGAAACAGTAATAGGCAATCTTTATAATGACGGATGGATTTATATATTTTTCCTTTACATACATTAAAAATATCTATCAAAAAAAAAACATTTTTTAATTAAATTTTATTGAAATAAAAATTCATTAATCATTTATTAAAGATTTCAAAACTTTAAAATGAAAAGTTTTAAATAGAAAATTTTTTCTTTAAATAGAAAAGATCGTTTTTATAGAGAAAAAGGGACATTTATTAAAAAAATCACAGTAAATCGCAGAATAATGTAAAATAAATTATTAAAATATCTCATGTACTTAATTATTTGCATGCAGGTATTATATAGTTAAATCAAAATAAAAAATAGTACATGTGTTATCAATTAATAATAATTATGGGTCGAAATATCTCCCTTGTCGATGACAGTTCAAAAATTATCAGTAGGGAAATGCAATCAACATTTAGATGCCACTTAAATCAGTTATATGTATTAGTAATGATTTTAGATTATTGAAATATAACCAATTATTTTAAGTAAATGAGATATTTTGATATTTTTATTTAATATTACAAAATATTTATTTTTATTTATAATAAACGTGTTTTATTTATTTTTTCTTCAGCAACCTGTAAAATATACACATTTTTGTTTACACTACTGATTTGTATTAGTACTTTTGAAGCAAGTCATTTTTCAAATTTAAAATAACACACATACGCATCTTTTATACTCCATCTTACTGAATTCAGTAAAAAAAGATTCAAAATATGCACTAAATCCATATTCAACGAGCAAAAGTTTAATATTTTTAAATGAAACTATAATAGTTGTAATTGTGGTTATATATGTGATTTCATTGATGTTTTGTCCTGATAATCTTCATACTTTTGGGTTAGTTGAATTTTTATTTGCTACAAATAACTGGCTTTAATTCTATGTCAGTTTATATACTTTTTTAATAGAAGTTACTAACAATTTTAAAGTATTGAATATTGCGTTACTATTTATATTTATTTATTATGTATAAATATATTAAACGAACGAATAAATATAAATAATGGTGCGATATTTTATACTTTAAAATTATAAACTGCACCTGAACTAAAATATAAAATATAATTAAAATAATTTATGCCTGAAGATGACACATTCTATAAAACCTTGATGATATAAACTTAGTAAAATTGATGGTATAAACTCACAAAGTGATCTAAAATGGCGAAGACTATCAGTATAAAGTTATAAAAATAAAAAAAATTACATTCATAGATAAAAATGTTGATTTACGATATCAACGTTCAGAACATATTGTCCTTTGTACTGTCAATATATATATATATATATATATATATATATATATATATCGAATTCATTGACTCTCTCGCTTCGTATCGGAATATAGAATTTTGAATCATTGCACCTGTTCTTTTAATATAACACTATTAGTCAACTTCTTTTTGGAATTTGTAAAACGAAAAATATACCTTGCTAAACCATAAACTTGGACAGAACTCAAAGTTAATACACGAAAGATTAGTTAAAAAATAGAATTAAAAAAATAAGATATCAATTTTTCCGATTAATGATAATAAATACTTGATATAAGTTGAAATGTTACTTTTAGATAAGTTTAATCTGTAGACATTTTGTCAACATTTATTAAATGTTGATTATAATATTTATTACTCTAGTTCGACGAGAAAATCAAAAAATAAATTATGCTCTCATAATCTATTTTTTGATATGGCTTTCAACTAGAAAAAAATCATAATTAAATATATAAGATTGAAAATCAATCCTTTTATTAAAATGTCATACCTTTGTATAATTACAAGTAATATTTTTTAAATACATTTTTTTTCGCATTGTAGAAATTTAATTTTATAAAATATTCAAAAAATATCCATTTTAAAAATTCAAGTAATAAACTTAAAAATCAGTCTTTGATTTAAGTTATATTACACAGTTATCTAAACCAGTGTTTTCCAAAGTGAAGAGATTGTATCTCTAGAGGTATTCAAGATCTTCGTTTAAATGATATTTATTTTTTAATTAAAAATCTTATAGATTTTGAAAAAAATAAGGAAAAAATCTATATAAATATCCACAAATGTATATAATTTGAAATAAACAAGTTTACTTATGTCGAAAAGTGTGTCCTACTGATTTTTATTATCATGAAGGCAAGTGTTTATAAAATTTTGGAAAACATTGGTTTAAATTGTATTCAATTTATTATATATTTTTTAAAAAGTCTATTAAAACAATAAAGAGGAAAATATATTTTCGTTTAAATTAGATTTTTATCAATATTTATTTCAAGTTTTATTATTATATATTATCATTGTCATGTTCTGACGATCCTTTATTAACCTTTTGTAACCGGATGTGGATCTAAGAATCAATTAATGTTTTCCAAAGAAACTATGGTATCAGAATGTGCTATCTTTTGGATGATATATTTAAAAGTCAGTAATGTCTTTCTAATGAGATGAAATTTATCTCTTTCTTTCATTCAAAAAAAATTACGGTCGTACAAAAGTTAGAAAAATCTCGATTATTTCATTTAACAATTGTGAACTTGAGAAGTGGGTTGAAAATTTTTTTTTCTAAAAGTTTATCATTGAAAGAAAGCGTTTAAAAAAATCAAGACTCTACGTCCAGGTACAAGATTTGACCGATGTGAACCCGTTTTGTGTACACTTGATTGTTTCAAAATTTTGCAAACTCAACAGTAATGTTATTTCTACAAATTTTCAATTGCAATCAATTTTTTCACTTCTAATCATATGTTTCCAATCAAGAAATTTTAGTTTCCCTGAATGTTATTAACGATTTTCAACGATATATCGGATAGATGTGAAATTTCTAATGGCTAATCTGAATTCACATATTTTTTCTTGTAACCAACAAATTTGCAATTTTTATTTTGTTTACGATACAAGAATCTCCAATTAATCGAAAAATGTTTGTTAAAAATTTTTATCACCCATTCCCTCACCCCGGCGCCAAACGGTTAAATAAAAGATTTTATAGCTTTTCCTTGAGCTTTTTCTTTTCTATACATTTTCAGTAAACTTCATATTGTATATATATATATATATATATGTAGATGTATATATATATATATATATATATATATATATATATATGTGTGTGTGTATGTGTAAACTACTTGATATACGATTATTTTTGTTTATCAATAAATAAATAATTCTAATATCAATCAAGATAAAAAAATATATTTATCTATCTAGAAATTTCTGTAAATGTAAACTAGTTTTTATTAGAAATGTTTAGTTTTTATAGAATATAATATTTCGATCGAATCAATATTCAAATAACAAATTGTATACAGACATTAATACGAAATAAATTAAAAACACTTTTTATGGATTGTTTAAGTGTGTTTTATTGATAAAATATATGTAAAATTTCATTAAATATTCATGTTATGTTAATCAGTTTATTTTTTTATAATTTATACATTTATTTCAATACCTTACTTATAATTTTATAGTATTTTAAAAGTACAATTAAAATATGAAGATTAATGTAACTCGTGTGGTTTATTTGGTGTAAAGAAGTTATTATAAAATCATATATTACATTGAACTAACCACAATACAGCATAGTGTTCTACGAAATTGCGACTAATATTATCGATTTAGCAAGGAAATATTGCAATAAAAATTAAATATTTTAAATATCAAATCATAAAGTAATAAAAATACTAAAAAATTACAACATATACCACACTTAAATAAGCAAAAATCTAACATATGATATAAATATCAAAGCAATTATAAATATATATATATGAAAACTTATAACGAATTTACTTATTATATAAACGGAACAATATTAAAATGTCACAAAACATATCTAAAACAAAGATTTTAACAGATTAGCATTTATTTAGAAGTCTGTGCAAGGCATCAAATCTATGAACCGGTTGTTTGAAATCGTTAAGTTGAACTAGTTAATAAATCATTACAGATATCTTAATTTAATTAATACTAATTGTTTGTACACTTTTGTAATTAAATACTTTCGAACGTTCTTCATTTCCGCTTTCGATTAAGTAGATGATTTTAATTCGAAAATTATTTTTTTAACTATATTTTAATACAGATTAGTTGTGAAGAGAATAATAAAAAAATCGTATTTAAATTTATTGTAACACTTGAAAAAGTTGAGTCAATAGGATTGATTTTTCAAGTAGAGTTACTAGAGCAGAAAATTATTAGCAAACACTAAAAAAATTGTAAAATTAAATAACAGATCTTGTCACGTATATAGAAACATTTAAATAAAGTCTGTATTTAATAAAACATTTGCCTTATTTAAATTTAAAATAAATCAAAAATAAATAATCAGAGTTTGTAATCTGAAGCTGTTTACAATATAATTTATGAATGTTTTATGGTAAAATTTCTATTGTAATATTAAATACTCAAATCATATATTCTGTTTTATTATATATCTTAATATACATATTTATTATGTTTATAAAAATTATAAATAAGTAAATGTTCTTGTAATCGATATTATTTTTTTAATTAGTTTGTCTTTTTCTCAAAAAATACACAAGTTCGCAAGATTATTAAAAATCAATAAATAATTAATTCTGCCTATTATTTTATATTTCACCAGGTTAAATTTGGATGTATGATCTTTTGATTAAGATTTTATTATACTTTCAAATTAGTATAGTTTTTCATATTATTTGAATACTATCAAAAACATTAATTGATTTATTTATTCTGATAAAAATGTACTTTTAAAATGTTTTTTTTTTTAAAAAAAATATTGATAACTATTACATTTTTAAATATTAATATTTTATTTTAATGAATAATATAAAAAAATAATAAACAATCATCTGATAAAAATATATTTTCATTATAGATACAAATGACTAATTAATCAAAATAATATTCATTTTCTTGAATTATCTTTTCCTTAACAAGATCTATTTAATGTTTACTTTTTTAACTTGAAATAATAGAGTTTTTGGAATCAGTAAATTCTAAAAAATTAAAGTTATAATTGTTTATTTTTATAACTGTGATCTTGGTGGTGTACTGTTTTGGTGGTCTTGACCTTAGAGAATCACATGAATATTTATGTCCCATTAGTAGTTCCAGCTCTAGAGCTATATGACAACCATCACTAATAAGCTAATTGTAGATGGTTCAAGAAAAGAAACTAGTCATAAATAAATACTCACATTATACGTATAAAACTTATTTAAAAATTATTTAAATATTTAAAAAAGAATGGTCTGTTAATGAGAGATATCTACGATAAATCTGTTTGAGAATAGTGTATTTTTATTAATAATAGATACAAGTGGTGTCTTTCAAAAATATTAATGTTTTTTCCTTTCCTAATACTACCATAACATTCAGATTCTTTTCATTAAAATGTCTATCAATTTATTATTATCTATTAGGATTTTAGCTAGCTATTTCTTCATTTTTAGAACATAGACTTATTTTTATGTGTACTTGTGTATTATTATAAATATTAACAATATTCAAATAGCAACTAATATATTTATGAATGCTGGAGTATTCATGTCACTATTTATCGACACATTGAATGCTATAGCATTCATGCCTACGAACATGTTAATTGTTATTTCTTACCTTGTTTTTTCTGTTAAAGGTTTTAAATAATTAGTTCTAAATTTAACAAAACTAACACTAAGTACTACATTGAATAAAAAGATTTTTGTCGAAAGAAAATTAATGTCAGGAACTATATTGTTGTGTTTAAATTTATATTCCTATTAGAAAAAAAAACAAACTAATATATCTTATACATTTTTTATAAAAACTGATATTTCAATATATTCTGTTTAGAAAAAAATGTATATTATTCATAATGTCTTACTTAAATATCGGTTTTCATTTATAAAAAATAACATCTGTAAATAAGTTCGCCAATAGCAAATAAACACCTTGGTGACATTAAAAAAAATCTGCATTTTGATCATATATATATATATATATTAGGAAATATAAATGAGAAGTAAATAACAGAACAGTTAATCTCTCTAATCCGACAATCTAACGATAAGCTTAGAAACATACATAATATCTTTAGAAAACGTTACACAAATAGTCTTATTTTCTTTTCGTAAAAAAAACCCGTAATCTGATGTAAAGAGTAAAATGAAATTATAATCAAAAATATATATATATATATATATTTAATAAAAGTTACATAAAAACATTACTTTTTTTTAAATATGATATGTAATTGTTACTGCAGAGTTATTTTTAAATAATGTTTTAAATTCGATTAATACAAAAACAAAATTCAATATTGAAAGTGAATTAATGTAGCAAAAAATAAATCGAATTACGAATGTTTTTATTTAATAAACTTATTCACGAAACAGCTGGAGCTGTGCTCTAGGTAACAACAATATATTGTGTTGAAGTCTGGTGAAGAATCAAGGTCATTGGTTCACAGTACTGGCAACATGGACTCATATTGGCATTTGTACACATACATACACAAATACATATATATATATATATATATATATGTGTGTGTGTATATATATATATATATATATTTATAAATACATATATACACGACCGATGTTATTGAACAGTAGATGTATAATTTAAATTATTATTTCAATAGCCGGAGGAAGTTTATATTCACTGTTGGAGTACAGCCATCAGCGATGTATTATTTATATTTTTCATAAATTTCGACGTATTCATAGTTCGTTGAGTTGAATTATATGTATATTATTTCAAATTTAGATTTGACTTTTATTTTTAATAATCACTTATAAGTATTTGTATATTTTAAAATGTTTATAATAATTTACAAAACATCATACGAAATGGTAATGATATATCATTAAATTCGAAATAGTTTCCGTTCAGTATTTTTTTTTCAGTTCACACGTGTATACTTTTTGATTTTTTTACTTTTATTAATAAAGATCTAGAGTAACTTATAAAAAATAAGGAATAAATTCATTCATCATTCATTCATTTCAGGTTATTTGGTTTGATTGACTTATGTTTAATCATATATAATTTATTTTTAATTTTGAAGAGTAAAAAAATACATGAAATATTTTTTTAACTCTGTTTCCTCTATGTTTAATTATATAGTGAATTTATAAAAAGTACTAATGGTTACTAGCTTATAAAGAACGTCTTAGTGATTATTTGAATATTTTATAATTTTGTAAGTCTATCGAAACTATTCTACTTTTTTTATCAGTTTTTTAAACGATTCTACCCATGGATATTAAAAAATATTAAGATAATAAAAAAGTGTAGTATCATAATGTGTTAAAGTTAATTAAAAGTATAGTACAGCATTGTCTAAAATGGCCACTGATGTTTATTTTAAGTGAAACTTGTTATTTCAACGCAAGGGTTATGACTCCAAAAAAACGATGATCGTGCAGTTTATGTTTGAGTTATTTTCGAACGCGAATAATGAACTTTTTCATTGCAAACATGTTGTTTTGTTTTGTGATTTTATCAAAGAACATATTTTTTTTTTTTGAAATAAACTCAATCAAATGGTTTAACCACACGTATAACGTTAATTGTTAGTTTAAAGCTTTCTGTCAATGTACCTGAACAAGGACGGAAAATGTTTATATTCGAATAGCTTTTGTACAGATTTACTTCTTATTTTTTTTAATTAATTGTAGTCTCTAGTTATTTTTACAAAAGTCGATTCTTTCGGATATTTTAAATGAAATAATTTCATTTTTATTTGGATTAATTTTGAACCAGTGTTTTTTTTTAAAATTATATTTAAAAATGTCCAATATTACTCATATTTAATGATTATTTAAACCGTGTACTTTTAAGAGTTATAATAGTAATATTTTTGTTTTCAAGCCTTTAAAACTTTAGCAAATCACATGCCTAATTAGTTAAGCATATAACGTTAGTTTTACTCATAAAACTTTTTGTAGAAAAGATAAATACTATGAGAGTAGATTTAAATTCATCAAAATTGGTAGTAAAATCAATAAATTAACAATTTAATTATAACTTCATTATATCTTTTATGCCGGATAAAAATTGTTTAACTAAATAAATAACAGTATATACTAAAACTGAATTCTCATAAATCTTATATTAAACTTAATATCTAAATATTAATATATTTTACTCTTTTTGTAGCAGAAACTTAATTAATACTTAGCACATTTCGACAGACAACAAGTATATATATATATATATATGTATATATATATATATATTCATTGTTTAAAGCTTAAGTACTTTTTCCTAGTATAAGAAATATGATAGTATGTCAATATAACGAATGAAATAACAAAAATATTCTTCAAATTAATAAACATTTCACATATTAAAAATGTTTGTTTATTTGTACATCAATTATTAACTATTATTTATTTTATTACGATCAGTAAAGTAGACAATTATGATAATAATTTGGTATGAAAAGTGTTGTTTAATTTATGGAAATTAATTTAGCTGTAATTACAGTTTCAAACTATAATTGTGAACAGTAAATAATAAAAATATTACCTAAGTATGCAATGTATATTACGAAAATACAAGTATATTAAAACATCACGTACCAAACAAATTTGTATTATCATTTAGAATAATATGTAGATCAAAGTACTATCAATAGATTAATCGATTATTCATTATTTTGAATCATTTTACATTATATTGAATTGTTTGTGAGATTATACATTTGTGTGTTGCATTATAAAAATTGATAAAAGGTTGATAATATAAAAGACGATTAAACACTAATCAGTGATAATTTTGTTGAAAAAGGCAAGATAGTCGGTTTTTTAAACAATCGTTAACTCAGTGTAATCAAAAATTTTCATTAGTAATAAATATAAAAAGTATTATGTTACATAATTCAAATATATTTAGAAGTAATCTGTATATAATCTAGTAGTATATTTTTCAACCTGCATAGACTAATGAGCAACAATTATATGATTTTTTTAAAATATAATATTACATATTATAAATTTAATTTTAAATATTACAGATAGTATTCATTGATTTATATCGAATTATAAGAAATTAGTATGAAATTTAATTATTTCTCTCCATTTCAATTATCTGTTTTCAAATAATTTCATGATAATATTGTACTTTATGTTTACGGAACAAACACAATATATATTTTTATACAATAAAGGTAATATCTGAATAAAACATTCGTATAGTGAAAAACAATTTATGTATATATTATCAGTGAGAAGTCCTATAATTCACCAAACATATAAATATTAAAAAAAAACTACATCCACAATGACTGTAATAATACCTCGATTTTTTTTAGCTCGCTGCTAGTATAATTTAATATCGATTTTTTAAATATATGTATATTTTATTTCGGCTTTCTATATTATTTAAATTGATTGCTGTTACATCAGTATAAGACTAAATTATTAACTAAATATCTTTAATGTAGTGTAAACGTATACATTATTTTCTTGTTTCACTATGCGTGCAGTATTACACTTTATACAAATCACAAATTGAATACAGAACAAGTAGATAATTATTTCGCTATTAACTAGATTCTATTCAAAGAACAGTTAACAATAACGTATTGAAGATACATTTCCTATTAAATTTAGACAATTTTAACGTCAATTCGAACGTATAGGTCATTAAATGAGTGTCAGTCACGACTGGTCAAAATTGTTGGTGTCGTTAACCATAAATCATCCAATAGTACATACGCACTTAAAATGTAATCATTGCATTCACGCACTTATACACATCATACACACACACACACACACACATATATATATATATATATATATATATATATATATATATATTTCTATATGCATATATATTTCTATATACATATTTATATATATATATATATATATATATATATATGTCTTTAATATATAATATTCATTGATGGGTTTCCAGAGTAAAACGTACTTTTATTGATTTGTCATTAGTCATAACTAATTAATCGCTGATGGCATGAATCAATTTTTTTTCACTTAATATATATTGGTTTTTGATCAGAGTAACTTGAGTAGACATCATGTGTAAGCATTTAATTATTATTTTTTTTTTCAATAAAAATGCATGTATTTAATTACTAATACTTTAGAACCGCGGTTCTTAAAATGCAGGTTTTGAAAAGGGGTCACAAGTACCATCAAAAGGAGATTATAGTTTGAATATGTTTGAATTGAAAAATGATTTTTTCTGATAAAAATATTACCTATTAAAAATAATTGAGATATTTATTTACTGTACAATTTTAAACTCAATAAATAGTGAGATATTTCGTTAACACTTGACAAGGTCATGGTGTTAAGGGAATTTGAGAGTTCTAGCTTTGAAACCGCAATTAACACCTAAAAATAAACGCAAACTAACGGTCCTATGGTTATGGAATTAATTTATTAACAGTTTTTTTCAAAAATCACACTCTTCCTCATCTCTCGATGATGATATCATTATCCTCGGAGCCTTAAAGTAGGTGATGACATTGCTATCAAAATACACATAAGCAACAATAAAATAATAAATAATTAATTATTGAACATACTTAATAAGAACAATTTTATATTGTTTGTGTGTGAATGAAAAGCTATTTGTGAAAGTAAATTTAGTCACAGTACCAAAAAACTATTATTTTCAAAAATATAATTTTTATACTCCTAAAAAAGGAAGGAAATAATATTATTCAAGAAATTTAAACGAAATTTAAAAAATACGAACTGACATCTATGTATGTTGTTTTTTTACACTATTCATTAGATCTCAATTGTTCCAGTATTCAAACTAATTATTTTTTTAACAAAAAATTGCATATCTTATGTTTATAAGCTGCAATATGTCTGTGAACTTTAATATTATCTCTCAACCATTGTCACTTCATTATATTTTGTCAAAATTAACGTTACATCACTTTGATGTTTATCGTTTTTATTCTTATTATTTCTTTCATCTTAGTATTTTTCTCTGTCTCAGTTTTACACAAACTTGTTTTCTTTAAAGGTGTTTTAGTTGTTTTTCAATATATAGTACTGTGATGGTTGATTGATTCATTGATAATTTCTAACATCATTTAAAAAAAGCAGTCGTAGTTGAATGAATATTTCGCTATTTTCCTTACAACTGTGCCCGCAATTTTTCTCTTATTTTATGATACAATCATGCAATTAAAAAAACAAGCGTCTTCATGGTTAAAATAAAAGTTTAACTAGCTTTGACAGTATTATAAATCCAAAAATATTAAAATCATTCACTTGAAGCTTGTCAATTCATTGTCGTTTACTCTCTCTATTATTTTTCTTTTTTTCCTGTATCATATACATATTTAACAGACATAATTAAATTAATTATCAGAAAATCGAGCGGAATTTATGATTTTGTAATCAATAAGTGATTATGTTTAAAATCGTATTTATTTTCCTATCCAGAAGCGAAACAAAAGGTGCATGAAATAAAACATTTCTCATTTAATTATTTTGATTTCACAACATCATTAATCACATGAAAAGATTCATAATATAAAAAAGCATTTTAAATTATTAGGTAGCATGCTTTTTTTGAACAGTGTTTGCAAATCCTGAAAATGTAAAGCATTTGTAAAAAAAAAAAACAGCAGACATTTTAATCAAGCATTTATAAAAGTACTTTCTGGCGCCGTTGCAGTTACCCTTTTAATTTAATTAAACCGCAACGGTACTCATCAGTTGTTTTATAACTTTGATGTTCATTACTGCATTTTATTTACAAAACCGTTAAGTATTAAAATTGAAAACAATTGTGTATTTCTTTTTATTATATGCGTTGAACTCGTCTGCTGTGATAAACAATCATCATGTCTCGGCTTTAAAAAAAGCAATTCGTTCAAATTAATAAAATTGAAAAATAATCTACATGCATAACTTTTTATATATTTACATAAATTAATTAAATAAATTATTTATCGGTTTCAAATGGTGTGTAAAAATACTAGATTTTAATGAAAGACAAATGTACGCTCGTTGAAAAGTTTAGAGTAAACCTTTATCAGAATAAAATATTTCGGTTGAAGTTCAATATTTTCTAAATGATCAGAAAATAATTAAATAATATTATCTGATAATGAGAGTTCAATAAAAATATATTCTTTGCAATGTCTGTAAATATAATATGATAATTATTTAATGTATGTCTAGTGATTATAGAAGATGAGAAAAAAAAATAATCTTAAAGATGTTTAAGAGTTTGAAGATCATTTATAAGTACTTTTCTTTATTATTGTTACTATCAGGGACAGTTTTTATAGAAAGGATTATATTAAAACTCTGTTCTGCATTATGGACATTTTTTATATTAATATAAAATATTCCTCTACCTTTTATAAATTTTTAAATATGTGTTCAGTGGTGATGTTTGTCATTTGGGGGTATTTGAGTTTGTATTCTTTACTATTCATTTTAGCACGTGTGTCATATTCAGATGTATTTTAAGTAGCTAATCACTCTTAACAAGATCAATCTAAAATCTTCTTCAAAATTACATATGAGCTAAAACTATTAATGGAAAAAAACTTAAATGGTTTCAAAGGATGAAGACTTTTATTTCGATATTATACGGTGAAAAAATAGAATAATTATTACACAAATAAGTAAACTAAATAAATTAAAAAGCTCAGCAGATTAAAGAATATATTTTGATATCTATACATTTTTAAACTCTTCATAAAAATATTTGAAAATACAAATCAACATCTCTACAAATCTATATATATATATATATAAACTTGTTTTAAATCTAAAAAACAAACAAAATTCAGTAGAACATTTCACCCATAAGTTATAAATGAACGTTTTATTTTTTCTGCTATTCTATGAATATGAAAGTTATTTCCACGAATACTCTACTGAATTTTCACCACTTCGTTATTTTCTCTCTACTTCCCTTATTGGACATATTTGACTTATGAGTAAACTGTCCAATCATTAAATTTGTTTTTTGAAAGAAACACAGTTCTCTAAACCCTTCGATGACACATCACACTTTCTTGAATTCCCTCTAAATTTCTATTGAATTCTCTGTCTTATTCATGTAAATATCGGATTTTTAGAAAAGCAGTAAATACGATTACGTTATTTAATATTTCACTATGATTTATTAATCAAATATTTTAGTTTTGAAATACAATTGCTCGATTCATATCTATGAAGCTATACTACTTACAAGTGCATTAAATTCTCTTTTATCACGAACACCTGAATAGATTTTGTATAACAAAAATGTAAATATTTTCTATGTACCCTCTGTTTCATTCTTTATACATGTATATATATATATATATATATTTATATGTGTGTGTAATTACTGTACCTTCGTAGGTAAAATCCTTGAACTACCCTATTTCTGACATTTAATGAATCAAATATTTATAGCTATCAAAGGAATTAAAAAAAAAGAATATATACGGCCGTTTATTTCGAAGACACGAAAGCAAGGTAGACTGGATGTCACATTTACTGCTAACCATGTCAGTGAATACATATGTCCATTTTGTGGTAGATAGTCAGTCTAATTATATATCATGACTGGAAGATAGTGAATCGTACTGCATATGTCTGTATAAATGTATTTGAACATAAATACATTTCAGCAGTTTATTCTATGTACACAGCATGAAATATACATACATGCATCGTACTTTATAATAAAATAACAGTATAATTGTTTTTCTTCACGTTATCCAAATGAAAATTTTCATGTAAAAATGTTTATTATTATGAAAAACATTTGCACGAAACGGAATGATAAAATTACTATTTTATTTTTAATTTTATTGACTTACAGAACATTCGACCAAGCACATAACGTTCAATCACACCTTGCATTAATCAATCATTTTGACTGATGTCTTTCGTGATTTAATCTATATATTTGTAAATATAAACATCTTTAATAACTCAGGACACAAAAGTATAAATATATATATATATATACAACACGTTTGCACATAACACGTTCACGTAACATGCCAGTTTGTTTTTTTTTAATCACAAAACATTTGTATGCTTCATATAACGTATATTTTTTGTTACGTAGCCGAACACATTTTTTTTTAATTATATATATTTTTTCGTCAAATCTCCGCTATCTACTTCGTTAATTAATATCTGCGAGTGTTAGTTTCTATATACCTGTTATATTTTTCGTATCCATTACGAGAATTTGTATTAGTAATTAATACTTAATGTACATTCGTGAAATTGTGTTTTATTTAAAAAAAGTTTTACAAATGAGCTATGAGTAAAAGGAATTATATTTGCAAATTACCTGATGGCAAGGTTCTTTTAGATAATAAAAGAAATACTTGAGAATTGCACACTTAATAAGCTGCTTTCAAAATTTATTTATAACAATTTTTGAATATATATATATATATATATATATATATATATATATTTTGAATATATATATATATATATATAGAGAGAGAGAGAGAGAGAGAGAGAGCAGATATAAAACTGATAAAATAAACTAGTGACTATCACAATATTATATACTTTAGAAAGGAATTATTTTTATATATTTTTTACCATAGTTCTTTTAAAGCCCAGCATGCTTTTCATATCGATGATCGATGCAAGGTCAATATTTTTCTTTGAAAAAAACACTAGTTATTTTCAAATAAGATTCAAATAGATACTTTCATCTTTATAAATGTCGCAAAATGATAGCCTTTTATGTTTTCTTGAAGTTTAAAAACAAAAAATAGTCGATAGTGATTAAATGTGGAAAGTATAACGGTTAACTATCATATGAATATGTATTTATGTACATCGACTTAAGCAACGTGTAATTTGTGAACTAACGTGTTTTTTTATACAGCAACACCGCATCTCGTGTCATTAAACACCATCGGCAGCAATGCACTTATTGCAATGATTATAAAACTTCCAAGTATTGCTATTGACAACATTCAGGAATATTTTAATGTCAACTTGATTAAAGTGCATGTCTCTTATTTTCATTTTTAGTTTAAAGAATAGAAAATAATGTGACAAATCAGCTAATAAGGGGGATGATTAAGAATCATGATACTGTAGATGTTAAAATGTCATGACTGATAATGTTTTTGTGAACCAGGCCATTATGAATATGAGATCCACCTACTGCGTTGTTGCGCAAACTTTTCGAATTCTTGATATTAAACGGTTTAAAACTTGTAAGTTATATCAGAAACTTGTAAGGAATTACACCTACGCTGTAACAGTACTCTTCAATAGATAAGAATTATCATTGGTAATTAAATTAATCTGAAATATTGTGGAACGACTATATACATATGTGTATATATATATATATATATATATATTGAAATTGAATATAATTTAAAATTTTTCATAAACAAATTCAATTATACTGTTTTGTTAAAATGGAATGTTATATAACCAATCATTTATACTATCTTGACGTTATATTATATTTCACATTTACTAAAATATATTTCACATAATTACATATATATATATATATATATATAGGGGGCTTCGCCCCCTGCTTGCTACGTTCAACAACCCTCGAGCTCTCTGCGTTCGCCCACTTGTCATTTAAAGTCTGTACATGTAACTAAATAAAACAATAAATATATTTGGGTAATTAGAAGCCACATCTTAAATAAATAAGTCAGCGTCATGGATTTATATATATATATATATATATATATATATATATATACACACAATATATATGTTAGTATGTCTATATAATCATTCTTGCAGATAGATTATTTTTACAACTTGTTGTTTTATAAAGTTTTTTGCGGATAATTTTTATTTTATATATATATATATTTATGTATATATATATATATATATATATATATATACATACAAGTGTGTATGTATGCGTGCGTGTGTGTGCGTATATACATATGTATATGTAAATATATACAAAATTATCAGCGAATAACTCATGCAGTATAATTTACTTCAATGATTACGGAAATTATGTAAATTTAGTATAGCTACTAGTGTACCGTAATTGCGTATTTTGTAATGATCGATATCAAATTGCTTTTCAAACTGTATGAATTGTCTGTCAGAATAACCTCAAAGCAGTGTCGAGTACAGGATTGGAACAGGACCGGAATGCTTTTGCCACCAAATACGCATGCACTATTGGTAAAGCGTCATGACAACACATCAAAGGGAATATCGCTGTTTGCAATTTGCTCGCAGCATTATTGCATTTCATTCTGTCAGCGTATTGGTATTGCATAGAGAGATCTGTTTCATGTCCGTATGTATTTGTGTAACGAATACCTCACGTGCATATTGACCAGTCACATATTTTCAAACGATTTTATTTTAACATCGATATTAACAGTATTTAATATGATCGGTTTTCTCTATAGTCAGGATTTACTGCAAACTACTCGAAGAGTAGAATTGTACGTTAGTAATACAAACATATTATTTTTTTATTTTATTATTTTCGGGAATATTTAATATTTGAAATTTTGAAATCGATTTCCTATTAGTTTCAATTTTTATAAATTGCTCACAGAAATATTCAGCATTTTAGAAAATTTATTTTTATAAAAATTAAAATAGACAAAAAACTTTGTTGAAATTTCAAGTATAAAATGTTAAGTATCATTAACACATTTGATTCCTGATCAAACAATAATCACTAATTGTTTATAAAAGATGTTTGAATAATAATCAGGAAACGATAATATTTCAATTACAAAAATACAACTAAAAATAAAAATTAATTATTAATTTTTCGCATTTTAAATTCAATAATAACAGTGGCGTATCTATAACAGTAATGCATATAAAATGAATGTCTTTAAAGAAAAAAATATTCATAATGTTTTTTACTGTTCGATTAAATTTCTAATTGATACTTTTATTTTAAACTATTTTAAGACAATTCAATTGTAAATAATTTCTGAACATTTTTCTAATTAAAATTGACGAAATATTTAAATATTAAATATTGAGACGATATGAGATAAGATTCCTTATTTTTTAATTGTAATTACAAACAAAAAATATAAAGTAACACATAAGTTAGGATCATAGGAAAAGTGCAGAACAACTGCACAGTGCCAGGTGTTTAAAGGTTCATTGCGATGAAAGTAACGTGTGGCCGGGTCATTATTGTGCAAGGACAATACTTTCTGTATAGAAATCTTAATCTGTTCAGGAGAAGAATTTTCTTAAATGTAGATAGAACGAGTTGTATTGATCATCATTGTAGAAGGGATATTTGTATCGGCAGGGATTAAATCTTTGATCTATGAAATAGCAAATATGTTAAAAATATACTCAATAAATGCTTACACTTATCGTAATTAAAGTAAAAATTAATACAAATAATATGATAATATGATATTTCAATCTTTTGTAGGAAATTATATTATATCCAACACTGTGTTTAAATATATATTTCTACCTTTTATGCAAAAACTGTATCTTTGATTTATTTTCTGAATGTAATACAAAAAATAAGGTTTTTGTTTTATGGAATTTCATATTTGAAGATTTTTCATGTGAACAATTTACTACAAAATTGTAAAATAACTACTTTTTAATTTACATTTTTCCAATTGATATTTTTTAATTTTTTATTTTTTCATGTTAACAAAATAGTTTGTCTTATTATTATACAATTGTATTAGAAAAGATTTAAGAAACATGTTTAAAAGTGTAACATATTAAAAACAAGTCAATTTAAAAATAAAACGTTAATAGGTGAAAAGATACCAAAATGTACGTATTATAGGAACTATAGAAATGTAACTGTTGATAGAGATTGTACCTTTGTAATTGAACACTAAAGTTATTATAAGTTGTAATTGAATACACATACGTGGTCAAAAACATCCTGTAAACGTGTTACAATGTTGTACAAATTGTGTTGTTCTTGATTGATCGATTGACACTTTTAGGTTAAACTACAAAGGCTACATGGTAATTGTTTTCGTTCTCAGAATTTTGCTTTAATAACTAAATATTCCAGTAATTACATTATATAATCGATTTTATTTACGTGTCAAAATTTTGATTAATATGCTAATAAATTATATTCATTTTTGGGTTTTAAATTTGAGATTTTTTTAATAAAGAAATATTAAAAATTTTGAATCTTTATTTATTCATTTTATATATATATATATATATATATATATATATATATATATATATATATATATTGGTTTAATAGCATCCTAGAAAATAAATAATAAAAAATTATATTTCTTAATTAAAACAATAAAAAAATACGATTGTTATATATACAAAATTATATAGCTACAATTATAAATCTAAAATAATCTTAGCCTTGTTAATGTTGTTTAATCCTTTTATATCTTATTATAGTCACAATATTTTTATGGACAATAACCTTGTTTAAGTTTTTCATCAGTTTTCAATAATGACGCCTCCGTGTGACGTCTTTCAAGGACGTGTGAATATTTTTTTCTGTATCATTACTTTCATTTTCTAATAAGGAAATGTCAATTACAAATGTATGAAATTTGTGTTATTTTTATATACCATATATATATATATATATATATATATATATATATATATATATATATATATATAACGTTTTTAGATTAAATAAATATCAATTTTGTAAACTTGTATCTATTTCAAATAATCAAACAAAAAATCGAGTTAAATATAAAATCGATACATATAATAATGATCATTTGATATAACATATTTCTGAAGTGCTTTTGATAATTTTTAAAGAAAATGATAGCGATTTATTCAGCACGCAACAATACTTACTGTTTTCATAATATTAAGTGATGTTAAACAGTAATGATCTTTTAATATTTGATGTATGTATATAATACATATTAGAAATGTTGTCAATTGGATTATATAGGTTAGACCATCTCTTTATTTCTATAAAATGACTAGAATTTTTATCTACATTTATAGATTAGATTCAATAACTCAAATGCTATATATTGTGTAGACAAAATGGTTTTAGTTTCAAGTAACTTTAATCTGCTGTATAATTTGTAAATCATTAGTTTAGATTCCAATTTAATCCATTAGTTAGTAGCTAGACGTGCTAACTAAAAAATCAATTTTTGTTCTAAAATAAACATGCAGAAAATAATAACTTTTTAATTTTCAACTTTAACATTAATGTTTAAAGTTTAAAACCTTTAAACATTAAGTTCATTAGCTCAGTTAAGTTCATAGTTTATATTTTACTTATTTTATAAAGAAACCTGACTCGGCACAATGCGTCAAATGAATATACAAATTTATATTTTTATTCAACATTCATATTATCATTTGTAGGTCTCATATTTCGATGCACTTTTATTATATCGATGATTCATGATTAATAAGTAATCGTTGTAATAAACACAAATATATATTTTCAGTGTACAAGTCTCGACACGTTTTTTATCTGATTAAGTTTTGTTTAAAACGCATATATGACCTCTAATCTTATCACTGTTATTATAATATTTTGTTGGTATAATTAATCAATTTAACCACTACATTATAAGCATTAATAAATTTAATTGAAATGACATTTTTCATATGCACACACACACACAAATATATATATATATATATATATATATATATATATATATATATATATATATATATATATATATATATATATATACATATGTGTATATGTATTCCTAAATATATTATGAAAATTCGAATGAAAAATAATACCCTAAACTGAATGCAATGTCAAAAAAATGGTGCTAAAATGTAAGAATTTTTTTAATGTATTGACATGATTCATACACTGCGTACAACATGAATGCGGTTGGCAACGTTTCAAGGATTATATTCTGTCCTTTAAAATAGATTATCACTTTCAATATCTTAATCTGTTTTCTGGCATATAATGCGTTATGATTATTTATTTACATTTTACACTCAACTGGTAAAATGTGTTTCTCAAAAATAATTCAATTAAAATTCTTTCTATATATGACTATAATTTATAACTGAAGTTTTTATACTTTACCTCAAAAAGTTCGTCTTGTTAGAGTTAGTTGTATCAAATTAGGAAGAGATTTTATATTTTTTTTTCGAGGAATCTTTGTGCACTTTATCAAAATTATGTTTAATTTCATTTTACTGTTGTATATATATATATATATAATTTTAACTATGATTTCAAATTCCACTTGTTTAACACTCCACAAAATTACTAGACTGTATAAATAGAGCAAATAAGGCATAGCTTATAACGAAAACATTAGTATTTCGACAATTAACAAAAATGTAGAATATTCTTTTGAGTCCTGTTCAAGTGGCTTTCTTCTACGACCGATTCAGACTTTTATCATTCTCATACAGTTCTTGAATTCAGTTTGAAATACCATATAATGACGAATGTTAAATCCGGTTTAAGAAGAAACGAACTCCTACGTGGCTTCCAGGATTTTTATAAAATAATGAACAGCAGATAGATACGAAAACAATACAATCAAAAAAATAGACAGATTTGTTTAAAATGTTGAATATATTTTCCCTATGTTATTATCTAATTGAATTGTCGTAATAAGAAATAATATTAATAATTCAGCCGAAATGATTAATATAAAAGAATAAAAGAAATTGAATTCAAGTTCAAAAATTAATTCTTTTTAAATCTCACAAATCATAATAATTTTTCTAGACAAAAATATTTAATAATTCATTATTGATCACTTTTGAATGCTGCCTATGTGCATTTCCGATGGCGATGCCCCATCATCTTCAGACCACCAACGTACAGAAAATCTGGTAAAAATTTGATACAAAATTTCTGAAAATGAATTTATCCGCAGTATACGAGTAAGAACTGTTTTTTTCCAAATTTCGATTTAGGGTTCTATCATTTATGTTATCACTTCTTTTACTATTTATAGAGTGAACATATTCGTAATTTGTGAATTTTATCAATTTTTGTCTTATGTATGTCCAATACAGGTTCAATTCGTGTATTTTTAAAGTAACTGTTTTTATAAATACTATCATTTCATATTGAAATATAATATTGCTCATTGTAAAAATGTTCTTCATGTCTCTATCGAAAATATAATCCTTTTCAATTAATAAATTAAAAAAAAATGAAAAATCTAATCACAGCATTTTTTTTTAAACTGGATAAGCTATGTTTTCATATATAAAATATAATTAATTGAAATTTAAAAATGTAAAACAATAAGCCATGCTTATATACATTTATTATTTTTATAAAAGAATGTATTTATATATATATATATATATATATATATATATATATATTAGAGTAACATAAATATGTATAATTTAAAAGTCAACACAAGAGAAACATCTTTATACAAAAAAGTATATATTAAAAATTAAACAGTAGCATGTATTGTAGTGAACGAGCGAGCGTCGTCTTCTTCAAAAGCACAAGAAGTGATTAGTGCCTGGCGAGAAAACGTGGGGTGCTAATGAAAGCGTTTGCTTGCTTTGAATATTAACATGTCTGTGAAATGGTTAGTCAAAAGATTAACCGCCAGAAGAAGAGACTGTAGACGGAAACTAAATGAATGTTGAAAAAATTCATCAAGCATGGCGAATATTCTATTCAATATTTCATTTTGCGCAAATGTCATATATATATATATATATATATATATATATATATATATATATATATATATACATACGTACATACATGAAGAAATCTGAATATATACACGTTTGAAGGATAGGGTTACAGAACAATATTTTGTTTTTATATTAATTCATACTTCATAAGGATTATTTTATAATGTATACGTTTGATCTTACTCATTACTCTTAGTCTCTACAAAAAAGTCAGGCATAGAATACATATCCAAGGATATATGTGCGAATGCGTGTATATATATATATATATATATATATATATATATATATATATCTTTTTAAAATTATTTGCTGTACTTACAAATGCTAGAATAAATTAAAACAGAAACGACTTTATATAATACAAACCTTAAAGTATAATAAATTAAACTGAAAAGGATAATTAGAGAACGCAATTAGATTTATTGAAAAAATTGAAGTATAAATCTCAGAAGAATTAATTAATGTAGTATTTAAGTAAATTCAAAATTCTAACAAATTTTCTTATAATATTTGTTTATTTACGGATTTTAAATGAATGATATTCAATTTTATTTGAAGTTCAGTTTTATATATATATATATATATATATATGGTTTTATAGAATGTTATTAAATCTACTTTTGTATTTTAAAAATACGACTTTTCTGCCAATTGTAATTTGTTGCAAAATTTTTGGTGAGTCATTAGAAATGGCAACTCAGTAAAAATGGAATTAACCTTTCATCTGTTGTCAGTTTTAATTAGTATGCTAAATAGAAAGTGTGTTTATATGTGTTTGTATCGTTTTAAAATAAACGCAGTTTTGTCGAGAACACATTTGTATACAATTTTATTTCAAATTAGAGAAAAGTGCAACAGGGTTATATTCCGTATGATTTCAGTATAGAAAATATGAAAATATCTTTCAGAGAAAATGTGTACGAATGAGAGTTCAGAAAAGATTCTGAACATCGGTTATTTATATACATGAACTCAGTATAATACCAAGTTTTGCTCATATTTTTGATCATATCATTGGATTGATTTCAACGGTTTTCTCGTTTCATTGTTTTACATTTTTTTTAATCGAACCACTGTGCACGCACCTTTACAGAAGAAAATCTGCCCGTTTAGTACTGAATAATTAAAAATAATTTTTTCTTTACTTTACATTGATTTTTAAATTGTAAGAATTTATATTACTAGCTATATTTCTTAAAAAAATAAATAGATACTTTATTATGTTTGAAATGGAAAAAATCTCATTATCTTCTAATTTAGAAAAATCACAATAAAGTTGTATGAAATTAGAAAAGTATAAATGTATAACAAGCGTTGCAACTAAATTAAGAATAAAATAGTAATATTCATACTTTAAACAGTTATTTACATCTAAAAAACACTGTACCTATTGTAATAAGACATGCTAAATGCTAGATTGTATAATATTATCAAAATGTGTGTAGTGTGGTACTCAATAAAAATTGTTTCTAATTGCTGAGCACTGTTCATATGTATTAGGTTGGTAAGAAAGTAATTGCGGTTTATGACCTTCAAATTCATATACAGCTTCATAAACTAGCTGTTTTAAGTGGTCCAAAACTGTTGCGTGACTAACTCCTAACTTGTATGCAAGTTCTAGAATTTTTGTGCGTGGTTCTAATTCAGCTAACAGCTTCAGTTGATCGTTATGAACTGAAGAAGAACGCCTGCGATCTTCTTCATCTTCAAGGCTCTCGAGCCCAGTACGAATTTTTTGGAACCACCATTGCACCGTCCTTTCCTTAACAGTACCCACACCAAAAATATCGTTTAATTTACGAGCAGTTTCTGTTGCTTTACCACCCGTTTTAAACTCATACAAAAATTGGTCTTATTTGCTTATTTTCCATCTTTCATTCTATAGTCGAATTTAAAGTAAAATTAATTAATAAAACCAAAATCTATATTGCCAAAATATAAATTAAAACAAACACTTTAAAACGATATTAACATCAACTCAATGAAATGACACTTTCATTAAAAAAAATGAGGTCAGAATTCAGAAAACAAAAATCGGAATTATTTTCTTACCAACCTAATACATACTGTTTGGATTTTAAATTATTTTTGGGTTTCCAGTAGATTTTTTTTATCGTCTTCTTAGAAGAAAAGTTAACTTCTTTGAGAAACGATTATTAGAGTAACTTTAAAATTGTAAACCGAATATTTAAATAGAGAAATGTACGTTTCAAAGATTATGTAAAAACGCGAACTGTGGAAAATGAACTGAAAAAATAGAATAACAAATTGAACAAACAGTGATAAATACGGCGACAATTACTATATATGTGTATATAATAAGCAATATATTTTTTCTTACGTTAAAAAAATAAATAAAAAAATTCTTATAAGACGTGCAATAAAAGTTACTCAAATAAACCCATCTAATAGTATCGTTGTGAATTACCTATCTTATAATAGTTTTTATTAGAAAGATAATTATAAATAATATAATTACTATCATAAATATTAAAGTTCAGTAATAAATGTAACTGATATTTATATCTCATTCGTTTTACCATACGAAGTACAACAAAACAAACAATATCTCTGGCAACATAAATAAATACACTGTTTACTAAGTATATGAATATATAATTATCAACGATACTTTTTTCAGCAAATAGTAGTAGAGCTGATGAAGTCGGCCTCGTGTTGAAAAAAAATATGATCTGAAATAAGTTGCTAGATAGCTTGATCTCAATGCCAAAATGTACGCTTCCGGGGTAATAAAGATAAATTTGAAAGTGGCGGCAGTCGAAGAAACGAATGTTGCCAAACAGATCTCTATATCGATACTCAATGCAATGTAAACATTCTGATTGCAAAATATCGGATCGAAATATATTTTATAATTCCGTGCACGTCCGAAATATTTACTATTTATATTTTTACCAGTATTGTACGTTAGAATTCTATTTATTATCAAGACGAATCATGTATATACCGTTATATAGTCGACAGATACGTATATGCAGTTATATATCTATATCTATATATATATATATATAAATATATGTGTGTGTGTGTGTACGTATACTATTTTTCAATTGATTCGTTTATTAAAATCAAAGCACATAAAATAATCATAATTATAATTTTATAGATAATAAATTACATATTGCTTCACTAAGGTTAGAACTCATTAATATTAATGTCATTTCTATTTATAAGTACATGTATGTATGTAGGTATATATATATATATATATATATATATATATATATATATACACATATATATATATATACATATATATATATA
>CM068321.1:20401525-20424025 GCA_034766995.1 Acanthacorydalis orientalis | reverse complement strand
ATCAGTTTGAAACATTTCTGTACAAAATTTGGAGACAAATCGTTATTAAAATGTGTGCAGATTTTTATGTATTAACATTTGATATTAAATCTGTTTATATTCGAAAATACTGCTTATAGCCGATTTATTTATTTAATTTTTATCAATTTATTAATAAATATAAATAACTGAATTATTTTCATTAAACTTATAGATATCAGTTCATATAACATAAATCATTGGTAATCATATTTATTAATATTATATGCAATTATTTACTGGACAGAAAAAATATATTTGTCTGTATTTGAATATAATATTATATCATTTTCATAATATACATACATACATATATATATATATATATATATATATATATGTATATGTATATATATATAATTGTGTGTGTATGTGTTTGAATGAATAATTAAAGCCAGCTGACATTTCGTGTACAAAACTTGAAAATCAGATTTATTAATTCTACTCGTTTATTTTCATCTCTTCAGAAACTTTTTTTTTATAATTTATATCGAATAACAGTAATATTATTACAAAATTAAGACTATATAGCTAATTGACTAATTATTTATTTTTTATATGAAAAAAATAAAAATGTACACTGTCATAATATTAATTTCACATTCATTTAGAATTTTCGCCTGATTCGCAATAAAATGTATATAGATGAGAAAATGTTGTGTAATTGTCATTAATACTAGTTAATTTCACTTTTTATATAAATTTTAGTGAGTATTATTTATTAAATATATATATATATATATATATATATATATATATATATATATATATATATATGAAACTATGTGTATGTAAAAGTATTTGTATCAATATATACAATACAATTGGTAAATAAAAAACTATATCATCATCATATCTATGTTTTCTTCAAAATGCTCAACGATAACGTTTTATCAAAGACTAATTTTATTTACTCAAGTGTTACAAAAATGTCCACGCGCCGTTACTGCTGCACATGTTAAAATACTTGTACAAGTAGACACAATGGAGTCATGTATACTTTTAAATAGACTTTATCGCAATTTTATTTTTTCTCTGAACGAATATTTATTTGTACTGCGTTCAAATGTAAATAGTGTACCGATTTTATCTAGTTTTAATTCGGCAAACAAGCATATGTATAAATATGTACATAATTGGTATTTCATTCATTTGATATTAATAAATGCATATATGAAACTTTTGATTTATTACAAAATCAAATATATTGTTTTTAAAGAATGCTTTTTTTAATTAAGAGAAAGAGATTAAAATGTTTGTGTATTATTTTAATGGTCGTATTTAAAAAATACAATATAATTTATTATTACAATGTAATTTATTTCTCTATGGTAATAACTTAAATTTTTGAATAATTGTATAAAATTCTAACATGGAAAATCATAACCTAAAAAAGAATCGAATTGTTTTTACTATTTTTAAATTTGATTGACTTATCGGTCTTTATATTTTTATAATCATCTTTAAAACTAATTCACTAATATTATTTATTTCTGTAAAGTGTAAAGCAATTTGAATTTTCAGAACTTAAAAATAATATTTACTCAGATAAATGTAAAAAATAAAAATAAAATATTTAATATTTAGTCTTAAATCCAAAATTGTGAATTTGACATTATTTAGAAAAGCAATAAGATATTATTTTTAAATATAATGGATTTCTTTTAATAAAACATTTTACAAGGCACATTATTTATGTTTTCATTTATATTCATTAAAATTTACATTATATGGTATAACATTTCTTTTTTTTTATTTCTGCAAAGAATCGATGTTTTGATTTAAATTTTGAAATCAATATAAAAGTAGAGAATATGAGACTCTTGATTCGAAATTTGTTAGGTTTCAGTTTCCCTTGTTGATTTATTGATAAGATTTTTCAAATTTCTTTAGATATATTAGGGTTATGGGTCACATTTCTTGTCGCAATACAGTTCTGGCACTGTGATTGAATTTATTTTCAGAAATGAATTCTTTTTCAGATAAAGCTGGTAACTGTTAAATTCTTCTAAAGATAAAAGAAAATTATGTAGTGTATTTGTTTTATTTGTAAGCTCGTTATAATTATATATATATATATATATATATATATATATTCATTCGGGCAGTTCTTTATTCTATATGTGTGTATACATATAAATATATATATATATATATATATATATATATATATATATATATATATATATATATATACTTTAATAATAAACAACCATTTTTTATTAAATAAAAATGTCTAAATAAAAAGTGTTAATTTCATAACTATGATTCATATTAGTGTAGATTTGAGTTCGCTGTCTAATAACAGTACAATAATCCATTAAATGATTAAATAATTTTTTTATCGGTTTTTAATATATGTATATATATATATATATATATATATATATATATATATATATATATATATATATATTGAAAATGATTTTTAATTGAATTATTAAGATATATTTATATTAGTAATATATTTATTTTTATCTGTCAATATACGAAAAAAACTGAAAAAAATATTTTCATAAAATAACTCGTTACAAGGCCACTAACATATGGTTAAAGATGTTTTTATTAACTGCGTAGTTAAATTTTATATATTCAGTATTTATTTGATATGCGAATCTGGTATCAAAATAACAAGTCAAAACTTGTCTAAATCTAACGGCCAACGCACTATATAATTATAGACAAATATAAATGTACGAATGCACTTGTGATAAAGTATTATATCTAAGATTCGAGAATATTAATTTATACACACACACATAGACACAATATCCTGCTACAATTCGTTTCTAAGAAAGTATGCTGTTGTACATTTATATAAAACATACGATAAAATTCCACAGAAATGAAATCATAAACATGTAACGTATTTTGGGATGTGCCACAAATCATTTATGCTTGATACATGAATTGTTAATATACACATTCATAAGTATATATATATATATAATTTTTATTTTCATCAGTCAGTTATTGTCACTTAATGAATCTTGTGTTAATTAGCATTATAAGCTTTATAATGATAATTTATTATGTCAATTTTTATCATATCGTACATAAATAAATCTCATGAATCTCTGTTTCAAAATTTGATGAAAAATACGAATAGAAAATAAAAATTTTATAAACACAGTCTTTCATTCATCTATGGATGTTTGTGTGGATGTGTGTTAATAAAATTCAATACACTGTAAAACATAAGAGAAACAGAAAATTTGAAGTCATCAGTATCTGAATATTTTTATTGAGTTTGACTCAGGTTGATATCCCGACGTTGACACTGAATCTGATTTCACTAAAAAGTATCAGACTTCTCAGAGTCAGATTTTTTACTTCGATTGCACAGCCTTGGTTTGTACAGATGAACAGATTTTAACTGGAAAGTTTACTGTAGATTTTAGATATTAAACAAAAATATTCTTCAATACTTGACAAATTACACACTATTTAATATTCTTAATTATGCAGACATACAAATAATCCATCCTAATAATCTCTAACAAAAACAAGGCAATGTTTTTTTTTGCATTTCATGAATATCTACGAACTACAGTAGGAGGACATTGCCGTCAGTACACACCTTAAATCCGTGTTTTAATTCGTTATGGATTTTTTGTTTTATCACTATTGTTTGATGGAATGCTTAATAGAGAGTATTTATCTTGAAAAAAGACATTAGAAAACTAAAAGAATAATAGCAGGAATACAAGTTAATTTAAACATTAATGTCTTGTTTTTTATTTGAAATATGTTCAACATTTAATTTGAAACATTTCAAACAAGTCATTATATAAACAATGTATATAAATCTATTAATACTTTTAGTGTTTATATATATATATATATATATATATATATATATATATTCTATAGGAGTACAACAAAGAAAGTTGCTTCTTTTTATACCAATTGTTCATGGAATTATTGTAAACAATTCATTATAATATTGTTAAGAAACTAGAAGTTAAAATAAGGGCTGTTGTAGACTGGCATTTTCTGATTTGTGAATTACACTCTTTTCACTTGATCATAATTAGTGTTTATTTTCAAATGAAAAAGTTTTTAAAAACTTTTTCGCAAACTTATTTTCAACAAATCACAAGGAACTCTCATCAAAAATGTTCAGTAATTGATTATTGATCATTTTTGATTGTCGATTATATGCATATTGATATCGATTCATCTCTCTCAGAAAATACAAAAAAAAACTTGTATTCATAATTAAACCCAATGTGACGTTTGAAGTAGAAAATGAATTTGTAAAATGGAACGGTTTTTATTTATTTAAATTAGTAATTACTGGACATCAAATCTTATAGTGTTAATTTAACGCCTACAGTCTAGTACCTTTTTAAGACTCTTCGCACCGGTACAATAAACTCAGTTTACCATGAAAATTATTATTTATGAAGGAATAGAAGGATTTTTAATTATTTGAACATCAAGGTCAATACTTGTACTAGCTATTAGTATTAATATAATATTTGTATTACAAGAAAATAAAGAAATATAATTAAAAATATCATGAGAAATATTTGCAAATAAAAACACTCCCTCAACCGAATTTACTGCATCGGAACAGGAGAGTTAAAATTGAAAATATTTTTTATTACTCTGCAGGAAAAGTCCGTTCATATTATTCTTTTCAAGTATTGAAATAAATGGTAGATGGTTTTAGTTTTTCTGGGACTGAAGTTTTGATTTCACTGGAAATGAGTAAAAACTAGAAATGTGAATAGAATGTGACACAGTGTCCAGATATCTTTAGTTACATATCATATCCATTCTTTCTTTATTGTTAAATAAAAACAGAACATTAAAGGAAGCTGTAAAAAAAAATATTAATTTAAAAGAAAAATTGAATATTATCTGGAAAAAGATTTTATCAAAAAAAATGTAAATTTATGTCTGCAATTTTTTGAACCATTCAACAAAGTGGCTGCACTATTTTAATAGAAATAAGATTTTGTAAATTCTACTACTGACACGTTGCTCAGGTGACTTCCATCCTTTTCGTTTACTTGAGCTTTTTTTTGAACTATTAGTTTCAGATAAATCTGATAGATTTTGATAAACTGCGTTATTTAAAATAGACCTGTAGTTATCATACGTGCTAACAGAATCTTAAATAATCTAAAAGGACAAAGGCCACCAGGACAACGTATCAAATGAATCAGAGGTATAAAATCGTACAATTAAAATTTTGTAAGTCCAAGTATTTTTTCTTACTTTTCATTTCATTATATTGAAAAGTGTTTGTTTATAAATTAATATGTTTTTTTCAGAAATATATTTTAAATTTTCGGAAAATAAAACTAATTTCTCCTTTAGTATATAAATATATATATATATATATATATATATATATATATATATATATATATACAGAGAGAGAGAGAGTGAGGTATTACATGTATTCGAACAAACACATTTTTATGAAAAAATATTTCGTTAATTAAATGAATACACGTCTATACATATCCTTGTGTTTTTCGTTGCGAAATTATAAACAGCTTTGATTATTATTAATATTTAATTTCAACGCACGAAGACGGAATTTCATTAACGTTCTTTTTATTTCGTTGTGTATATAAAATTAATGAATGTTCAATATATTAAAAAAAAACACACGCAGGTACAATGATTGAAATTATATTAATAGAATAATAGTAAACCGATATTTCAAATTAATTAAAAGTCAGTGGACGTATCGGATAATATATCAGTGTAGATTTATAAATAGGAATATATACTGGCAGCAAAGATCTGGTTAAAGGATGTGACGTCATTTCCACTAGTCTCGCAGAGGTCACACTACCAATGGTCAACAAGCTGTTAGGTAAACTAATCGAGTAATCTATTGGTACTATAATTCGTTTCAAATATTAGAGAACATAATTAATTTACACGATTGTGTACATGGCTTTGATGAATTTGATTTTTTTAATGAATTTATATGAACAGTAAATATTTACTTACTTGTTCTCATTTTATAATGTGATTGAATAAATAATTTTAAAATAAATATGGCGATTGGTTGAATAGTGATTATAGTTCTAGTAATAAATACGTTGCTTCACTAAATTTTCATAGCCCAATATGAGTGTCGTGTGGATTAGATTTCGAGTCTAATTTGTATTAAAATAATTTTTTTTAATTTAGAAATAATTTTTATATCAGTATTTTTTTATGAATATTTATTAGTAAAGTTATATTTGTTTTTTATTTCCTATGAATTTCTTTTTCACTCCACACACCATGAAACATTTTCTGATCAAAAATGTTCAATAATTATTAATCATTTTTTATTGATGGTTAGGTACATTTCAATAGCGATGCCCATCACTATCAGAGAGCCATTTCTATTCAGAAAACCTTTTTATGACTTTTAGGATGAAAATGAATTCATTTGTGAAAGTGAATTTAATTATAGTGACATAATTTATTGCTATAATTATTTGTTTTTATATCTGTTACTCATTTGACACAGGCCTGTAGTCAGGGGTAGCCCAGGGGGAATTCCCCTCCTTAACAAAATCTGAGATTTTGGGAGATTTAAAAATCATGGAGAATCATTGGAAAGAATCTTCCAATAAAAAATCTTCCTGGGTTTACCTTGTTGATTAAAAACATTTCTACGCGCGAAAAAAATCGTTTCTATGAGCGCGTTTCTACCAAAACTCCAACAATTCTGACATAAAAAAAATTACCCCCTCAAAAATTGTGTTAGCCCCCTCTGATATGACGGTCTGGCTACGGGCCTGCATTGTCATATTGTTCTATTGCTATTCATTTTTTTCAATCATTTGAATTCCGTCTTGTATGACAAAATCCATCTTCAAGTAGATTTAAATAATTGTTCAATTTTATTTTAGATCCATTTGTGTATGTTTCAATTGTCATTTGGTTTATAATTTTCAAATAGAAAATATTCTGTCACTATTTATATTTATTTGTACAATTCATATGATATTTTATATATATTTCTAGGTTTTCTAGAACATACAATTTTATGTATATATTTGCAAGTTTTATTATTTTCATTTAATTACTTATAATATGATTGTGACATCCTGTTTCTTAAAATTTATAAATTAAGTTCTAAGATATTTTTAAAACATTTATAAGATGTGCATCTAAAGAGAATAGAGTTTATTTTTAAAAAACTAAAAAATCTTAATTCATTGTAATAAATCAATGTTCTTCTATATAATAATTAAAGTGTTATTATTACAAGAGAATGTAATTTCATTAAATATACATTTTTTAAATATCTTAAGTAAATTTATAAAATAAAATATATTTTTCAAAACAACAATAACGTATAATTTTTTTAAGTTGTTTTTTTCATATTAAAACTATTTAATTATATTTTTATCTTCAAGTATACATCGTCTGGTCACCTTCAGTGAATTTCACTACAACCAGTTGAAACTTATACCATCTACAAGTATCTTGATATTAAATTTTAAAATAGTTTTTGAGGCCTTTCAACTTCCTAAAGATGAAACAAATGCAGAAATATGCCCTGATAAAATACATTGAAAGTGACTCAGTGGTGAAAACTTGAAGAGAATAATATAACAATAAATTTACTGGAATAAAATAAACAATTTTTATTTTATTCGATTATAATCATATATTTACAACTATTTTATAAAATAATATTTTATTTATTAACAAAAATAGTGAGTATTAAAGAGGAGTACATTTAATAAATTATTAAAAACAAATAAAACATACTTTGTTTAGATGAATACTAGGAAGTTTTTAAAAGTTAAATGAAATGTTATTCAGTAGATTTATATATATATATATATATATATATATATATATATATATATATATATATATATATATATAATACTTGTATATTTATAACGATAATATATCTAATAATAAAAAAATTAGTAAATAAAGTATGAAATGAAGTATACAATATAAAAGTAGATGACTCGTTATGAGTATAAACAGCTGCTATGAAGTAGTCTACAATTGAGTGTTGTTTTTTTTTCTGTCTCTATGGGTTTGCTAAAACGGATATTAAACATATATTTATGAGAACCTAAGCGCCTCCGCGTTCATCCTCTGGGTATTTTATGTAAAATAGTTGTTTTAGTAATATGTTGAATTCAACGTATTAAACGTACACGTGTTTACACACACTCATACATGTTTATATTCTATGATGTACAAAATTGTATTATAGTATATACTTAATAAGTGCATGTGTATATATTTGTCATGATTATGTTTAACTTTGATACAAAGTATATAATTATTAAAAAAATATATATTATGGGATATAATATGAATAGCAAACGTTATTCTGTGAATTATTAGTTAATTTTAATCAGTAACTAAATAAAAAATAAATAGTATAATTGAATTTATTTATAAAAATGCACAAACATCCTAAATACTAGTTATATATATATATATATATATACATACGAATATATAAATTCAATGCTAACTAATATTCAAGGTAATAGGTGTTTTATTTAATTGATTTTCAGATTAATCCATAAAACAAGTTGTATATTCATAAATAGTGGAATATATTAATATTTATGAATACGATTTTTTAATGTCAAGTTTTATTATAATAATTATTCTTGTGATTATTTATAGAATTAACATTATATGAATATAATGTATCGAGATTAAATTTGGTAATTAATAAACAAGAATAATTTTCATTATCAAACACCATTGAAAACTGTTTGTCTTGACTTTGGCGTAATACCCTAGAGTAAACATTGCATTATATATGTACATATGTTATATATAATAATATACACTGATATGTTAATGAAAAGTATTATAAATTTCGAAACTGATTTCAAATTTTATTTTCGTACAGTGACATGGAAAAAAAGATATATATTTTTTATTATGAAATTATGTTATCAATTATTTTATTTGAAACGTGTGTAAACTTTTAACATTTAGTAATTTGTTGAATATTTTTTAATTACTACTAATTAATCAAAAATGAAACTAGTAGTACAATTTTCTCTTCAGTTTTAGTTGTCAGAATTCTTGATTGATGTCTATTTTGTATCATTTTGATTTTAATGAATTGGAATCCATGTTAAACATATTTTAAATCATTAAGTGATGAAATTTGAAATATAAATAAATTAATTTTTTATACACGTTTTATTATCTGTATTTAATTCATTTATAATTTTATTCAAGCCATTTAAAATGCTGAAAAAGGTGTTAGAAGTATCAGAAAATTGTTTCTTTACAATAAATAAATCATTTATCGAAAATATGGACTTTGACACAGATATTTTTTTTAATAGCATGATACATTTTTCTTTTTTACTTATTGTCCTTATGAATTATTCTACTGATTTTTTGTAAAAAACAAAGGTTTAACATTCAGAAGTGCATCTAATTTTAGATTTGAAGTGGATTCGTCTTCTTATCTTTTCAACTCTCTTCCATACTCCTTTTAAAATTTAAACAAACAGAAAAATTAATTGTGTCAATAAGTAGATTTTTAAGCAGTATATAGTACTGTAAAAAGAAAATTGTTAATAAGAAAAATACAGTACAGTAAAAATTTATAAAACGAGTTATCTAATATTTTATTTCATACAAAACAGAAAATCCGGTTTCAATGATCATTCTGTTTTTCGAAGATACATAAAGAGAATTTACAGTCTCTTATTTCAAATCTTAATTTCTTTAAACTGATCAATAGTTTTATCGAAATTTATTGTGTTTGTATATCCATATTGAAATAAAAGTGAAGACTGATTTTTGAATCTTGGATGAGTGAACGAATTTTTGAACCAGTTTTAATTTAGAGAACATACTTTCACGTGAACGAATAGATCAGATAGTCAAATTCCATCCAATAACTTTGTCAAAGATTCATAAAAATTCTGTATCACAACAAGCTCTAGCATATTAAATAATGTCCATGTTTTTGTATTTTTAATACTGTCTAGTAGCTTGCAAATATTTCTAAATTTGTTCAAGTTTTATGTAAGAGATATATAAAGTTTCTAAAATCTGCTTGAGGGTGACACATGAAACTAGTAGGTGGGAATAGAATCTCAGATAGTCTAAAAGGACGAAGTTCATCAGGATAATTGATCTCTTGTGTTTATTTATTGATTTTGACTTTTTCTTAATTCAATACATTTCTGAAACTGTGGCTAAATTCACTTTTACCATTGAATTCACTTTTACTAATGACAAATCACAAAAAATTCTATTTAAACATGTTCAATAATTCATTATTGAACATTTTAGATTTTTGCTTATGCGAATTTTGATGGCGATTTCATCATCTTCAAAGCTCCAAGTTAAGGAAGAAAATCTCATTTTATTTAAAATTTAACATTCAATTTAACTTCAAACTTAACTTCCCTTCTTAATAGTTCATTTATTTTTTTTTTCATTTATATAATTCATTTTATTTATATTTAATTTATATTCATGACAAAACTTTTATTTTTTTACAAAAAACATAATTTCTGCCCATAATTCCATTTTTATTAAAATTAGAAAATGTAATTATCTTACTGACATAAAATTAACAAACTAAGAAATTCAGAAGCTAATGATTTCATAGTTCTATTCTGAAAAAAATGCATAACCTCATTTTTTCAAATGGTAAGCGTTAATTTCATTTTCAAGTTGAGAGAACAGGAAGAAGATGAATCTACATACATGACTTTTAAATTTTATACCAACGTACTATACAACTTTGTAGTTTCAACTTGTTTCGTAACAGCCTCTGGGTCTTTTTACGTCTTTTAATATTGATGAAAATATAATTAGGTTCTCATAAGATTAAAAAATAGAAAAAAAACTATAACTAACTTGAAAAGATTGTAAGCTATTGCCAAATCATTGAAAAGACACACTTGAAAAAATGTATGTTAATAAATGAATTTAAATAAGCGGTTAAATATTACTACACGCACACATACACACATATATATATATATACATGTGTGTGTGCATACATTAATTTAATTAATGCTGGTTTTTAATTATTGGACGTATTAATCTTTAATCCAAATTTGTAACTGTTTAATATCCGCATTAAAAACCAATGTTTAAAGTAGTAATCGACATGTTTAGTATAAAACAAACATTATTCATTCATCTTAAATTATTTTACATTAAATTACTGTTGGTTAATATTTAAATAACTGACGGAATTAAGGTAATAAGATATATACTACATATTAACGTACATAATGTTGACATTGAGTGGTATGAATCTATATAATTTCTAATGAAATTAAACAGTGTTTGAATGAAATAATAACTTTCTCTTTAAGCGATTGTGTAGTATTTTTTTTATTAAGTTTTGAATATTAAATTATATTAAATGGTAACTAGTAGTTAGTATAATGATATAATGAATTAAATTCTTCATAAGAAAAAAACTAACGTTCGAGAATATGAAATTATTAAGATATTTATTAATAATGTAGCTTTTGAAATAATTTAATAATTAAATTGTATAGATATACTGATACATATGAGTAAATATTTTTTATTTTTTGTTGATGTTTTTCAGTTTGTTTAATGTTTAAATGTTTTTAAAAATTGAATTTTTGAATGTGTTTAAATGACAATATATTCATTATAAAAAATTAATTTATTTTTGTTTTTAAAATTTCTTAAATAGAATCTAGTTGAATAAAAGGAGCAAAATTCTATTGAATCTTTTCAGGAAACAAATGATACAGAAGATAACATAGTTACTGTATCTTTTTCTTGGACTATTTTTATAATTGAAATAAAGATATAAATTATTTAATAGTTTTTGAATACTATTGAGATGTATTTTACATTAATGAATAATATATTTTAAATCCATGACAGATATTTTGTAATTGCATTGTATGGAAACAAATGTCTGTTATTATTTGTAGAATATTTAATTTGTTTTCGAAAAAAAACGAATAATTTCAGAAAAAAATATTTATATTTTTTTAATTCAACTAAAACTTTAATTAACCAGTTTGATTATAAACTTTTTGTATAAAATAAAATGAGTTTATTAATTTTTGTTTTCATTAAACAATTTTATATACTTCAAAGTTAATTAATATGCTTCTTTAATAATGTTCTGTTATGAGCAGGCCCTTTCTATGAACGTTTGAGAAAATACTTTAACAGAAAACTAAATAAATGTATAAAAAGTATTGAATTTGATAATGTAATTTTTCTATTAATTAATTTCCAGAATATTTCTTATACAAATAAAACTGTTTATTAAAACTAAAAAAAATCGTAACTTCACTATTTGTTCTTTGTTAAGCTTAAATAGTAATAAAATTTATAAATAAATAATTATTACATTAATATTATAGTGACGAAAGTATTAACTTGTAACAGAAATATTTTGGAATTCCTTATAAAAAAGAGATATTAGAAGATAATATAGTTTTTTATAAAAATAAAAACATGTTTTCAAAACTTGTTAATTATTAAAATTCAATCAATAGAAGTCATACTTTACTATTTTAATTGAAAATTATTAGAAAACTATAGTTTTTAAAAAAATATATATTATGTTTAACAAAAAAAAAAAGAATTAATAATACCTGAAGTACTTTGTTATTAAAATATGTCGATTAAGAACTTGATCTTTTTTTATAACCATATTTAATACAGGATGCAACACGTTTCGCATTAAAATGTTCTCAACTACAATCGATATTAAATAATGAGTCATAGAGTTGATGTTAAGATAAACGATTTCAAAAGCTTAACATTGAAAACGAATAGAAGACGATGACTTTGGTTTAAGTATTGTACTTAATTATATTTTTAGAACATTTTTTGTCAATATATATGTGTATATATTTTTAAACGAATATTATAATTTTTATTTAGGTTTATTAATTTCTATATAAATTAGACTATAGTTTATCATATGATGAATTATATAAATTTAAAAACAGTTTATAGTTAAAACTGAATGAAAAAAAAATGAAATTTCAAAGATTTGTTCTATGTAAATAGACTGAAAGAGTAATAATCTCTTTTTTATGACTGTATTTTTACAGTAAAGGGTATATTCTTTATCGAAATATAGAAAAAATATATAAAATGAAAAAATAAATACATAACTATAGGGATAAAAAGTTGGAACGCTTTTAAATCTAATAGTTTGTTTGAGAACAGAGGTACAAATTCGTAGTCTCAGACCTATATCTTTATATTATTAATTGATAAACCAATTTAAAATTAAATAGGTTAAATATAAAATATTGCAATCATCTGAAAAGAATTAAAATCATCTGAATGTGTGTCCTTTATTATTAATTTCGCTGAATATAACATCTTCAAATTAATATTACAGTTTGCAGGTTAGTTACTCAAAGATATTAAAATCTATAAAATCTGCTTGAACATGACACATGTGCCAAAGACTAGTAGTGAAGAACATATACTCAGCTGATACAAAAGGACGAAGACCATAAGGATAACATATATATTTTATATATATATATATAATAAACATAAAAAAAATAATCATCGAAGAATATTCAATAATTGCATCTTGTCTAAAAATTCCAATACACCTCGGTTTTAAATGTTTTCAAATACTATACAGTATTTATATATTATACAATATTAATAATATATTTTTTTTTATTTTCAGATCATCGTCAATGTCGATTCTTCAATACTAATGAGGTAAGATATCACTCATTAATTATAACATTTATCGATTGGAAAATATTTATATATTATTAAGGATCATAAATATGTAATTTGATTTCTTAATTCAATAAAATCTAATTAAATTATCGTAAATTATATATATAATTCCAAAATAACACATTAAACAAATTTTATGAAGTATACAAATAATATTATAAATAATATTTTAATTTTTATAACCAATTTAGAATGTTTTATTAGTGAAGGAAATAGGAAATGACTTTTAAGTTCAAGTCCGGTTATTCGTGTAAAAATACCTCGCTACACATTTATAAAATTTTAACAATGATCGTTGATAATGTCATTGTTAAACCTATTACTCGCCTTGTTGTAAGTCACTGCACTGTATATATATATATATATATATATATATATATATATATATATATGTGATGCACATACACACAAACATACCAGTATACATTTATAAAACGTCGAAGGTCATTGTAAGATGTTGACATTACAAATGTAGTTTCTATAAAAACTTAGTTTATTTTCCATTAGAACTATATATAAATTACACGTTAAGTCTTGTCGACTTTAATTATTGTTTAAACATAGTTTTACAATCAATTTTCATTTATAATTTTGTTGTAAATATTTTTCAGTGCTCATCACTTTATGTTAAATATTGATATATTACATACTGAATTGATATAAATGTCAAATAATACAAGGTTATTACTACATAATTACTGTGATAGTACACGTACATTAAGATTTGAAAAGATATACATACACCGATGTATATATATATATATATATATAAAGAGTGTTAATGTGTTTAGGACATTAAGAAATGAATATATTTTGAAACCTTATGTCGTATTATTGGTAATTTTTTTGATTCAGATATATATATATATATATATATATATATATATATATATATATATATATATATATTTGCATGCATTTACCATGTTCTGTCTAGACATCGGGGGCGTTCACAACAAGTCATTTTGAGCAAAAAAACTGTCCTAGAAATAGTTATTCAATTCACTTCCGTTATCAGTTAAGTGCTAGTGTAATTACCGTTGAATAGTAAATAAATCTTCCTTTCATCCAAGTTCTTATCAAGTTTAACGTTAAAAATATGTTTGCTAAATCATTCTCTAGCTGAACTGTGTTGACTTTATCAATTTAACAAGTATTTTTTCTATTTTTTGGATTTGCTTGATAGTACATTTTTATCGCAATACTAGCTAAATTCGCAAAAAAATTCTTTTTTGTCCCATAAGCTACGAACAAAGTTTTATTCCAAAATGTTCATTAAAACAATAAAATCTTTCTTGACTTGTCTGTATGTTGGTGCTTTAACGATAACTGCATCGGTATCGAAAAGCATGTCAATAACTACAAATAATGATTTATTAAACATTTTTGACCAGAAAATGTTCTGGTTGTTTGTGAAAAAAGAATTTATTTGTTTCGAACATAAAATTCTATTTTACCTCTTGGATATTTCTTTAACTACACAGTTTTAAGTTTTGCAGCCCAGTTCACCCTTTCAATGCATATTTAGCATGTCGTTATAATTTTTTTTTTTTGAAAAAAATACGAAAATAAATATTTTATTCTAATGGCAAAAAGAGTAAATATCGAAAAGTTGATGAACTAATTTATAGAAATAAAAATCTGCTTTTAATGTTTAATAATATGAATATTTTTTATGACTATTTTTAAATGCATTTTTAAGACAGCACTTTTCACTTTATATTATGGAATAAACGAATAAAATCTTATAAAGGCAATTTCAAATTTTCTATTTTTATATCAAATGGTTTCGTTATCAATGAAAGTTTTAAAAAACATCGAAAAGTAATTTTCTTTAAAACTTATTTTGTAACTTTTCAACCTCTGTCAAAGATACATTATTTCTTTTAACTTAAATTGACATAAAAAAATATTTACTGGAAGAAAAACAAACTTTTTACGATACACAAACATACATATCCTCAGGTATAAATTACATATATACATATATATATATATATATATATATATATATATATATATATATATGTGTGTGTGTGTGTGTGTGTATGTATGTATGTTTCTAATTGCATACGTTTGTAGTATTTTCGTGCATTCACGCAATTTATTATTCAAATATATGTAAAATATTTGAATAGAAACTATAAATAAGTCTCAGTCATCAAATTGTAAAAATGTCAAAGTGTCGAAACTTTTTTGTGGATCTTTGGTCAAATATACATACTTATTTATAAAATTAAATTATCTATTAAGGACTGCACACAAATAAAATTCAAATATCTTAATAATAATACAAACTATGTAATCATAAACACGAAGAGAAAATAGTACTTAATTATTAGTAAATTAACTAAATGACACATTATGTGGTAAGTTGTTTCGCCTCGCTATTTAATATTAGTTTTTATCTATGTACAAAATCAATTATTTTCGTGAACGTGTGGGTTCAATTTCATTGCAAGCATATTATGCAAATGTTAGATATATATTTATGGACGTGACTCATTATTTCACTATATTTGTAAAAATACTTAAGATGAAAACATGGCTCAGTTTAAATATTTAACAGGATATACAGTTACGATTGTTGAATCGAAATTACCTGGTTTACATTATTATTGTTCTTATCAAAATAATCATTGACGTTATATAAATATTACGAACGTTGTAAACATTTATTAGTACCTTGTACTTTTATGCTTCCGCGATCGTAAAAACCAACTATTTTCACATTTTTCTACTATATTAGTTTTTTAAATTACCGGTGACCACGTGATACACATAAATATATTAACTAAGGTCGGGTTTCATTCTTCCGCAAAACCTTTGAATATTGAAATCGAGAAAACATGTTCAAGGAAATCACTGTAAATAGTATGTAAACACATCTCTCTCTCTCTATATATATATATAATATATGTATGTATGTATATACAGTGGCGCACTTAGAATTTAGTCTTGGGGAGCCGAATTGAATGGATAAATTTTTTTTATGTGAATTCAGTAAAATTCATTAGGTGATAATAAAAAATCATTTAAAGAATAAAATCCAACTTTCTTTTCTTTTTAGAAAGCTCTTGAATTAGTTCAGTAGTGGTTACATTAATCTCATGTGTATATATATACGAGTATATGGGTTGTTATTTTTTCTCTTTTCTTTTAAGGTTGCCATGGTTCCTTGGCTCCCCCTTGGGTGCATCCTGTATATATATATATATATATATATATATATATATATATACATTACTTGTGTATATAGCAGAGAAGTAGAAAATTATCTACTATTTCAAATATCATGAGTTCGAATTCACTTTTATAACAGATCATCTTTCATTAAAAATGTAACTATTTTAAATGTTTTGTACTGGAGCCTTAAACTTTAATTTTTTTGTGTTTTCTATCATTTTGGATAACTTTTTTAATATTATTACTTATTAGGATTATAACTGTGCGTTTTTATAAATGCTATCTTTTTGATTTAAAAATAGTTTTCTTACTTTCGTTTCATCTGCATGCGGAGAATAGAAACACAGATGTTTCAAAAGAACAGTGAGGATATCTTATTAGGATTGTATATTTAAATTTGAAAATATTCAAATTTTAACTTGAGAAATTACGTTTTTTATTATATAAATTAATAACCTGTATTTAACTATGAATGAAAAACGTAAATATGTAGAAGATTAAAGCTTGCTGTCAGACAGATTTTTATAAAAAAAATAATTATTTCAATTGTATTAACTTGTAATATTTATTTTTTTAAATTCCAATATACCAACTCCTTATTTACTTTGATACTAATAGTTCTTTTGAGTTTGTATATTTAAAAATGTTGTGTGTCTTTTTTCTTCTTATAAGCAAGAGGTTTCTAATATTGGTAGTCATCGAAAAAATAAACTTAGAAATTTTTATTATCTTGTTCGAACTTTGAAAACATTTCATTCATCCATAATGAAACTAGAAAGAAAGTATTTTGTTTTATAATAAATAGAAGTTACATACAGTTACATAAAAAATTTACTCTGCATTTTGTTTTTTGCAGTGTATTTTTAATTTGAACCGTTTAGTTTTAATAATTGTTTTATTTTAAAAAAAAATGATAACTAAAAGAAAAATTTCTAATCCATACATCCTGAAATTCTTTCATATATCACCGGAGACACGGATAATACTTTTCAAAAATTATATTAGGGAATACATGGCACATAATAGGCAAAAGTAGTTGTATTTTTACATACTAGAAGTTAATATATTGAAATATCTTTGAAAAAAATAATATATTAATACTATTAAAAATATTTAATTAGACATTTTATTGTCAATTGTATACACGCATATATTTTATTTTTTATAATCAGTTTTATTAAAAATGTAAAAATATCCAATATGTAATAGACAAAAACAGCGTGGACCCCAAAAGAGTAATAATGTGCTTATTTCGTGAGTTTAGAGAATAAAAACACATTACTTATACGTAGTTATATACATATATATATATATATATATATATATATATATACATCACATATAAACCTCTTATATATTTTAATCTACGGCGGAAATCACAGTTATCAATAACAGGAAAAACACATAAACAAACAGAATTTATATCCAACACATAGTAACATTGACTTGAAATTGAAAAACACAGTGATCACATGTCATCGTATAATTATGTCTGTTTATGATTTTTTACGAAAATAGTTGAACCTGTGGTCAGGGGTTAGTGAACTATTTCAACGTTAAAAAAAAGCAATTATCATTAATATAAATCATGAGCAGATGTTTCGCTTAATTATTTCATTTTCATGATGATACCTTGAGACAACTGATATCAATACAGAGATGTATTATTGAGTGTTTTTTATACGTTCGATTAAAAATATATCAAGACAAAACTTGGCGCAGTTGTATTCTTGTGGCCTTGTAAATAATTTAAAAATAACTTTTACACTCTTATTACACATGTGTTGTAGATAGAAGAGTCTTTTCAACTGCATCTTTTTATAACTTGAAATGTATATATATATATATATATATATATATATATATATATATATATATATATATATATATAATATATATATATACTTCATGAACAAAAAAATTGATCAAGTTTAATGAATAAAACAAGAAAATTATATATTTGTAAAAAACGTACTTATACCGATTTTTTATTAAATTTTCTGTTCATCGTTTAAGTTAAAGATTTTTTTGTAAACTGCAATTATTTTAAATGTATAAATTAATTAATAATTATTGATGAAAGTACTTAGTAAAATAAAACCATTTAAAATGCAATTACAATATTTGTGACTAATTGTGTAGAGAAAAAACAATTACATTTATGAAGTCATTGATTTTTATATAAATTTCTTAGAGTATTCACTCAAAAGTAATAGATTTGAAATTTAAATTATAATTTTAAATATGTTATTATTTAAAGAGTTAACCTTTTTTAAAGTTCCTCATTTTTGAATACTTGGTATCCACATACAGAAGACTACTCTTGTTTTATTGAAATAGTAAAGTTTGTCATATGAATATATCTTTTTCTTGCAGAATTTGTACATAGAATAAAATCTCCTTATATCGAATTTATGAACGGAATTTTGTATTTAATTAAAGGTTATTACTGGCAGTAATTTTAAATGTACATTGTGTTAACTCTTTATAAAAAACTTTTCTATAACAAACAGAAAAAATCCGTAGCAAAACTGTTAGTTTTATAAAGAGGTTTTGTTGTATTTTCTATACATTTTCACTGTCTTTTCATTGTACATTTCTCAGAAAAGATTTATTTCTAGCTATTAACATTTGTCTAACTACCTTTAAAGCCGATATTAATAGCACCTTCTAATATTATTATATAAAATTTACCACTATCTAGAACTAGTCCCTCCTCCCCCTCTTCTATTTTTAACCTGGCTTGGAACCTATTTTGGCAAAGTTTGTTAACAATGTCACTTATTATTTGTTTTCAAAATGTTTGTTTTATTTTAATGGCGTTGTTCTCTGTGAAAATTTATTACATTTCTTAATATTAAAGTAATCCAATTCGTTATATATATATATATATATATATATATATATATATATATATATATATATATATATATATATATATATATATATATATATTGTTTTCTTACTTAAGAGTTAAAAATAACAAACTGATAAAAGAAAATGTAACAATCTTAAGCATTTATTTCTTTAAAATTGAAAAATTCGTATTTTCTCTAAGTGGGATAAATGTATTTTTGCGAATTTGTCATCAAACTTTTCTTCTAATGACATTTTGTCACGAAATTTTCTCTAATTTCATTATAAAAACTTATTGTTCTACAACAGGTTTGTGTAAGAAATTGTGCAAATATTTTGTAAATTTCTATAACTATTAGAAATAAGACAGTAGAGGACAAATTAAATACAAAAGTAGGTAGAGAAAAACTTGTTCTAAAATTTTAATAAGGAGTGACAATCTTGATAATTGCTTTTCTTAATCACATATGATATAAATCTATTATTGAGTCTTTTTATAATTTAAAATACAAATCTATTTATGAGCAATGATTTATTGTTGCAATGTTTATAGTAAATTAAAAAATCGTAAAGCAATTACAGCAAATGTTACTCTGCAGTGTTTTTTTTATTTTGTTTTAAAAAATCGTTCTCTGTCAAGGAACAAAACTATATAAAAGATGCTTGTTTTTAACTTTCCATAACAACATAATTAATGAACGAATATAAATATATTTTCAGCTACAGCGTAGGATAATATTACGAGGACAACAACAGATAGTTAACGAAAAATTCCTTTCTTATATATATATATATATATATATATATATATATATATTCAAACATACGTAAATATTTCATTGAAATATCTCTTAGATTTATTATATTTTTCTTGTAATTTAAATATTGATTTTTCTCAATATTTACATTCATTCAAAATATATGCAAATGTATACATTCATAATTATTCATAAAAATTGCAATAATATTTATAAATTTCAGTTTATTTTTGTAACTTATTCTTCGTGTTTTTTTTTCTGGAGCGGTTTTAAATTTTTATTTATGTAAGTTTTACATGCTCGAAAATTTCGAAGAGTTCTATTTAATAAGCAATCAGTCTTCGCTTTTCGATTTGGTTACAAGCTTCTTTTAGTTTATGTCAGCGTGTTCCTTGTAGTTTCTGCCAAGTTTTTGCACTGCTTGAATTCATTTTTCAAATTTTTATCTTTCAAGCTTATCCCACATTTCTACAAATGATAAATTCAGTAACTATAATAACCGTATAATGTCTGTTCATTACTATATATTTTTGATGAATAATTCTAAGTATTATTTATTTAAATAGAAAATTTGCAAACTTGATATACTAGATTTAAACGCAGATAAATACATACATACAGAGTTCATTTCGAAAATGTTTAAAAATATATTGTGTTTTTGAAATTTCTATATAAATAATGCCTCAATTTCCAAAAAATGTATAATTATAGTTGAGCTATTTAATTTTTTATACAGTTACGTAATTACTAATACACCGTGCATAATTTAAAAAATACAATGTTTTGAGCATTCTGGGAAAGTAATTAATCATTTTTCATTTTTATTTTTCCTAATAAAATAGTGAGAAGTTTTAATAAAATCAATGTTTTATCGAAATATTCCTTTATATCTTCTTTAAATAAAATATTATGATCCTGCAGATAATTTATTACAAAGAAAATTATCTTTATTTTTCCTACAGTGCATAGTTTTTGAATTATTGTTATACCAAGTGGATGTCATTCAGTATAAGAAAGTGTATTTTTTCAATATTCCAACTGAACTACTTATTTGTAATATTAACTTTTTTAATTATTCTAAATTACTAAGTATCATAGTAGGAAGAGTATAAATAATTTTCGGCATGGTTCCCATTTTCTAGTAAATATAGTTAAAGGAAATTGTTGTACGTACTGTTATAATAGAGAGGTGAATCTAATGGAATGTTTTCGCAGAATAATCTTAGATATATTCCCTATAAATTTAAAAGAGTACATCTAACTCGTTTATTAATAACTAAAAACACAAATATTCTCATTTTCTTTGAAATATATTTAAAGAGATTAAAATTTACAATTTTCAATTTTGTGATTTATATATACAAATTTTAATTGTCCCAAAAAAATTATGATTAGTTTTTAAATCATTTTGAATAATACTTTATATTTATTTATATTAAGTAATTTGTTTATTGATAATAAATAGAGTTTGTCTGATAAGTAGTGTCCTTAAATATTAATTTCGTTTTTTTTAATAATACAGTTTGGAAAAGGAAGAATATTTAAATTAAAACTTTTCTGATTTAAATAAATTTCTAGGATTTTTTGGATTATGTTAATTATTAATAATTTTGTACATATTTTGTATATATATATATATATATATATATATATATATATATATATATATATATATATATATGTACCTTTACTTGTATCTTGGTGGTTTAAGGATTATATATAATAGTCATTGAAATTAATAATGATCAATAATGAGTTATTGAACAGTTTTGATCAGATTTTTTTATGACTTGTAGATTGAAAAAGTATATATATATATATATATATATATATATTAAGCTGATAGAATATATTTTTTTCATTCACAATTTTTTACAATTAGATTCAGTTCTTATAAATCTTGTTTTATAACACTAATTTCAATAATTTTCAGTAGTATTTGGTTTCTGACTTATTCGTTAGTATTTTC
>CM068321.1:20256525-20399025 GCA_034766995.1 Acanthacorydalis orientalis | reverse complement strand
CATGAATATATATATATATATATATACATAAATATATTCAGCACACAAGCTAAAAAAATTTCTGATTAGAAATATTCAATAATTGGTCATTGATGCGTTTTGATTATTATTTAGGTATATTTCAATGGTGATACTATTTAACGTTTAACAATTACATATTTTAGTTTGTTATTTATCTAAAAAAATGAACCCCTATTATTAATTTCAGAAACGATTAATGAAAACTAATTGAGTCAAATTTTGAAAATTGATTCAAAGTGCAGAATGAATTTCAAGTTCGCAAAAATAAATTTCTTTCTTGAAGTTTAAAACAAAATATATTATTCAAATATTCAAGTTTTCTCAATTTGACTAATGATAAAACTATGAACTAGCTCAAAGTTTTTTTTAAAAAAAAAGTGCTAAAAGAAAACATATATTGTAAGAAACTAACAAGAAACAATCGAAAAGTTTAATACTAAAAAATGTATACAAGCAGTTTACATACAATTAAAGCTATCTGACTGTTGAAATAAATTTAACGAAGTTGTATTTATTTTTGTAGCATACGAGTAAAATAATCCACTCGCATAGAAGTTCTTTACATGCTGAATTTAAAGATATTCTTCTTTCAACAATCTATTTTTTATTTTCAAGAATAATTTACTTCTCTTTCACTGGACAGTACAATTATTTGTTTAAGTTTGAAAGTTTCAAGTATTCTTAATAATATTATATATATATATATATATATATATATATATATATGTGTGTGTGTGTGTGTGTGTGAATGTCGGTGCATGTGTATAATTACACGTAAAATTTTCATCACAAGTTAAACGACGCCATCAAAAATTTTCCTTGAAACTTGTTTTTCATTATAACCTTGTGCGACACGTGTCTATGTAAGAATGAAATAGGTCATTATAACTTAAAGCACTCGTACATATATTAATTGCATTAAAAGCGAATTGTTCTCGTTATAATGTGTTTCTTTAATGAGTATATATGTGTGACATAATTAAACAATATGTAAATAAAACTATTTTCATAATGAAAAAAATATTTTTAATTTCTCGCTGTAAATATGTACTATTGTTTTTTTCTACGTTCCTAATCGACTTGTTTCTTAGATTTTGCATCATTTTGAAGAAATAAAATAACACTGTTATCGTTCGAATTAATTACGTCGTATCTATGGGGGTTTCAGTGGTAATTGTTTATTTATTGCTATTTGCTCATTCTGCATTTTGACAATATCTGGTATTTTATTAACTATAATATCGATTATTATTTTTAATATTATCTATGGTTGTTTTGAATTGACACGTGTAACTACGTTTTTGGTTTAGATTTAATCTTTCTGCTGTTTTTGATTCATTATCGATATATTTTATAATTTAATGTTTAAATTAGATAGCATTATAATGTTTTCTTTCAGTATCATTCTTTCATAAATATTTAAAAACAATAATCTGTCTATAATACGTTTTTTTTCAATCAACAAATAATTATAAAAAATAGAATATCGTTATAAATGTATATATTTTTTATACAGAATGTTCCGAATAAAGTCGATAATATTTTAACAATGAATCTTGGGAACAATTATATGGAAAAGCATATATAAAAATATATTTTGATTTCTTTTTAAATATCACAAATGAAGGATTTTAAACAAAGTTGGTTGATAATACAGAAATTTGTAATCACAAATATACTGGAGGTTATAATAATATCGTGTGTGTAACTATGACTAAATTTTGTAATATAAAATATTTTTTAAATTTAATTTATTGTATCCTATAGCACGAGGGTGGATAAACTGAGGCTCGCGAGCCATATGCGCCTCTCAAAGCTGCTCTGTGCTGCTCTCGAGACAATATTAGGTTTCATTGCCATTTTTCCTAAACTTTTATATTAATAATCTAAAGTAGTATAGTATGTACCAATATTAGAATATTCTATATATAACTAGGTAATTCACATTCTTTTCAAACATCCATATGCATTGTCCAAATAGCTGTTTAAAGTGGCTCTACAGTTATGAACAATCCTGAAAAAGATATGAAATTAAACAATTTTGTTAATTAAGACTTGCTAAATACAATAAATCCAAATTTGCGACGGATTACCATGTAAATTTTACAGAAAAATATTTTTAAAAATGCAACTTTTAATATATTTATAAATACAATTTTGAAATAATAGTTTCTGTATCTTTTGAACATTCAAAAATTTATGAAAAGTATAATGTGTGGCTCTTATTATCAAAGAAATTGCACACCCCTGTTATAGGACTAAAATTGTATACAAACAGTAATGCATAATAATTAAAAGAACTGAGCCTTTTTCCAATTAACTATATATATTCATTTTCAAGAGTTTGATTTTTATGACTGTGTTGAATATATAAATATTTACAAATATATTAATTTGATTTATGAATATTTTAATTTTCAGTCATAGATCATAACGAAAATAATTATTATTTTTGACGGAATCCTGTGATACAATTTGTAAAATTATTTATACAAGTAAATTCCCAATGCTTACAATTGTAATAGTGTTTAAATTATTACGTATCTTTATTTTATTCAAGGTTTTGTCTACTGAAAAACCCCATTACTTCTTTTTTGTTTCCGTTCATATGTAATCATGATAATTATCAATATTTCATATGCGTATATCCTAAAAAAATTTAACTATATATTAGGCATCAGACTGCCTCGTGGGAATTGATACCTCAGTAAGTCAAGTCGCTCATTAATATGCGATTGAATTCATAATTATTAGGAATTGTAATGTAGAAAATCTGGATTTTTAATTAAAGCTGTATAGATTTTTACTAGAATCTGATTTTTATTTTACTGTTTTTTTTAAAAAAAAAAAATGATTTGAATGATTTTTTCGAAAGTTCTGTTTTTGTTTACTTTTTCAGTAATACGTTAACTTAAGTTTGCAGTACACACGCACATATATATATATATATATATATATATATATGTAAATCAGTTGACTATTTTGAACGTGTTGTAAATCAAAATTAGAGAAAATAATTAATGTTTGTTTTAATTAAAAATCGACAAGATTTTATTTTAAATAAATTCATAGTCTAACAGTGAAAAATAAATGTTAGTTTTAAAATTGTTCAAAGAAATACACATATTCATTATTTCATTTTTAAAATATAAATATTTAAAAATAAAATAATATAATAAATAAATATATATATATACATACATACGTATATATATATATACATGTATATATATATATATACATACATATATATATATATGTATATGTATACATATATTTATATATATATATATATATATATATATATATATGTGTATATATATATATATAGTCTGTGCAATACAAATATGTACTACAAAAAAACTACATTTGCTGTTTTATTATTCATTGCGAACCAAATATATATTTAATGTATTCAAGTATACATCTTGAAACTATTAATTGAATTTTAAACTTTAAAATTGTTATTCGTTTCTGAATATACATATATATATATATATATATATATATATATATATATATATATATATATATATATATTGTATGTCTGTGTATAATGTGTAGTGTGCTATTTGTCAAGTTCAGTCTGCAACGTCGACACAATACGTGTTTTTTACATATTTTATGAGTAAATTCGTTTGAGTGTACACACGTAAAATATAGTTTTCAAATTAGATCAAGTACACAGGAAAAAAAATGACTTTATCTACGATTTATGTAATTGAAACTTTCTATCGTATTTTTGACACGAACTTGTAAGTACAAACTTGTGCAATGAAACGTATTTATTTATGGCGTTATCTAAATCTATCCGTATCACGGTTAATGTACTATTCTGCGTTTTATATCTTGATGCCAAATAATCGCAATTATTATATTTGTATTAGTGTCGCAAGTGAACCGAATTATTTTTATCCAGACACGTGTAGGAAAGTATGTAAATAAACGTTCTGAAATGTAGTTAACCATTACTTTCCTACGTAAAAATTGATATATCGCACATATGTATATAACATACTGAATGTAATGAACGAATTCAGTGCAGATAATATATTTGTTAATATTTACAATAGTTATTTTTAAGTGACTTTCAAATGTAAGACACGTTCGAAATTCAAAATGATATTGAACTGCTGAACAATAATAATTACACACATATTAAGCTTGTTTGTTTTTTTAACCGCTGCGGTATGTTTCGAAATATCTGATGAATTTCTATATAATTTTATCATGCAGAAAAACAAGTAAAATATTGATCTTCAAATCGTTTTATTTATCGACAGCGTTGATCATCAGATCAACATTTATCAGTATATTTTTAGTTGTTTTTTCAAACATTTCACAAGTTGTGAATTGTACATATTGACATTCGTTTATGATTTGTAGAATTCATCAATTGAGAAATTGGCAACCGATATAAGAAATCATAAATAAAAATTAGATGTTTTCGTGACCTTCGTATTTATTTTTTTAATATCAGAAATTATATCTGACGTTCTTCTTTTTTAAATTAAATTTACTCTACATTAAGCATATCATTTAATCTGGAAAAAATTATGAGTGTGTGTTTTTATATCTGTGATCCTTTTAATACGTTGTCCTGTAGGACTTCTTTCTTGTTTAGAGTTTCGGCACGTATACTATTTTCTCAAGTAGATATTAGAGATTCCAAGTTATTACTCCAAGAATTAGAATTTCCAACATCTACTTGAAGATGGTAAATGGGACGAAACTACTAGTAGAGAACAGATACTTAGATAAATCAAAAGGAAGACGATGATCTGGTTTACATTAATAAATTTAAACTAATAATTAATGATATTTGATGATGTATCACTTAGAATTAAATGAAGAGAATAATGTATTAACCTTTAATAAACATCTATCCATGAATAGAGTTGTGCGAATTGATGCAAAAGCTTTTCAGCGAATTGATCAAACTCTTTCAAATAGTCATACCTCGTTCACACATTTCTTAGTCATCAAACATGTCTCAGATTTTTTGCTGGAATAGATAGAGGTTTTCAATAAGTTGCTTACATTGTATTACTATTGGTTTCTCATAATTTTTTAAGACATTTATTTAAGTAGTTATAAAAAATGGGTTAAAATGATAAATTTAGTTATTTTGCAAGATTAGTTACAATAATTCATTGTTAAATAATTTTATTTTATGTGTAATATTTTTTTAATTTATAAGAACAAATTGATAGTTAAAATAATAAGCTTTAAATTATTTATATACATGAATTGAGTATTGAAATTTCGATATATTTTTCAGTAATACATTTGAAAATTTAAGTAGTTATTTAAGTGGTTTTAAGTGGTCCAGAACTGTTGGATGACTGAAGCCTAACTTTTGTGCAAGCTCTTGAATTGCGCCTGGTTCTGATTCAATTTGTTGTTATGAACTGAAGAAGGGAGCCCGCGACCTTCTTCATTTTCAAGGCTCTCGTCCCCAGTACGAAATTTTTGGAACCACCATTGCAACCGTACGTTCCTTAACAGTACCTGCACCAAAAGCAACGTTTAGTTTACGAGCAGTTTCTGTTGGTTTACCACCCGTTTCATACAAAAAATGCTCTTATTTACTTCTTTTTCATCTTTAATTCAATAGTTTAATTTGAAACAAAATTAATATTAAACCCAAAGTCGATGTTACCAACATATAGATTGAAAAATGCACTTTAAACTGATATTAACATAAACATGATGAAATGGCACTATTGAAAAAATTAAGATTAAAATTCAGAAATCAAAAACCTGATTTATTTTTCTACTAACCTAATAAAAACATATAGAAATAGTATAAAAATTTAAAGATTTACTAAAAAGTATTTCTTTTAAAATTGTTTACATATTAATGACAAAATTAAAATAATATTTCATCGAACAACAAAAGCAATGTTTTTTTTTTAAAAAAAAAGAAATGTATATTTATTAAAGTTCAACTGTAACAGTATTCTTAAATAACTGAGAACAAGAATATTAGAAATGATTTTAGTGAATATATTATTGCAAAATCTAAATATTACTGAATTCAGTTTAATAATTTAATTTCTTCGTATTACAGTTTTTTTCGTGATATAAAAATGATATCGTTCCTTTTAATATTATAAAGTGATACATTTATTTTTAAAAGTATTTAACAAACAAAAAAGATCATTTCTATCCAACAACAATTTTATTTCAATTAAGCCAAATTGAAGAAGTGCTTCAAACGGATAAAAATCGCTGTTCTGTTATTTAAATTGAAAGTATTAATCATTGAAAAATATAAAAAAGAAACAAATAACTAAATTTAATTTAATTAAAATACTGTACAATAAATGTAACCAATAAAATGTAAACAAATTAAGTTGTCCGAATATGAACAGCTGTAGAAACGACCACGCTGTTTATACAAATTTATATAAAAATGAATTCTTAAATATTAAAAAAACGAATTTTAACGATTATCCGCTTTAATGAACGTTCTGTAACTTGAAATATCTTTTTTGCAAAACTTTTAAATAACTGGTTATTACGGCCAGAATCTTAGTAACGTTTTATTGATAAATAGTTAAGATAAAATAAGTATTAAAAGTAATGATGTCAGTTAGGCTCATAAAACTTTCGTAGTGGTTTTTCATATATAGTAGAATACAGCAATATAATAAATTGTTAGGATTCGTAATAGAGCATAAACGTGATACAAAACCATACAATGATAGAAAGTAATAGTAGTTCAATATTAGAACAGCGTACAATTGCGTAAGTATTTATTGGTAATATATTCTTTTACTTGTATTTTGTGCAATTCGTTTTGCAATTTTAATGACAGAAGATATTGTTGTTATCTACATTAATATAATGGTACATGGTTTGCTATTATTTACGTGACAATTTTATATATTAAAATATGGTTAAAAATATCTAATATGTTTCACAAGTTTTGTTTCACTTTCTATCTATAATTTACATGTTTTTTTTCAAGATGCACTTTCTAAATTAGAATACGATTTTCAAATAGTTGCATTATATTTTATTTCTTTCATGGGAAGGGTATTTTCAAAAATTGACACAGACATTATTGTTCAATCAATGTTATTAAATCTATAATAATTATTTTAAAGACTATTTTGATTACGTTTGTGAGAAAAAATAATAATTAGAATCGTTTCAGCACATTTAAATAAAATGTAATGAAACGAAATATCTCATTCCGTTATTCCTACATAAAATATATAGTACATAAATGAGGGATGACAAATGTGACCTTCATTTTACTTTTCAAAAATATCTGTTATAACATCTACAATTATGTAATTAAGGAAGAACACCTGTTAATGTTGGCAAGGTTGTTTAGTGAGTTCTATTGTCAAGGCGATGGCCACAATAGTTAAACATTCTTATAGCATTGCCTGTAAGGTTTTGGAAAACAGCCTAAAATCTTTGGTACCTGTTAATGTTACATGCTGAAAAACGACAGTCAGAAATAGATAAGTGACAATTTATTGTATAATAAAGTTCTCAGTTTAGACAACTATTCTATAAATCATTATATATTGATTTTTACCAAATTGTATAAAAGAAATGATTAATAATAGTAAAAAAGAAAATTTAATCGTGCTAAATATTGACAATTATTTTAATAGTTTTGGATGTTTTGATAATATTATCTATAAACATTGATACCTTTTTTATTACGATAATATATTTTTTAAATTTATATAACTGAAGTTTCATATTTAAATATTTTTTGCAATTATTGAAATTTTCAACATTTAAATAATCGCTTATTTCAAAATGTCTACAGAAAAAAGTATAAATTTGGTTTATATAAAATTATATCAGTATATATATATACATATATATATATATATCAAAAAAAATGTGTTGCTAATATAAAAAATGACCTCTTTAAATAAGTATAACAAAATAAAATGCGTGATAGTAAACATTCAAGCAGATCAATCAAGAGCAAATATACTTCACGTGTTGTCTATTACGTTTAGATTGTAAAAGGTTGTTAATAGATAAACAGATAGTTAAGATCGTTTTATAGATTTACTTTATTAAGTACAGTTTTAACTTTTTTTAATCTAATATGTATTCATATGTCTTTATAAGTTAAAAAAAAATAATAAATTCAACGTTGCACACACAAAGTATTTATTTAAGACCTAAAGAGAGATTTAATTTAATGTAATGCCAAATTTTTAACATATTAAAGGATATTTAATTTTCCCTTATCTATTTTCATATACTATCTGGAATTTTCAACTAATTTAACTTCTGTTAATGATAGTTAAATATATTGTATTTTTAATTTTCATCTTTGTATGATTTAATTACTCTCTGAGGGAGATAGATCTATAGGAAAATTATTTGCATTTCTCTTAATTTCTGTCTAATTTATTATATCTATGAATACATTTATATATTTAGATGACTATATTTATAGATTTTTCTGTACTTAAATTTTCACATATTTAAATCGGTCTATTCTTATTATCCCAAAGTGTATTATTAATGAGAAAGTAAAATGTAATGATTTTCAAGTTTTGTGCATTAGATAATAATAGAATTACTTTTTTTTAAAAAAAAAGAAAATGAAATGTAAATCATCAAACATATAAAATATTAATACATTTTCCAATCAGAAAAAACAGGAAACACTCGTTTTATTCTTACATAAATTATTATTATTGAAATTATAAATCTGTACTCTTAGCTGACTGCAATAAATTTCAGTATAAACTTGCTAACTTAATAAGCGTTGACTTTGACATCATTCTAGAATATCTTGAACAAATAGTAAACTAATTTCAAATAGTTAAATATGATACTTAATTAGCACTAGAACAGACAACTAATGAGTCCTTACTATAAACTTGCATAGAATCTTTTTTTAAAAAATGAATAACTCTTGAAAACAACACTCCTCCTTGAGGTGTGTTCAGCGACAGCTCATCTTTTTATTCTAAGTAAAAAAACAAGCTTAACTAATTTACTTTTGTAATTGTATGCAGTACTGTAAAGTGACGACCAGCTGTGTATACTTGAATAAATAATCAAACACGTACCTAATTTATTGTGAACATCAGATTATGTACACATGCGGTTTATGTATATATATATATATATATATATATATATATATATATATATATATATATGTGTGTGTAAAATTTTACATGTGTATATATTACCGTGTGCCTGTAGTGTATGTGTATATATATACAATTATGAAGAATCGGAAATGCCAATAGTATAAAAAAACTCTATAATGATTCGTGAGAGATTTGGCAACCGTTTGATGCTTAAAATGTTCGCGTGATTTGTTTTACTGACAAAAAATAATGTGGTTTTCTTGATGAAGACGTTCGCTATTTATAAAATAGCACTATTTAAAATATAAACATATAAAAATATAAAAATTTTTGTTTTTAGTGTTATTTACTAAAAATAAATCATACAGACATAACCTCATAAATTATATACACGTATTTATATATAAGAAGGTGAAAGAGAGAAAAAGGAAAAAAGAAGTCATCCTTATTGCACGTACAAAAAACTAAAGATACTGACTGTGTATATCTACTGTATATAAAAAGAGAAAATGGGAGAAAGAAAAGGAAAATTTAAATTATCTTCTGAATAATAAGTAATTAAAAAGAGATGGCTCGAGAGATATTTTTAAAAATGATTGAATTATCAGCCAAGTTTTAAATAAAAATGATGTAAAAAATATTTTTAAAATCAAAAATATTATTTCAAGTTTGGAAAAGCACTGGAAATGTAAATTAAGCCAAAAACTTCCAGTTATTACAAAAAATATATAAACAAGAGGCATAGTGTGATTATTAAATTTTGTAATAGAATAAGATCAGTATTTTTCTTAAATTCTTTATAGTATTCTAGTTTCATATCTTATGATTTGCTCTAATATGTTTTCGTCCTTTTAAATCATCTGAGTATTTTTTCTATTACTAGTTTCAGTACGTATGACATCTTTATGGAAATATTAGAGAATTTAATACAACCTTTAATATCTATTATAAGATGGAACTTATAATAAAACTAGTAGTAGAGATCAGAGTACTTAGATAATTGAAAAGGATGAAAATCATTAGGACAAAGCAGGACATCGGGATGATGAAGAATCAAGGCATACAATTATAATTTTTATAAGACTATTAATTTTGTTTAAGTAAAAAGTTTTACATAAGTCTAATATACACTCGGCCAACAGATTCAGAGACAGAAAATCGTCTAACATTTTAATTTGTGTTTGGTTACAACTCTTCATCGATCAAACAGTTGACCGAATTTCTAGTGATACTCACACTTTTACTGATGCGTGATATTTTGATAAGTAATAGGGGAGCAAGTAATTATAATCATGCACCAAAGTACCAAAAGTAAATCTATAATATTTGAAAATTCTCATAGTTGGTTCTTTAATGAGTGCCTGTAATATTGGTGACTTAATAAGTGTGAAATATTTTTCACATCATATTTATTTTTATTTCTTAACAATTAATGTGTACATATGTTAATATTTCTTCAAGATTAATTTTTAAACTGATAAAAAGTTGGTTTACTGTGCATACACATTAGTTGGATAACTGTTTGTCGAGATAATTGAGACAACTGTTTCAATCTGACTATATCATTGGCCGACTAAACGTTGCAGTGTGTTTCTAGCCTAAGTCTAAGCAGAGAATAAATATTGCATTCAGTTCTAGAAGCACGTGTAAATACTGAAGTGAATTAAGTGGTTATTAATATGATAATATTCTCATATAATTCTATTTTGTTATTTAAAATTTAAAATATTTTTTATTTCACAATTTTAGTTTCACCACTGTGTCTAATCTAATTTCATATATGATTCAATACCCACGCAGTATATTATTTTTTTATCAAAATATTCAATAGTTGCTTACTATTCATTCAGATTAGTTTTTTCGCATTTCGATGACGATGTCATCATCTTCAGAGCGTAGATATAGAAAATTCATGATTTATTTGATTCGTTTGTAAAAAAAAACTCTTTTATTTCTTTAAAAGTAGTTGTAACACAAATTATGTTTCGTTTATTTTGTAAAGATTTTCTTAATTTAATCAAAATTATTGAATCATTATTGACACATAGAGCTATAAAATAATATATTCAAAAATCAAATTTGATTCATGAATGTATTCTTTTGTTATTGCATTAAGTTAGGTAAATAAAATAACCAAAATTCAATAATGTTAATACCTTAATGAGAAAAGGTAAAAATAGTTTTCTTGGCAACGATTATTACATTGTTTTAACAATATCCGAAATAAATGTGACCGGTTATTAAAAATATAGATGTAAATATGTTTTAAATAACAAAATACCTTTTTTAAAGTACTGGAGGATTCCGCCCTCTACTCGCTTTGCTTGTCAACCCCCGGGCTCGCTTCGCTCGGCTACTTGACAATTATAAGCTTGTCATGTAACCGAATGAAACGATAACCATATTTGGGTACCATAGAAGCCACGTCTCAAATAATAAGTCTACTTTACGGATTTATATATATATATATATATATATATATATATATATATATATATATATATATTTGTCCATATAAACATTCTAGCAGATAGATTCTTTTTGCAACGTGTTATTTTATAAAGTTTTTGTGGGTAAATTTGATTATATATATATATATATATATATATATATATATAAATCCATGAAGTCGACTTATTTATTTGAGATGTGGCTTCTATGATACCCAAATATGGTTATCGTTTCATGACATGCTTATAATTGCCAAGTAGCCGAGCACAGCGATCCCGGGGTTTCTCCAGCAAAGCGAGTAGAGGGTGGGAGCCTTCAGTACTTTAAAAAAGGTATTTTGTTATTTAAAACATATTTACATCTATATTTTTAATAACCGGTCACATTTTTTTCGGATATTATTAAAACAATGTCATAATCGTACTTATCTTTATATATATCTTTATATATATATGTATATATATATATAAAGAAAAGTATCTGTATTATTGGGTAAGAAATCTTAAAAACAGAAATTAACTGATTATTAATCGGACATATGTTTAGAAACAGACGTTAGTATGATTGAAGTGAGTAAAGAGTGTTATAAAAAATCCATGACTAATTGTAAATAAAACTACATATCACAGTTTCATTCGATGACAGTTTTATATAAAAAGTAGTTACAAGATAAGCTCGTTATCTTTGCTGCATACGGATAAATGTTTTCAATGCACGTGAAAGTAAAATCAGTTTGTCTAACAGACCTTCTAGTATTCTAATTGAATTTTTCAAAAAATACTCTATTTAATTTTATGACATTCGTTCAACAATCACATATTTACACGTGTTGTTTTATCACTAATGCTGTTTTGAAATTTTGCCAACACACGAGAACATTTAATTTCATTTCATATAAATGAAATGATGGAGATTAATAACAGTATTTTATAAACTACGATTAAATATGTTTGTATATTTATTTATAGTTGATGGATTCTCTTCATAAATCGACACACACTCATAATAATACGTTTATATATATATATATATAATATATATATATATATATATATATATATATATATATATATATATATAATGTTTGATTGCCTATATGTGTAGAAAAAACAATTTTTAAGATTCACAGTCGATGAAATGTGGTCATTAGATATATTTAATTATTATATTCATATAATACCAAATGCAGGTATTATTGAGATGGTATTTTTTAGATTATTTTATTATATATATATATATATATATATATATATATATATATATATATATATAGTTATAGATATATAAGTATTCATTGATTGCTTTACCAACTATTAAATATTATTTATATTCCAGTCTTAACACTATTGAAAACTATTTACATAAGAAATACCAGAAATATTTTTAAACATACACACACAAATATATATATATATATAAATATATATATATATATATATATATATATATATATATAATGTATAGATAGATAGATAGATTAGAATAAATAAGTATAGTTAGATATAAAAAAAATATAAAATTTCGATGACGTTTGATGGACAGTATACAAGCAAAGAATCAATGACTTTTGTAATTCGTGAAATATTCTTGTTGAGATCGTGGATTACAATTCATTTATGTGCAGTTTTTACTTATATCTCGTTCATTTTTTTTTATTTTGTTTTGTTTATTATATTAAAAATGTTAATGATGTTATGAAAATTTATATATCATATATAAATCATTTTGTTACTAGTTAAAAAGTTACCACATTCATTAGGAAATCCCTTCATTATAGTCTCAGACTTGTGATGACTAATAGTTGAAAAAAAAATAATACAAAAACTATAATTGTTTATTTTCAGTTATATAAAATATTAGAAGTTAATAGAAATGAGAAGGTTTTTTTAAACTTTCTGTAACGTTTCGTCGATTTTGCGTCATAATCATCGAACTATGATTTTTGCACATCGTATAAATATATATATATATATACTTGTGTAAGTAAATATAGTTTATAATCCAATATCAACTATATAAATGACCTGAGTATAAATTTCATAACCATACTCATACATTTATCATTGAAACTACGTATATATACTTGCAATTTTGTCTCCAAATTCACATTATATCGATATATAACTAGATTATAAAAGAATTGTAAAAATCATGTCAATAAATTGAATATTTATTGTATATTTTGAGACATGTTCTGATAGACATTCAGAAAATTTATGCCCGGTGAGATAGTATATTAATTGAAGAATTTGGAATTATTTAATATTTTAGATATCTTAAAAGTAATTAAAAATGCTGAAACTTCTCCCTTAGATTATAATTATATGTTTTTATATTTATGATTCCATTCATACGTTGAATTATGTAAAATTTTAGTTGTCTTAAAAGTGATTATTAAAGCTGAAAGTTCTAACATAGATTATCATTGTATGTTTTTATATTTGTGATTCGGTTCACACATTATCCTGGTAGTCGTTGTCATTTTGGATTACCCGAATTCCTATTTTCCACTACCGGTTTCGACACAATATGATCTTCAGATAAATTCAAGATAACATTTATTTAGTAGTTAACTAATAATAAATCAGTTTTATTAATAAACGCAGTACTTTACTAACATCTATTTGAAGATACAATACCTGCCAAAACTAGTAGTAGAGAAAAGAAACCAAATCATTCTAAACGTTGAGGATACCAGGATAACGCGTCAATGGAATCATCAGTGTAAAATCATTCAGTCGAAATTTTATAATAGATATACATCCAAACTTTAAGAATACTATATTTCTGATTGTAATTGTTTATTAATGAATTACTATTTAAAATTGGACAAAATTTTCTTAATCAAAATACCCAATAATATGATATTTGGAGTAGTAATTTATTTTTGAAAATGAATTTAATTAGAGTACCAAACTATAATTTTAATTTATAATAATTAATGGATAAGTATTATGTAAATTATTTTTAATTTATCTTCTTGACTTTGCATAATCATTTACTAGATCATTCATTTTGTTCATCCATAACAATTTTGTCTAATGATGGACACATAATATTATTCTACATTTGCCAATGTATATCAATTTTTACTTTTTTTATATATCTGTTCCAGTTTAGAAAAAAAATGATTTTAGAACAAATGTAATCGTTTTTTTTATGCAAATTAAATTTTGGACAGGTGTTTCGCTTGAGGATTCTGCAAGTTGCTTATTTACTTATATACTCATATATATATATATATATATATATATATATATATATATGTGTGTGTGTGTGTGTGTATAAACGAATATATACACTGAATTTATAATTTTAAACTAGACAGGAAAAACGTAATCTTTTATAAAGAAAATATTAATTCTGTTACAGAATATGATGAGAAAATTAAGAAACGGTCAATGAATTATCAGTTTTAGTTGAAATGTTAACGGAATATAAATTTTATTTGTTGAAATAATTACTAAAATTTTAATTGGTGCTATTAAACAACACGTTTCAAATATTTTTCGATTCAAATTATACAAATTTTATAAAAATTCTATTCCGTGTAAACACCTTACTTAATAAACCCTTCGATTTCTCAGTATTATTATAAACGGAATCCATCGTGTGCCGTTATTTCATAAATCCGAGTCAAATTAAAACGAATTAATTAATGGTATTTGATTTGTTTTAACGACTATTTACCGAATACGAGATAACCGAACGACGAGCAACACAATCGGTACCTCATCAGAAAAATAAATCTTTTGACCTGTAATCATAAATTTTATCATATGAATGCTACCGCTACAAGAAGCCCTAAATATAACAACTTGTTTCCATTAAAATGAATAAACAGTCTCATGGTCAAATGATTTCATTCCCATTTAGGCTACAGTTCATCGCTCTTGGCGATTCTATCACATGTATGTCTGTCTCTGTTGTGGAAGCAACACGTTCATAATAACTGCCTATATTATTGTCTGTTCACAATGGGAAGATGGTAACGTAACTTTAATATAGATTTATGGATATTTTCACTTTGAATTTCATTAGTTTATCTTCATTTATGTCTGAACTGGCTTTATAGTGAATGATACTTAGAATAAATCGTTCGTACTGCATCGTTTAAATTTATTTTATTAAAATGATTCAACTATATTTTAAACTAAGAAAAAGAATAAATATTTTCAATTTCATTTCTAATAAAACATATAACATACAAAATTAGGAATGAAAATAATATGAATGTGTAAATGTCGTTTTATATTATTTCTATTTTAATAAAATGACAGTATACGAAATACAAATAAGAAAATAACTCAGCATTAAAATGTTTTAATCTTATTTTAAATAACTATAAAAAAGATGTAATTAAAGCTAAACGTTTTATATTTTTAAATTATGAAATAGTTTAATAAAAGTGCTGAATGCTATAGAATTGTGCTAAAATTATTTACGTTGGTTTTTAATTACCAATTGTGATTCATTTCTTGAAGTTTTGTCACGTTTCACGCACGTTTAAGTTAATAAATGTTTGAAAAATATATTTTAATAATAAAAAGACTGATCAATAAATTATATAGAATTTTTTGAATCAATTTATATAACGTTTTTAACAAGATATCCTCTGTTAATCGATTTTCTGACAAACATTTCAATTTTTTTACTCATTCCTCATATATATATATATATATATATATATATATAATTTAATATTTTAAATTTATATATTATGTATAATATAATTTAAATATAATTTAAACAATCAACATTATTATCAGATCATTTTCAGTTAATGTACTTAATTAGTATGAGTATTATTTGTGAAAATCCAAGTATAGATTCATTGAATCTGCGATTAATTAATCGCTATACTAAATAAATTTAATAAAAAAGAGAAATAATATAATCAGAACTACAAAAAAAGGCATAAAAATCGCAGAGATGTTTAAAAATATATTTATATAAAATTAATAAAAGCCTGTTAAACTGTAAATTCCAATTTTAAAAATATTTTGAAAAGAAAAAAATAAATATTTCTTGAATAGGGATTATTTTCTCTCAAGTTAACACTAATTGAAATAAGGCCACTTGTATACTGGAACTGAACTTACCTTTTTTTTGGCTGCATTCAGAAGGAATTTTTAAACAGATGTTAAACCATTGCGTACTGCATGTATATATTAACTGTGTTTACTACAATGATCTGACATTTTTTTGAAATACAATACAAATTCGGCCAGACAAATTGGTTGGTTCTATTCAACTATATAAATAGCTGAAATGTTTAACTGATAAATAAGATAATTATGCTAGAGTTAATATTTGTCATTGATAGATTGGAAATATAAATATCATAAAAAAATTATAATGTTTTGTAGATAATTAAATAATATCTATGGTAAATAAATAATATTAAAAAGTGAACCAGATAGTTTAGAAGAAAAGACAAGTTACAAGACTTGAAGGCCCTCTCTTCTTCAGTTTTATTATATTTTGTAAAATAAAACGAAAAGTAGATTTTATACAGCAATTATACTCTTAAAAGACGATGGTTGCTGAAATCACAAGGGAGTTTGACTCTTAAACAAGGCTTAATCATCTATTGTTAATTAATGTTAACCCTGTCATCCTTGGTGATTACAAAAGAATACATCATATAAACTATGATGTATAAAGAAGTATTTTATTTTTAAAAAAATGGGACTTGGTTTACATTTTTCTAACATATCTTTAAAACAGTATGTACATTCATGTTATAATTGAAAATAACAGTATTTTTTCAATTATCTTGTAAAAATAAAAAAATATAAATGTAAAATTTCCGAACACTTAAAATAAAAATTTAATTGAAAAATTTCTAATGCTTAATTATCAATCAGAGCCAATGAGTTATTGCTGTAATTAAAAGATTGTACGAACAACAAAACCAAACTTATTCTGTTAATAATTGGATTTATAATAGACTAAAAAACTGCTAGAATTTCAGAAATCTAAAGAGAAAATTATACTTTACTTTTACATTTTTTAACTCTATTTTCAAAATGAGGAAAATGAAAACAAGAACTTGCTAACATGGAACTTTACTGACCTTTTATCAAAATATATATTTTTTTATATATTTAACATACTAAGTTAAGAAAATAGAGATAGTATTTTTGTTATTAGAGTGTATAAAAAAACAATAGCTAATTATTATAATATTTTTTAAAAAATGATTATTTTTTATACGACTATTATAATCAGAATAGATCACACAGATGTTTTTAGCACAAAAATGTTTATTTGAAATTTTATTTCAAATTAAAAGTAGAATAATTTCAAAAAAATAATTAAAAGTAATCAAAAATGTAACAATCTGTGTTGTTAATTACTATTTATACATATATATATATATATATATATATATATATATATATATATATATATATATATATAGTGTATTAAATAGGAAGTTCCCTGAGTTTTGGGAGAGTTGAGTTGTAAGAGGTTGTTCATTGTTTGTTGTTTAGAACTCAGAATTCAATTTCCTGCTGATGTAAAGTTATAAATGGAGTTTGGTATCCAAACTAACTCATACAACATATTCTTGACCCAGAATTAATTAAATCCCGCAAATACTCTATTCAATTTATATTTTAAGTATCTTAAAAAAATCTGCTCAAAAACATACATACGAATAATTTAGTGAGTAAAATCTGAACTCGATTAGTTATTACAATCTTTTTCTAATAAAAATATATAATTTTATAAAAATAATTAGAGACTTTTAAGACATTTTAGAATTATATTTTTGAGTATTTGGAATTTAGCACACTTTTTGATTATTTAAATGGTTTATTCTGAATTTCTGAAAAGAAATAGTTATATATATATATATATATATATATATATATATATATATATATATATATATATATATATATGCATGTGCGTGTGTTAATTGTGACGAAAAATTATATTCCAATTAATTACTACTAACAAACTTGTATATTTATGGTTTATTCATTAAATAATTATGTATATACTGTCAAGTTATTAAAATCACATTAAATGTATATGTATATATATATACATTAAGTCTTCATTAATATAATTCTTTTAAGAAAAGTAGTTAAAATTATCCAAGTATTTAAATTTATAATTATGTATTACTTTATAATCATTTGTAGATATTTTATAAATGTTACATTTAAAAAATCATTAATATATTAATAGAATTTTGAAATATATAGTTTCATGAATAAGGTTTAGTCTGTTGTGTTTGCATAAAACGAGGACACAAAAAAAAATTACTTTATTACAGTGTATACTGAAATATTGAATAAAAACCTATACTATTTAAGCAATACATTTTAATCAAGCTTAATATATTTAATCATATACTCATGAATATACTAGTTTTACAATGAATATTTTCATTTATTTCAGACATAATTAAATAATATAATTATTAATGTATTAAAACTGTATAAGGACTATCTATTGATTTCTTTGTAGGTGTATATAAGATTTAAGAATTTTGTGATGGAATTTGTAATTCAGTCTTATTTTTTTCTATTATATATATATATATATATATATATATATATATATAAATAAATATTATTTAAAATCATTACTTTCAGATAACTTTTATAAATAATTATTATTTATTTTTCTAAGTATTGAATATAAGAATATAAGTAAATAAGTATAAACATGTATTATGCGAACTGCCAGTTATATATATATTTAGTTCTTAATTTCAACTAAACTCATAAATTCATTTTAAATTCATAGATGTGAGTACAAATTATTATTCCATACTCAACCACATCGTTTAACATATTGACAAACTTATGAATCAATTATGATTCGTCGACGTATCATCATCTTTATTCATAAATTGCGGAAAATTGGTTAGCTCGACATAAAGAAAAAAAACTCTCAGTAATTCATTTCCATTTCTGAATTGTGCTTAGATCCTAAAATGGAAATATAACGAAAATAGAGATACGAAACAAATTTAGTGAGAATTTAAATTTGAATCTATTGATTAATCTGATTGAATAGTAAATGTATTAATATAAAATGAATTTAAATGTTAAAAATCATCAGATAAATTTAAATCTATACTTATATATATATATATATATATATATATGAATAAATATAAAAACATATAACCAAAAGAGTATAGAACTGTAAAGTAATAGGAATGATGGTTCTTGTACATATGAAAAAAATGTTTATTTTCCTATTTGTACTTGTTTTAAATCTAAGAACTTCGTTATAAATTTTTCTACTGTTCTTACACTTGTGTTATGACACCAAATTTAATAATAATAATTAGTAAATTTTATCAAATTTGATTCTTTATTCAATATTGCAAGAGACAGTTTTTTTGTTATTAATATTTTTATCCTACCTCTTTTAATTTTTTTATTATTTTGTATATAATTATGTATATATATATATATATATATATATATATGAAGTTTGTTTTTGAAATGTACTTGAATATATAAAAATAGTTCAATGCACTAATAAATTTATAAAAGCATGTTATAAACAGATTTCAGAGATCATTAAACACAATAATCAAATGTGATTTGTTTGAAGAGAATAGTCAGTAAATTGTTGCAATTATTATCACGTCTTCAACCTCTAATAGCTTGAAATCAAAAAATGTCTTTCTACGAATTGAATAATTATTTTTTGATTTCATAGAAGGTGTATATAAACGTTTCAAAGAAAGTAAGATTGTGTACTATAATGATGTAATAATAGTTTGCTAAGAAATCGAAAAACATATGTTAAATATTATTTTCTTTAATTATAATTAGAACAGGCTGTAGAGAAGCGAATAATATTTTATATTCTTAATCTAGGTGTCGTGAAATTTGGTGTAATAGTCTCGATTAGCTCATTGGTTGCTGTAAAAATATTTATTTTGAACGATTTATAATTTTCGTTAGGAGTCTGATATTGGTTATTTATGAAAATTAAAAAAATATTCTAGTTGATACAAGTATTCTGTAGGTATTTATAAGTGCCAGTTCATTTTATTATTCTTATACTCGAAAATAAAATAGATATTTAAGATATTCATTCTATTATTAAAATATTACTAATGATTAGATTTGAATTAATTTAAAAATGATCAAAAATCAGTTATAGAAATTATTTAATCAGAATTTTTTTGAAGTTTTTTAAGTGAATGAAAAATGAATTTATGAAAGTGAATTTAGCTATAGTTCCAGAGCCATATTGTGTCAAATAAATTAATGTGCAGTCATTTCCATATATTATCGTATTGGTTGTAGCATACTTAATATTTTTAATACTTGTCTTATTTCACTTAGGTTTTAAATTTAGAAAAGCTTGAGTTAATCAATAGCTGGAAATATTTTTTTAAATCATGTATCAAAATTAGTTCTTTAATAGATGCTTTGAAAAGATTTAAAAAATATTATTTAATTAAGATTGACATTTAGATATTTTTTATATCAAGACATTTAATTTGTAAATAATTTATATACTCATTGTATTACAGTAATATCGATGTTATACATTTTTTAATTAAATATATCTTTATTTTTTAAAAATAATAAAATTATAAATGTGAATACATTATATATTTTATATTTTTATAAAAATTATAAAAATATAAAATAAATATTGTCATTCGTTCTTAGATAACATAGAACTAGAGGTAATTCGAATTTCATTATCTTAAATGTTTAATCAGAGTCTGTTTTTCCATTATTTTTTTTAAAAAGAAATCAACGAAAATATTCCAGTAATGCTGATTTTAAAATAATTTTTGTAATACTAGATTGGTATTTTACACTGAATTCTATATTAATTATAACACTAAGTCAATTTTTATTCAAAAAATATATCGATATCAGAAATTCACAATTTAACAACGTTGTTAGTAACTTAATAAAACTTGAAATTGTACATTTTACTGCTTGTTTAATAATACTTTAAAACAATTTGCATTTTATGATACTAAATTGTTTCAACGCTGAAATCATAAAAAGACAATAAATAATGAATAATATTTATAAAAAGAATCGAAGATGAATTTGAAATAAAATGATCATATTGTAGATTTATCATTGTCCACCTTTGATTTTTATGATAGATTAATTAATTATAGTTGGATTTTACACCGTTATGCACCAAATATGGTGAACCAAAATTGTGTTCTTGTACAAGAAGACTATACATTAAAAATCACAACAAGTTCTCGATACTTAAAACTTTTTTTAGTGAAATTCGTGGTAAAATTCTCAAATACAGCTGTAAGCTCTGTAAAATTTACGATAGGCATTGAAACACGTAATATTACGTGATAATGTGTTCATATATTTTAAAAATATTATTGTTAAATTTTCGCCACTAGTAAAATAAATTTCATTTCATATTTTTTTATTATCATATTTTTAATTTATTGAAATGAATAAATATTTTATTGTATGTGTCAAATAGTAATTAGTATTATTTAATCGGATTGCTCATAGGTTAGTTAGTGTTAATATTTTTTTAATAAAAATATTCAAAATGTTGCTAAATAATATAAATGTTTTGTTGTGTATGTTTTTTCTAAGTTATTTATTGGAACATCTTTTAATTAATATCTTTGTCATATGATAAATCATCTATATTTCAACGTTAATAATATACACTCTCAAATTTCCTGCTCTGTATTTCTATATTTGAAATATTTTATTTTCTGTTCGAACCAATCTATAGATTTATTTGTATGTATTTTTAATTTTTTAAACACTTTTCTGTTTATAATACTTCAGGAATAAATATACTCGGCATAGCAAGGACACTTATAGCAACACTTTAGCAACACTTATGAAAAATGATAACTTTTTTTCGAACTGTTTAACGTGTTAAACAGTATAAGAACTGTTTTACTGTTAATCGATTTGAATTTTCTGTCAACACAAAAAGGATTTTTTATTTTACTAGAAAGCAGTCACTTTAAATTTTAAATACTTCATTACAGAGTTAGATTTTAAAGAAAAAAAATTATTAAAAACTTGTTTATACTGATTGAATTCTGAGTCATATAAGAAGTAATTGTATAATTCAGTTAGAAAGGAAATAAAAAATTGAAAGTAAGGCGAAACTTTTAAAAATTATATCTTTGTATATGTTTTATTTAAATACAGCATGTTTAAAATTTAGCACACCATTTCAGAGTCCCATAAAAGTATTAATCATTGAATTAAAGATTCTATTAAAATTTAATTAGAAATATATTAAAGTTATATAATTACAGTTTTGTACATTCTAATGAAAGCTTGTTAACATAGGTGATTCTAACTATATTCAAAGTTTCGTACAATATATATATATATATACATTATATAAAGGTATAGAATAATTTAATATAATCCAGTGACGAATTCCTGAATCGAATTTCTATTTATAATTCCGTTTTGGTGATTTCTGTCGCGTTCAGTTTTAATTCACACAAAGTCTTGAATAGAAACGTATAAATATAAACCAAATTCCAACGTTCGTTATTCGAATATCTTGAATCAAACTGTTTACTGTAATTTTCACACAAAGCATACCAAAACTGATGTTAAAACGTAGCAAAAACTATGTCTAGTAACAGACATTCTTTAGTAAAATAAATTTGTTATGTATCAAATAATATTTATCAAAAGCTGTCTCTATCAAAAACGTATGTGTATATATACATATAGTGTATATGTATGTATTTGCATGTAACGTGTGTGCATTTTATTTGAATCCGATAGTGCATTCACATAATTATATCCACGCAAGCATTTTATATAAAACAGATTTAAAAATGTAAATTCCAATTTAACGACTTAACTAAATATAGCTGAAACGTGTAGTATAAAACCTATAATTTAACGTTTAAATTTCATTACGAATTCAATTAAACTTTTATAGATATTTTTTGTTTAAGTAAATATTTTTAGATTAGAATAATTTATCGAATTCTTAATAGTACTTAAATATGAAACAATTACAGTTTGTATTTTTTTTTTAGGAAGTCTTGTTATGAAAATATTCTCTCATTTGCATTTACAATCATTGAAATTGACTATATTAGATATATTCAAGAGGATTCAGAAAGAAATATTTTGTTATGGCATAAATATTATAGAGATTCATTCTATTTTTTACACAACAATTATAAAAGAAATAATAATATAAAAGTAGCCAAATTTATCATATACAAAACAAATTTTTACTTATGGGCTTTTTTTCCCTCTTAATAATAATGATACTCAGAAATAACTAGTCATATCTAGGAAGAATTAAAGGTAATATTGAAATTAAATTTATGATACAAGTAGTAAAAGTTTTGACAAACATGATAAGAACGGATCGTTTACGTATTTAGGAAAAGAAAGGGTACTTTAACATCTACTCTCTTCTTTTGCTAATAATTTATAAATGTATATATATATATATATATTATATATATTCAGTTTGCAAACCTTCAATCGAAATAAAAAATAGTCCTAGTATTAAAATAAACCTCTTTTAATCACACAAGATAAAACAGTACAACTAATAATTATCTCTTGGTAGAACCTTTAAAATAATTTTTGATATTCCAAGAAAATATTATTCAATGTATTTTATCAATGTCTTACAATTTTTCTGATATTACATGATTTTTATTGATTTCTTTCTGTGCTCGTTACGATAGTTTAAGAACAAATGTCATAAAAACTATAGAAGTTTTGTTGGAAACAATGAGCTCTAAATCAGATATTCGATTTTTTGAAAAAAATGATTTTCAACTATTAATAAATTAATCAAGAAAGTTTGTGGTTATAATTTTTAATATATTTAAGGTTGGAAAATGCTGCATTTTTTGTTTCTTTGACATTTATCTCAAATAATAAAGGTTGTTTATTTTTTTTATATATAACAGATTTATTTTTTATTAACAAGTTTTAATATATTTCTATAAAATATACATTTTTAAAAAAATATTCTTCTGTAGAATTAAAAACTGGATTATCGACATTTTATGCCAATAATTAAGAGCTGATCTTAGTCATACATTGAACAGGGATTTTTTTTCTCACTTAATTACTAACTCTCAAGAGGCATCAGTTTATCCTATGTATACATACTTAACAATTTTATATATTTTTGATATCATTTTCATACAAGTATGTATAATATTCAATAAATTTTCTAGAACATATATTTATTTAAAAAACAGAAATGTATTAATTATTTAATTTTTTCTGGATTTTTAAATTAAATGATATCAGTATTAAACTAAATGACAATAAATAAGAACACTAGTGTTATGATAGTAAATTAAATTAAATTTCGCAATTAATATGAATCTGAATCGCAATAAATTAAATTGATAAACGAGATATAAAAATTGGATGGGTTCTTTAATATTACTCAAAAACTGTTCTTATCAGTGCTATTACACTATTTCAATTTATTTTATCGAGGTTTTATAACAGCTGTTCGTTGTATATGCGTTCTTCATCAATTTTATGATTATTGAAGTAGTTTACCAGATTATTTTACCTGGATAAAAGGTCGATGTAATATATATTTATGGTATTCTACAGACGTACCGAAAATTTGTAGTGTCTAATAATAAAATTATGAAAAGTAAGAAAAGCACTGTAAGAAAATTTTAAAATTTATTTACTAGATTCGTTAAAAAGTTTTTTTTTAAATATATAAACATGTATCATAATGTCATATAAATTAAATAAAAAAAATATCCGTTCACTAAGTGAGAAAGCATTGTTGTAATCCTACGACAAAAATCACAAATTCAATAACTGTGAAAATGTATTCGTTTTCTTCCTATTGAGTTTAGTTTTTTTAGCCATCAATTACAAATCTCTCCGTTCGACTATTGTTCTTTTTTACAATACCACTGTTCTTATATTTCAATACGTCAATGGGGGATGCTAACCCCTAAAAATTCTAGTGTTTCTGTCATTTATTTAAAAGGGCTGATATTATTGATCGATTCGTTTGCTTTGCGCTTTTATTATTGTGTCTCCTCGTATACCCATCCTTATCTTCATCTATTTTATTATCTTTTCATTCGACTTTCTATATATAGGTTTTTTATCGGATTTCATTAATACAATGACAGTGTTTGAATGTTTTGTACTATAAAAATAAATAGGTATATTAGATTTTTAGAACAGTATCATTGAAATATTATCTGACCAATTAAACGTTCAAATGTATATTTTAATGTTGTATAAAGTAATAGAAAGTACATTTCTTTTGGCTAGGAAAGTATACATATTTTTTGAGTCAAAAATTATTTCATTGTACAGAAGATTAATGAAAAACTGGTTTATTAATAATATCAGTTGTATTCAATAACACATGTATGATTTTATTAAATTTTAAAATATTCATTTTAAATGAAATGTCATTATTTAGTTTCAAATAAGTATATTTTATTTATTTATTCCTTGTGAAACTTAGTGTTAATTTTATCTGTATTATATATATATATATATATATATATATATATATATATATATATGTAGTTGTAGATCTACAATATTATATATGCTAAAATATAATTTTTTTTCCTTATTTTAAATCAACTATTTTCATGTGTATATAAGTTATATAATAAATATACTCTTTGTAACTTTGATACGTTATTTGAAAGACATTTTTTTAAACTGTACATCTTTAAAATCATTCTTCGAATCAACAGATCTAATCTGATTTGACCTGACCTGAACTGATCGAACCTAACCTTATCTAATCAGACGAATTTGAAATCAAATTAATGAAACTCAATGTTTATTATGAAGAAAAATTTCTATTTGAACCTTAAAATATGATAAGACAAACGTTAAGTAATTGTGTAAAGATGAAAATCAAAAAAAATATATAGATATGAGATCAGGTAAAATGGTACTTTATTATACTGTTTACCATCCGGAGATATTTGCAGCTGTAAAAAAGATATATTTAAAATTTTTGTTGTGAATGATGTTAACAGAACTGGTAAATTATTCCTGGTATGAAAAATGTACTAATTTACTGTTATGTGCAGTGCCAATAAACTACCCTGTTTCCCTTTACATTATAAAGATAAATTATTATAGATATGAGTTAGATGAAATCTGCTTTTATAAATTAACCTGCTGTTTAATTTTATTGTCTACTACAATATCAACTATAATAACATTTAATCGATACTTCCTCTTTCTCTGTAGACATTTAATTTTTTTATATATATTTTTAAGTAGATTTTTTTTACATATTTAGATTTTTTTCTATGCTGGTAGGATCTTCTACAACTTTCAGCGGTTTTTAATTATTTCTACTTTCACAGTCAATTATAAATGGTTCTGATTTAATTCGTCTACACAATTAACAAATCCTCCATTTAATATTTTTGATATTTTTTCTTTTATATATCTTCCTTTTTTAATCTAAGTATTCTTTTATTTTTTAATCAGTAAGCTTAAATGGACATTTGATTCGTCACCGTGGATGAAACATGGATCTATCAACACATCTGAGTAGAAGCAGCAGTCAAAGTAGTGACAATGACTGGTGAAAGTGCTTCGAAAAAGGCAAAGACCGTTTATGTTGGCTAGGAAGTTAGTGGCCACTCTTTCTTTGGGATTCCCAAGGAATCATCCTGATTGACTAGTTAACGAAGGGAAAAACGATAACAGGAGTATATAATGTAACATTATTAGACCGTTTGAAAGAAGAGCTAAAACAAAAACCCTCAAAATTGGCGCACAAAAAAGTGTTCTTTCATCGGGACAACGCGCCATCCCACAAATCGACCGTCGCAGTGCCAAAATTGCACGAATTGGGCTTCGAATTGATTCCTCATCGACCCTATTCTCTGGACTTGGTCTCATGCGACTTCTTCCTTTTCCCAACTTTGAAAACTTGGCCCAATGGGAAGAAATTTTCGTCGAATGAGGATGTCATTGTCGCTGTCAATATGTATTTTGCAGACTCGCTAGACCAAGTGTATAGAAGCGCTCACTGGAGATTATGTTAAAGAAATAAAATCGTTTTTTTCAAAAAACGGTGTTTAACTGGTTTTTGTACCATCTTATCAAACGATCCATGTATTTCTTATTTTGATTTTTGTTCTAATGAATCACTACTGAATTCAATTTGTCTCGAATTGTATATCATTCGAGTGCTTCAAATAGATAGAATAATATTATTGTTTTTAACCAAATCATCATTCCAAGGCATATTTTATATCTTTCAATTATTAAATTATATTTTATAACGGATAATTCCATTTCTATTTATGGAGAGTAAACAAAAATATACTAATTTTTATTTTGGATACAAGATGTCATTTAAAATCTCTTCGTAAAATAATGGGGGTTTTAAGACATGATGTGTATATTACAAATGAATTGCTCACTAGCTCCACAGACCACAAAAAAAATTCTCAACAAAAACGATCATTGATTGATTATTGATCACTTTTGCTTGTTGATTATGTCCATTTCGAAGGCGATCCCATTTTTCTTCGAGTTCTAATGTACAGAAAATAAATCGTATGACATATTAATAATGTTATGTTGGAATATAAAAAATAATACAACTGTAACATTATATGAAAAAAATTATTAAACTTATTCAATGCATATATATAAGGTATATATACATTTGACTTTTAAATTTATTATAAACAACTCGACGATTGCATAGAAACAAAATGTCTAAATTGTTAGAAGTAAAATAATATTGCACAATATATAATGAGTATTCCAAGAACGATCTCTTAAATATGTTACCATTCAACGTTACTATTTTAGATTCACAATTGACGTGATAGAACGCAGTTGTAAATGATTTATTTGAAACTGTTCCGATGAGATCTGATAAGAGGATTTGCAACTGTAATAGACTATATGCGCATCGGAATAGCCTGCAGTCAGTGAACTGGCGAGGTTCTTGTAGTAATACATGGCATTGAGTCTTCAATAAATATCATAAAAATAAACATAATTGCGTCGCGACATGCCCGGCTGGTCGGTGTCAGCTGCAAGTCTCGATGGACGTACTGTCACTGTTCTATGCGAGACGATTGCGTGCGTGACAGGTAATTGTTGCGCAGTGAAGACATCGCGAGATATTTACTACGTATTATGTTCAATGCACTAAACTAGATTTCATGAAAACCAAACATAGATGACACATTTTCACAAACTAATGCCAAAATAGAAATATGTGTGTTTTCAACAACTACGTTATATGACATTTCGATGCAGTTCTTGAGAACAACTTCTACTTATATCTATCTTTTTAAAACCAAAACTGTCAACTCTTTAATACTGATGTTTTTAACATTTAATTCACAATTGAACAGTAAAAAAATATTAACTTTTTACATATCACCACCTTAAAAAAACCGCATGTTTAACAATCCAGTTTCTTTTATAGCTTCACTTGGAGAGTGCAGCAGACAGTATTAATATGTGTGTAGTATATTCGTGTCGATCCACTATTCTCTACCTGCTTCTTTACAAAACCTTTTTATAGAAGTACTAATTTCAAATGTTTGTGTTTAATATCTTAATTATAGAAAGCAAAATTATCTTAATTAATAAATTAAAAACATAAAAGAAAAAGATATTTAGTGGGTGTTAAAGGTGCAGAGATAAAAAATAATTGCAACATGCAAATTACATTAATGTGTTGTATCTTAATGATGAATCATTAGTACTTTTTCCCATAGATCATAAATGTATGCAAATGATTGTTTTTTTTTTCGTTATTTATTGACATTTAATTATTAATAAATATAATTAAAATGTAGTAAGATTTATTCAAACGCAGAACTAGTTCCTATTAAGTAATCTATTTTATTTATTACTTTTATATGTAATTTTATAATTGTAAACGCAGTGCATTGAACTTAATAATATCCTGTGTATTTAAAATTCCTAGTCCATTGTTTCTTAATCATTTTTTCATCATATTTCTTATTTTATTTAAAAATATGTCTGATTCAAACAAGGCAATAGAAATAAAATCCAGTTAGTGTATTTAGTTTTTAGATTCATTTCAAAAAACTGAGTGATTTTTTTTCATTTTATTAGGTTGGTAGGAAAATAATTGCAGTTTTTGTTTTCTGAATACTAACTAATTTTTTTCAGTGAAAGTGTCATTTCATTGTAATCATGTTAATGCATTTTTCAGTCTAAATTTGGTAACATCGACTTTGGTTTTATTATTAATTTTGTTTCAAATTGGGCTATTGAATTAAAGATGAAAAATTAGCAAATAAGAGCAATTTTTTTGTACGAGTTGAAAACGGGTAGTGAAGCAATAGAACTGCTCGGAAACTAAACGATGCTTTTGGTGTCGGTACTGTTAAGGAATATACGGTGCAATTGCGATTCCAAACATTTTGTGCTGGGGACTAAAGCATTGAAGATGAAGAAGGTCGCGGAGATTCTTCTTCAGTTTATAACGACCAACTGAAGCCGTTTGTTAAATCAGAACCATCCACAACAATTCGAAAACTTGCAAAAAAATTAGGCGTTAGTTATACAACTGTTCTGGACCACTTATAAAACAGCTAGCTGAGAAAAATGTATATGAATTTGAAGGTCATAAACCGCAATTATTTTTCTACCAATCTAATAGAAAGAATTAATTTAATTTTTTAATTTTAATTTTGATTTTTTAATAGAAGAATATTTCTGAATTAAATATTCTATATTAAAAATTTATATATAAGTCCATCAACTAAAGGCTTCCATTCATTATAAGAAAATGTTTAGAATGTAATTCTTGAAAAATATATACGTATTAAAAATCCATTTTGGTCAGTCTATAAATATTTATTACATACTTGTATGATTACATAGTACATTTACATATATATGTGCATGTAAGTGCTTTATGTGATTCTAAATATTTAATACACCTGCACATATTGTCACATTAACATTAGAATTCACGCAATGAAGTTATAATTAATTATTATTAATTATTTTCAAAACATTTTTTTTAATTTAATCCACTACATTAATTATAGTTGTGAATTAATAAATAGTGTGTATATATATATATATATATATATATATATATATATATATATATATATATATATATATACATGTAATTAATTATTGAAGCCATTTTAAAATGCTGTTTAGAACAAAGTTTTGATATTTTCTTAATGAAATCGACAACATTTTCCAACTTTAATTCGAATTCATGACATATAGTATTGACTTATTACCATCTTGGAGTGAAATTAATTTTTCATTACGAAAGAAAATGTCGTAAACATTTTATGAGCATTGATCTTGACAGCGATGTGAATAATTAAAAAAATAAATAAATATATACATACATATATATATATATATATATATATATATATATATATATATCTATATGTACATACCCATATATTTATATATATATATATATATATGTATGTAAGTTTGTGTGTGTATAAATTGTCTCCCTGTTTTTCAGTAATCTGCGCTTCAGACTTGATTGCTTTGTTTTGTTGACATTCGTTGCTTAATCTTTTTCTCTGAATGCAATTTTGTTTTTAAGAAATTCATTAAGATTCTAACACGTATAAACAATGTAACTTTGAGCGGACGTTCTTGAAAAATACCGACTGTGTCGACATTTTTTTGGATTTTATAGATACAAAATCAGTAGTCTTTCGATGCATACACATTTTTGATCACAACAGAATAACAAAATAATACAAAAAGTAATGATAGAAACATTATGATTTTGTTAAATATATTCGTTATACTTTTAAATGAGGTATAGTTTCCGATGTTTACAGACAAATTACTTTTTCATATTAATTCTTTGCATAACATATGTAGTTAATCAAATTTTATTTTTATTTCTATTATTGATTAAGAGAATTATCTTTTTTTATTCTTCTCTCTCTTTATATATATATATATTAGTTAATAAAATATTTTTAGAAGTATCATTTTATTTTCACTGTATTTCATATATATATATATATATATATATATATATATATATATATATATATATATATATATATGGATATATATATGTATGTATGTGTGTGTGTATAATGAATGCGTACGTTAAAAGGGAGAATAGTGGCCTTGAATTAATCTTATTCAAAGATTGTCAATTTATTTTGTCCTTGAAAATTTGTGTAATATTCTTAGTTGTTTACTACAAATTTATTCCGAGCCATCAGAATATATTCTTATAGAACAAATGCTAAATTATGAGAATTATTTACGAGATAATTTCTATCTATAATTATGTTTTAATTTAAATGTATTATACTTGAAATATTTTATATTTTGTTACATAGTTTTAAGTTTGTTTAGGATTACATTCCTAACTATTTTTAAACAAAACAATATTCAGTACTGATTTCGTAGAATTCGAAATGATTTAACGCCATATGATTCTTTAAAATGTTTAAATAATAAAAAGGAGAAATGTTCTCTAATGAATATAAAATTTATAACAGAAATATGTATCCAGGATATATGTTTTATACAACGAAATTAACAAAGTTAGTATTGTGTGATAAAAGAGTGAATCTTTAAATAATACATGTGCCAAAAACAATTTTAACGAAGTTTTACTCTAAATAAATTCAACAGAGTTGGAAACTTATTTGATTATGCACGATGCACGGTATAAAAAGTGAAAAATATAAAAGAGAGTTTCGTCATCGTAAAATGAAACTTACCAACTTTTTCTATAAGATTAAGAAAATGGTAAAAATTTGCTTTATGTAATGAAATATTACTTAATTGTCAAGCCAAGTTTTAATATATATATATATATATATATATATGTAAATAATATACAGAAAGTTCTTCCTCAAAATATTGTTAACCAGATTAAATAATGTTCTAAGTAAGAACTTTAAATTCTCAATGAGTAATCGAATAATTCGCTTTTTGAAAAAAAAATTTTTGTACATAAATCATTGCTAGAGATTTTTTTTTCAAATAAAACAATATTTATGTATACATAATTTGGTTGCCCTATTTAAGTGATTAGTAAAAACGATGAGTTGATCAGTAATGAATAGGTTCATGATAGATGTAAAATATATTTACTGGTTTAGAATCTAACTTATAAATCAGTTTCATCACTGTGACTAAATTGATTTAAACAATTTAATTTACCCTACAAAGCATAAACTTTTTTTCTACTTCAAAATATTCATTAATTGATTATTTTTGATTGTTGCTTATAAGAATTTCCATGACGATGCAATCATGAGGATACAAAAAATCTAGTGACTGAAGAATTCATGTATGAATTAGATTCTAACTACACGAGCAAAATTTAATATGAAGACACAAAAGGAAGAAAAAACGAAAAGTTACTGTTAGCAAAGAAATTTGTATATTAAATCTGTATTAATCGTTTTAGAGTAGACTGCTTATATTTTATTTCAAGAGAATGAAAGTTTTTTTTTATATGAAAATGTAGAATAATCATCTTTTGTCAGAAAATGTGTAACCAAAGAAATAATATATTATTATTTATTATCTCACTTATTCTGTTGATGCTATTATGCTCGGTATAATTATTTTTTTGTTTTAACTTGTTCTCGTGTATGGATACGGTTTAAAGGAAACTATTAAAAAAATTAAAAAAAAAATACAAAATATACCTTTAAAAGATCCAGCCGGTTCCAAATCTATATTTCAATATTCGAGCTTTGTGTTAAGTGTGAGTAGGTATAGATAATTTTAAAAATTATTCCCAATTGTTTATTTTTTATTGTAGTCTTATTTTTAAACTTTTTCATTGTATACGTAGATTAATAAGTATTAGTTATCGATGTATAGGCATTAATTGTAGAAATATTAATTGAGCAGACGACATTTTTGGTATAAAAGGTATCAAAAATACTTTCAAAATTCCAATCAAATCATGATATATATTTTTGATATTTTAGCTCTTTAGTAAACTACAGCCTGTAAGAATAAATACTTCTAAAAATATATCCAATCATTTGTTTTCTATTGAAGACTTATTTTTAAAATTTGTCATTATTTTTTTTTAAGTTAATTATAATGTCTGATCATCGAGATGTAGACATTTATTATAAAAATATTAATAAATTGATTATGCAATATTAATTATCAAAGAATTTACAATTTTATTATTGAGAATAAGTAAATAAATATAGTGCTGGTAAAAATTTTTTGTTTTAAATCTCTAGAACGATAAATTATTTGATTACATTTGCGTAGGTAAAGGTTTTAATTGGATTTTTTCATACAAAAACTTTTCTCAGAATTGCTTCTCAATTACCGTTCCAAAATTGTGAGATATCTTCTTAATACACCCTGTATTTATATATTTATATATGAATATATATATATATATATATATATACATATTTTTATATGTCTGTGTGAAAATGTGTTTGTACAATAAGTTATAATTTGCTGCTGGTAACGGTACAACTTAAAAGTATTCTGTCTGCAAAATTATTTAATGAAACAAAGTAACGTTACTGGTTCATGACAACTTACATTTTACGACTTCATCAGATTAAAATCATAAACTTAAGACGAAATATCACGTTTTTAATTTGTGTATACAAAATGTTGCTTGAAGTTATTGCTAACAAATTCAAAATTCGTCACACATATTATCCCAACGACAACTTGTTCATTCACATCTATATCATTTTATTTATGTTATTTTAGAAAGCGCCGTTAACATAAAGAGGCATTAAGCTTTCAAAATAGTTTTCTCTCTAGTGATCTTTATAGATATATGTAGATTATATATAGTTTAAAACTGTAGTTTTACTTAAAAATAATCTTTTCTAAAATATCTTCTAAATTTTTCCATTTTTATTTTGCAATTTGTATTGAATATTTTAATTATATTGTATTGTAAATGAAATTTATGTGTTTTTTTCTTAAGTATTATGATTTAGAAGTAATAAATTTTTGGTTTTATTTTTGATTTTTTTTATATCTACAGTATAGCTTTTATTTCTTGCGACCTATGGATTTATGAATCGAGTTATACAAAATTGAAATAAAATAATTTATTTAGTTAAAAATAAATTTACTTTTGTTTATTTAATTTATTTTCACTTGTTTATTGAATTGAATAGTAGGTACATTTTTGAGTAAAAGAACTTTAACAAAAAATATTTTTCACACATCAGACTAATCAATCAAACTGACGTTTATCAGAAACTAGACTGACATTTATAAGGGGCTAGACACATTCGAAATAAGTTTAAACATATGTAATCAATGAAACTTGCACTAAAATTTGTCTAGACCGTAAATTATTTACTTATTTGTGTAATTAGAAAAAATATGTAAATATAAATCACCAAGATGTTGTAGTTATAGAGTTATTTTTTCAAACTTGTACAATTATTGAATCAATAAAAAAGGTCGTTGTCGAAATCAAAAAATTAATATCTTAAAAATTATTTTTAAAGATGTTTATTTTATTTTAAAATAATATATAGTAATTAAAATTTTGTTGCACATAATTTTCGATTTTTTCCGATAAAAATGGTCAAAATAACAAATAATTTTAAAAAAGACAAATTTTATTGTATAGATTGAATTGAATTAAGTTGAAGATTAAATTAAATATAAAACAGTAATTGTCACAATATATTTTTGAGTTACTGATGCTTTTTTATGTTCCCAAATGAATTTATTTCTCCTCTACAAACTACAATAAACTAAGAATCTGACCTTGATCTCCCTTAACGCTTTGAGACTAATGGCATCGTCATCGAATGAGAAACTATCAAAAATAAACATTAATTAATTATTAAACATTTTTGATCAGACTTTTTTCTGGTTTGTGTTGAGAGAATATTTTATTTATTTTAGAAATTGTTATTTTATTCTGTCAATTTAAAACTTTTATATTATTTACTATACAAGAAATAAAATTGTTATTTATTTGTGAACTTGATACTTAAAAATGGTTATCAATAATATTAAAACAATTTTTAAAATTTTAACTCATCAATAAGTGTATTTCAAAGTTTTAGAGAATGTTTAAAAATACTAGAGTTGATAAGTTTCTGGTCTATACAGAAGAAAACTACTGTAAGGAAATCGTTTTCTTTTATTTTGTAACACAGTCACTTTTTAATGTTATACACTTATTGTATTTTAATGATGCTATAGCGATGTTATCCCTGTTTTGAAAAATGACTCTGCTTTGCCGTCACAAAACTCTTATAGAGTATTTTTCATATACTTGTTTGACTGAAACTTGGTTCGTGTCAAAAGTTTTTTCATTTGAGGGAATAGATGGAAGTCAGACGGAGTGAGATCAGATGAATAAAGTGAAAGCTTAAACAGTTCGTAACTGCACAAGTAAATTTCTTTCAGGACACCCACTAATTTGTCACCGGCATATTTTTTTGATTAAAAAAAAGTTTTCGACAAAATTTCAAGTTTCTTGAATTCGATATTATTCTTAATTAGGCTAATACACTTTCATAAAATGAACCATTAACAGTCTGGCACTTCAGAAAGTACCTAACAACAAAATTTATTCTGAACCATAAAAGATTCGATGAAATTTTCTCTGTTATATTTAAATTGTACAATATAATTTCGATAATTATACAATTATATATATATATATATATATATATATATATATATAATGTAAAAAACACACATTCTTAAAGCTGCAATAAATTTTATAAATTTCGATGATAAACAATTTTTTATACTGTTTTAACAAATTATTTGATAGTTAATTTTTTGTAAACATGTCCAATTTTGTATATTCCGTGCTTTAAAGAAATCCAAATAAAATTTCATATTTGAATGGGTTTAAAAATATGAAATTTATTGATTTAGCATCGATTTATATCTCGATTCTTGTAACTATGCAGCAATCAGAGGTCACTGAATATACAATAAAGAGAATGTAAATGATGATGAGGAGAGCCATGAGTCGCTTGTAGTCGAATGACTAGTCTGGCGAAATATTGGTCAATGAGTCATGAGCTTGAATTCAGAATCGGAAGATACATCATCTTTCATTGAATTCAACATTTATTTGAAATGAGTAATGAGCTTTGATTTTTATATTTTGTGGAAATAAATTATATATCTGATCATTATAAATATGTTTAACTCGCGAAATGTGTTTTATTTCTATAAATAAAATCATTATTCAAGTTTGATTTCCATATGAAAAAGATGAAAAAATTTGTTTACAATATCTTTAATTAAAAAAATCAAGTTTATTTATATGACACGAACGTATAGGTTAATTTACACATGATAAATATTAAATCGAACAAGCAAAAATAATTATAATATATTTTTTTATTATCGTATCCGTTCACCTTAAGAAAATTCAATTGTAATAATAAATAAAAAAGTAATTTAATAATAAGATTAAACTACTTTTTTATAAAATAAATTATAAAATCAACAAGTAATTTATTATTTACAGTCATATTAACAATATGAATAAAAAATACACCACGTTTGAATATAAAATAAGTGTGTCAACAAACAAAATATGAATAATAACAACTAAACAAATATATTATTTTTAATACGATGTATCAAGGTTATAAATGATAACTGAGTTATTGCCCCGTAATTTCGTTTTCTTTTATCATTAAATAAAATGTATAGAAGTGATAATGTGATAATATGTAAATATTTTTATTATTTTTTTATTGTGAAAACATTTCGAGAATTTAGTAAATGTTTATAGAAACAACGTAGTATTATTATTTTTGATAACATGAAATTTGTATTAAAATATTTTTTTCTAAATATTATATATCTTTAAAAGTTTATGTAAAATATTTGGAGTATTATTGTATAATGTTTGTAATATTTCATGTTTGTATATTCAAGTAGCATAGAGAAAAATGTAAAAATTCACATTTTAATTACATTTTTTTTGTTTTTGCAATTTTATATCCCTGTTAATAGCATCCTAAACATTCATTTTACTATTAAAAATGTTCAAATATATCAGAATCTTAGATTGAAACATACACATTTTTCAACAATTTAACATATAGTCACATTAATAATTTAATTTGCTCTAAACAAACTATAATGATGTTTTAGTTTGTTTATTTAAATTAATTTAATGGCAAACAACTGGACATTTTTAATTTTAGAATAATTTCTCTTTTTTAATGAAAAATGAAAATTATTTTAAAAATGTACTTTAAAAATTATAAAAAAATATGTGACAGTTATTTGAGTCGAAAACATAAATATTAAGTTTAGTTTTCTGTTACATTTAGAAATACTATTGCATTGATGGATATACGAGTATGGAATCATTTTATCTAATACATGCAGTAGTTTCTAAATATATGTTTTAGAATGTTAATAATGTAAATATTTTTAGCACTTTAAACTAATAATTAATAGAATATATATATATATAGAGAGAGAGAGAGAGAGAGAGAGAAGAATGAAAAATAAATATAATGAAAATACGTAGCCTGCCTTAAAAAGTTCCAAATTGAATAAATTATTAATTGACTCACTCTATGGGGATCTTTCTCGAGGATATACTTCGAATACAATTCAAATATTTTTTGTTTATCTCCTGCCTTATTATCAATGATCACAGGTATATTTGTCGTTTGGTACGATCGAACATTTTATATGAAGATAATATATTTTTGTTAAAACATTTTTTAACGAAATACAAGCTCTTTTATATCGAAGGATTTAAAGGATACTTTAGATGGATCAATGTGATATATCTGATTTAGATTTTAAGCAAGATTTTTTAATATACTTGTAGATATTTTTATATAAATTCATACACACCACACACATACTTATATATATATATATATATATATATATATATATATGTGTGTGTGGGTGTGTGTGTGTGTATCGAGATTATGAAATATTTTTATTTATGCATAAAAAACTCTTTCAACGTGCTTATTAAACATAATAAATAACTATAAATCACAATAAAGCCGTGAAGAAATATTTTTAAAATGACATAAAAATTAAGTTCATTTTAATAAATTTTATGATGCCAATATTTTTATTGCGTATGTTGCAGAGAACGATAAGACTGTTTTATTTATCAACAACGGAGTGAGACCGTTGTTCTCTTATCAGTGTTCCATTTAATTAAAGTTGAGTTAGGTCAGGCACGTTTATGACTACAGCTTCCAAGCGAAGAATATTTTATATTTATTTATGCATATTATTCTTTTTATTATTCATATGTTTTAAAAGAATTCTTTTTTTTGTATAAATTATATCCGAACCTTTTTGTAGTTGATTAGGATGTAAACTGTTTTATTTTTATTTATTGTATTTGATGATTTGAATAAAACTGTCAGAAATTAAATATTTGATAATGAAGTCAACATACTGTGAGTTTGTTAAAAAGTGTATACTAGGGTTGTAACAATGAGGAAAATAAATGTGTTTATAAACATAAAAACGTGTATGTACACACACAAAAAAAAGTAACTGTTAATGCTATTCTTATTTCATTATTATTCAGTATAATATAGACTTATATTGAGTGTAGGTTATGTTTCTGTTATGATTTATGGAGTATTTTAATGATTAAAATACATTTTCAACTACTGATCGAACTATAGAGAAAAAAATCAAATTAAATCAAAATAACTTATATATCAAATGATCTAGTTGTCAAACCACAACTTCACTGTGTTAAAAAATATTATAATTTAAATAACATTTTTTAAAAAAATTCAATTTACTTGTTACAAAATATATTTGGTAACTATAGATAAATTAATTTCACAGATTAATTTTTTTACCCCATTTACAACCCATATAATATTTTTTTGTCTAAAACTGTTGGATAATTGATTATTAATCATTTTTGAATCTTTTACTTTGATGAATTTCGATGGCAATGTTATTATTTTCAACGCGTTAAGATACAGAAAAATCTTTTTCGTTTATGGGAAAGTAAAAAGTTAAATCTTGAAAATCAAAATATTTAACAGTAAATAAGATAAATGTTTTTAAATAATAATACTGTGTTGGTTAATATAAACAAATAGTGTCTAATAAGGATTATCTTGAAAATTACAAATGCTCTTTTGTTACAATTATAATGGAAAAAAATATTTATTTTCATTATTATTAATTCTATTTAAGTTAATTTTGAATTCACTGAATATATTTTATTATTATTTGTTTTTTAATAAAAATAAAAATTTTGAAATAAAAAAGTATTAATCTTTTTTTATTTGGAACTAAATAGAAAATAAAACAAATTTTAAATTCAAATCCAAATTACATGTTCAAAAACTCAAAGTACGGAAAATTTGATTGTCTGTTTTAAATATGGTTAGAATATATTCAGTTTTTATTTGCGTTAATAAATATATACAATATATTTTTAGTTTGAAGAAACAAAGTAAAAATATAAAATTAGTTTTTAATTAAGCAGACTGGCTAAATTTCAAAACGAAATTCACAATAGCACAGAATTATGAATTTAGTATTCACATAGTTTTATACAAAATTACCATTTAAATTAAGTCAAACAGAACATATACATCAACTGTAAAATACTTTCTTTGTCAAACAGATAATGTGACATTCGGCACCGTTATTTCGTAACATGTATGACAAAAATTAAAATTCTGAACACATTTCCTGTTCAATAGTTTGACAATTTTATAACAATAGTACATATGTGCAGTACAATATAAGGAAATATCATAAACAAACGTGGCGGTCAAAATAACATGTGAATAGTAATGTATGCAGACTAATAACAAGGTTTTCTTATTGTAAAAACATCAACAATTCTTTATTTTTATAATAAATTAAAGAGATAGGTTATTCAACGTTTCGAAACTGTTTTCGCTTATTAAAAAGATAAATATTTATTTATTTAAATATCACATATATAAATTTAAATTTAGAATGTTTTATTGATTTTATTTGAAATTTATTTTAGATTAAATCGTTTCAGACAATCGTTTATAATTTATATCACATGTTTAGGTTCGAATTCATAGCATATTGATCAACAGTTCGTCGGACTAGACACTTAATTGATACGTTTTCTGAATTTGGAATAGTGACTATTAATTAACAGATTGTCATATTTATTATTTAATTACATCATATTATATTAAAAGAAATTGTGTACTTCTTACTTGGAAGTAATGAGTTATATGGAATGATTCGTGTGATTTAAAATAATTTGTTAGAATACTTATGACAAATTTTATAGAAAAAATGAATGAAATTTACTGTTTAAAATAAATTGTCTTTTATTCTATAAATTTTAATACTAGAGAAATGAAATTCATACAATTTATAAATAACGATAGTTTTATATAAAGTTAACAGACCTGTGGTTTTATTACACAATTCTTATTTGATAATTCGTTTTTATTTAAATTCATATCTATCATTTTTTAATTATATATGATTCAAAATATGTTGTTATAAAGGAATTTAAAGAAAACTTCTAAATGATTTATTAATTTTATTTAAATTAGATTGTAGAAATTTTTCTTAATTAGTTTTTAAAACTATAAATAAATTAATTTTTATAAATAAATTTTCACTCTTTGCACATGATAAAAATGTTTTTCGATTAAAATGTTTAGCTATTGATTATTGATCATTTTATTAATAACTGTTAAAACAAATTAATAAAATATTTTGATAATGGCTGCAAATTTCAAGTTTCAAAGTGTTAAATTATAGACAAATCTCACAGAGATTTTATCTTACAAGCTTACTTTTTGTACTTTAACTCTCTGAGAATAATCACCACCTAAAGATACATTAATTCATTATACAAATAATTAACATTCAAACAAAAATTTGTAATGTATGGAAAGAGGAAAATCATTTGTAAAACTATAGAAGTTTATTTTTAAAAAATTGAAAAATATTAAAATATTACACATTTTAATGGTATTTTTATCCAATTATTTTCATGACCATTAGGACAGAATTATAATTATGTTTTATATGAATATTTTTTTAAAATGAGTGAAAATAAAATAAAAATAATTAAATAGGAAATATGATTTTGCATTTGAATACTTGGAGAAAATTCTCACAAGTAAGAATTGATAATATTTAATTATTGAACTATTTGAATTGATCAATAATCAGTTATTAAACATTTTTTGACAAAAAGATTTGTGTGTTTTTTGTGCGAAAGTGAAAATTTATCAGTGAAAATAAATTTATCTACTTATTTTTTATTTCACCGATATAAAATGAAAAATCGTTAAATAACAAATCATAGGCTTTTTTGTTTGGTTTCATTCAATAGGTATTCAAATCAACTAATACCACTATATTATCATAATTGATAACCAATTTATTCGCATTAAGGTTAAGATTCGCTTTTAAATTTCATATTGCTAGAACGATCAGTTTTAAATCAAAAATGAATTATCAGTTCAGTAAAATGTATTTGCCAAATATTGTATTGATGTAGAGAATCACTATCGTCATATTGTGGTTAGATTGAAATTTATATTTGAAATTTAAAATATATAAATTACATTCTTATCATTATTCATTCTATTTTATTAATTTATATTTAATAATAAAATATTTATATATTTTCAAAAAAATGAATATTGAATTTTAGAAATATATATTTATTTGAAAATTACTTTAACATTTATGAACTACCTTCCATAAAAATATATAAATTACTGAGAAAAAATATAAAAGTTGTGAATTCTTTCACGAATGAATTAACACCCCACACACCACAATGAATTTTGTGGTGTGTGGGGTGTTCATTTGTGAGTGTCTTTAACCACAGTGCTAAAATATCATTGTAATCTTAAATTATATTTACAGAAGTGTTCAGTCCAGTTCAAAAAAACGAATTATTTTTTTTTCGATTTGCATAAATAACGTTTGATTTTTTCTATTTTATAATTCATTGCATTAAATATGCACTTTAAAATATCAGCTGAAGGATAATTATAATTTTATATAGGGACAATTTTGCATTTCCTGTACAATCATACTAATAAATATTAATCTAACCACATTCTTCTTCAATATTTTCTTGATTGGGGGAAATGACTAGCGGTATTTCTAAGTGGTCGATTAATGATAAAAAAATGACACATGCTGTTACTTAATTTCGATAATTGTTATTTGAAATATTTTTTTTGTATATTCACTTATATATATATATATATATATATATATATATATATATATATATATATATATATAAATAACCTTGTAAACATACTAGATGCTACAAAAATACAACCCACACAAGTGCTTTCTTGAAATGTGTCGAAAACAGATTCCGTGTCTTTACGTACACCCTTCCCTTATTTCAAACACAGACAAAGAGCAAAACTCACCAAAAGGGACAAGGGTTTATTTATAAGTGGTCAGATTACTTTTACGCAATAATCAACCTTGTTGTGGTGGATCGAAGGGATAATTATTCAATAAATAAATACTGCTTTAATGTAATGATTTTGAAATGTGATACATGGATACTAACGTAGACAGTTTTAAGGAAACCTAGTTTGGAATGTTTCTCATATAGTCTGTACATAGTTGTAGAGCCTATTACTATGTTGTTATTCTTTTAGAGGGTTTGTTATGAAATTATATGAATGTATATGTATTTATAATATTTTAAATATTTCCATTGTATTTATAGTACACGGAAAGAAGCAAAAATCGTATAAAATATTAATCAAAAGTGACCTTTAGATATTCTACTTATAGTTACCGCAAATGGTTTGTGATGAAACATGAAAACTGATAATAAAAATATGCTTTTTACAATGTCACCTTTTCTATCTATAAAAATACGAACATGAATATCAATTAGTTATTCCTCGTAGTTTTTATATGTGTCTGCATTTAAATACATAAATGTTTAATTAAATTCTCACTTGTAATTCTAAATACAGACACAGACAATAAATAAAAAACAAAAATAAATGAAATGAATGATTTGAGTACAAAATGAAATTATATACGCTTAATAATCTTAATAATAAAATAAAAATGGAAACTTAATTGTAGTATAATAAAAAAAACTGGTTAATTTAAAGCATATAAACAATCCGAATTTTATATATTGTTCAATAGAATTACATGCAATTATTCGGATTTTTATCTCAATTTATTTTAAGGTTACTCAGTTTTAATTCCAAGTTACATAAATATCCATTAAAAGACCGTAAAATGTGCTGAAGGTATTTTCACAATTATAACGATATTAGAAATTAAATTATTCTTGTAATTTATCATAAGTTTCATGGTCATCTTGTCAGTATATTTTTTATTTTTATATATATCATTAATTTATATTCATTTTAATTCTAGTTGTAGTATTTTAAGAAAAAAACAACATTTACATTTAATTCTTTCAATATTTATATCCTATTTTTAGCTGTTAATAACTAATTGACTTGAAAAAATTTTTTTATCAAGATTAAAATATATTTTGTATAATTGTTCAAGTCAAATTTTAATCTTTATTAATTTAATATATTTCTTTATTTATTTTCAATTAAAAAGTAAATAGTTAAGTTTTTCTCGTATTTTAGCTTCATTTTTGAATTTTCTAAAAGATTGTAATATAGTTATTATATTATGTTAAATTATGTTTTCATCAAACGGTCTTAAATAATTACGCAGGTTGTTGATTTGAGTTTGGATATTTCTTTAAAAAATAAGCGTTCTAATAATAAAATATAAGACTATTATTGTAAATGTTTAAGTTATTGAAACATTTTAAAATTTTCAAATATTGTTCGAGGTTTTAAAAACATGTTATTTGTTACATTGCAGTTCTGGAACTGTGAATAAATTCACTTTCATAAATAGTTTTCACTCGATTCACAAGAAACAAAAAAATAATTTAGCCAAAAATTTCAATAATTGATTATTTTTGATTTTTATGTCCAATTCAATGGCAATGATATCAACCTCAATTCGCTAGCTACAGAAAAATATATCTTTTATCTACTTCAGTACTTTTAGGATGATGACATTATATTTTGAGATAATTTTCTTCTTATTTAATTACCTTCAACCAATGATTAAAATAAGAAATTTGTGATTTTTGATAGTTTAATTATGAAATGAACTCCTGTCACTATTTCTGATTTATTTGAAACAGATGTAGAAAAATAACTTATGAAAAATGATCTTATCAATAATAGAATTATAATTTATTAAACATTCTTATAAGATTTGATTAAACATTTCTTCGTAAAATATATTGCAGTATTCTTTAAAAATATGATTATCATTTTATTTATGACATTTTTTCTAAACTAACTCATACTTACAGAAAATATACGAGTAAAGTTTAATATACTAATGTGTGAATTTATATCGTCTCAACTTACACAACTCAGATAAAAACTATAGTTTGTAATAAATTTTGATTATTAGTTCGTAACATCCTCAATATCCTTAATAAATGATATACTACTTTTTCTAAGTTAATATTATTTATTTATATTTCATATTTTGACATTTTAGATACATCTGCACTTATAAATTCTTATTGTAATACATTTTTCATTTATAAACCATGAACTTCATTAAAAAAATACTTATTTTTATAGATTTATATTCTATTAATTGCCTAGTAATTAAGTAAATAAATATATTATTTTGAAGATTGGTAGAAACATTTAACTATTTACGTGCAGATACAGGTTACTATAATAAGATATCTTCATCTTTAAACTTTTAAATTGGAAAAGTGTTTCACAAATTTTATCAAATTCGATAAAATAGTTTGATATTTCTTGGAAAGGTTTAAGACAGAAAAAAAACCATTGTTAAAGTTTGATCTTCTTTGTAAACAAATGAGCCTTATTTAAAAAGGGAAAAGTATAATTATTTCCAATTCTAAGAAATTTCTTATTAGAATTCTAATGTCTTTGATAATTTGCAGATTTAGAAACGGGCATTTTAAATTTAAGACATAATTTGATACGGTGAAAATTTAAATATATTACACTTTTAAGAACAGTCAGGTTAAAATAGTTCACTTCCACAAATTAATTTTCATTTTTCCATAAACCACATATTCTTGATCGAGAATATTAAAAAAATGATTATCGATTATGTTTATTGTTATCTATACTTATTTTAATGACGAGTTATCGTCCTTAGATACAGAAAACTTCTTTCTGAAAGTCAGAAACCGGTCACTGATTTTAAGAATGTTGATAATTTCACTATTTTTTTCAAATGTAACGAACATTAATTTAATTATATTTTTATAGTTCAATAACATTATTTTAATATTTACTAATATATTGAAAATATTCAATTTATTTAAATATTATTTTTTTATTGTGTTCATTAAATTTCTCCAAATTAAGATTTTTTAATATGTGAAAGAGTAATGAAGAAATATCCCACAAATACTGTATTTATTTTCATAGATAATCTATTATTTAAACTCTTCAAAAGAATATTTTATGTTATTTATAAATATTATAATGCAAATGATTAAATTCAATAAATATAGATGTTTAAATAGAAAGCAATTTTCAATTTTTCTAATCTTATTCAAACATTCGACAAAATATTGTACACTTTGAGAAAGATTTCATGGATTATTTTTAAATAATAATGAAATGAATATCTATATACACGTTTTCGATCTGACATTTGACTAAAATAAACAAGGATAAGGTAGAAAAAGTAATAAATATGTAAATATGTCTTTTATTAATAATTTAAACATGTTAATAATAAAAAGAACAAAAAAAAAATAATCCCTTAAAAAACGTTTTATTTAAAGTACATTCAAATACATTATTTAAGTAATATTTCGAATCGTTCGAAACAGTCCTTCAGACTTCTTTCATCGACAAATCTAAACATATTTTTTTCCTCGAAAATAAAGAAGAGAGCGCACCGAATGTCTCCCCATGTTTTCTCTTATTTCTTTTTTTCGGTAAACTCGAAGGTGTGCACGCATAAAAACGTCGTTTCATCTTATTCTTATATCAAATCAGATAGGACAGCTATCTCCGTCGCCAAACAATACTGTCGAATATACACAGAACCGAACAGAACTCGAGACATTTATCGGCTTGTATAGTCTGGCTCGCCAGTACGTTTACAGCGGTAACTTTGTCGATGCAAAACGACCGTGTAAAATAGCCACTACCTTTACAGATTGTACAACTGATCGCTAGATCTCGGTGGACAGATTTATTTTGACGAAATATCCGGTGTAAACAACTCCATTGTGTTAGAAATGAACAGTTCCATTTGATTTTACCGACATTTCGAACAGTGTGCACAGGTACGTTCATCGATTTATAAAACGAGACACGTTCGACTATAACCCACAAATTATACTGTCGTATATTTTGTTGCTTTTTCATTGTAGTTGTTTCCAAGTGCGTCTAATTAGTTATTAACACTGAGCGTGGCGAAGATGGAGAATTTCATGTCTCGTGTGCTCGTAAGATCGCAAATGTGAGACGAAATGGATTATTTAAATTATTCAGAGACATACTGAATGTGAATTGCTAACATGAACAGCGTACAACTCTTGAATTCGTTAACATATTCTACGTAAACAATTAACGCAGCGTTTTATTATTTATGTACGATTTATATCTATACTTCCAAGTGGAAAAAAGTATAAACATATACAAACACAACATAGCATTAAACGAAACTATTTAAAAGATGAATAATAAATGATAAAATTACTATTTTCAACATCTTTCCACTTCGTATAAAGAAACGAACCCTATTTAATATAAAATAATTCTGAATATTATAATAATAAATTAAACTAATCAAATGTTTATTAACATAATACTTAAATTGTTATTTATCTATCAACACTTGTTTGATTGATCATCACTGATATTTTATATAATTCTATAAAAAAAATATATACATCTTTTTAGAGTACTTAGAACGTTAAATTAGATGAAAAATAAGATATATTATTTGTTTAGAAAGGTTTCAGAATCAGGAAAATAATTACTATTTTATTAACTAGTTTAAGTTTTAAATTTATTTGAATCTAATCAGTATGGTTCCCTATATAATAAATGATAGGGCGGTGACATTCTGAAATTATTTACTTTTATTTTATTTTTTTAATAATAACTATTCCAATTAGTATCACAAATTCAGTGGAAAGTGTTACAATCATTGCTTTAATGTTGATTTATTCCCATCTTAATCTATCCTTAAAAGTTTTCACTGAAAAATGCAGTTCAATTTGAAGAAATGAGACTCATTGTAGGTACAACTGCTTCTATCTAGGATTAAATATTCCTTAAATTTCTTTCTACAATTTCGTAATTTACTTTTTAGTATATGATCATTCTTTCTGTAAAAAAGACATTATTATTTGTTAGTATTTCAGAAAAACATAATAAACGTTTTTTTTAAATTACAGAAAATGTAATGCATATAGAAATAAACAAGAAACAGAAACATATAAATTAATAACTTCAAATTGTTGACAGGACATAGCAATAATCCCATTTTTTAAACAATAAATTGGTGCATAAACGCTAAGAGAAAAAAATACCAAAAAAGAGTGCGGGCTGTTAGATATCTGTTAAAGAAAAATAATTAGTTATAAGAATAGATATGTGAGGATATTCGATTTAAAAAGTTAATCAAAATATTGTTACTGTTTATAGAATGAGAAATTAATTCATTGCCTGGATTTATTCTCAACGCCAGAATTGTATATTTTATTTACTATATTTTTAATATGATCTAAAATCATTAACTATTACTAAACCGAATTACCTTTTTTCCTATTACATTCAGTTTCTTGTTATTTTTACATATAAGTGACTACATTTTGACAAGTTTTTTTTATTTTACCTCATTGTAACATTTTTTATAAAGCGGCAGCCAAATATGTAATATAAAAATACAATTTAAAATAAAAAATAAATTTGAAGTAGCAAATAATATAAACTAATTCACATATCACAAGCGATACGTCAGTTTATGCCAAACTGAGAGCTATATTTTTCCAATACTTTCCCAATGAATGTCTTAATGAATGAATTACAAATCAAGACCATCGAAATATTAGCTTAAACTGCAAAAAAGTACCCACAATCTGTCTTTTAATAAATAATTAGATTTAATGTTATTTAAATATCAAGAATACTCTTATTACAAAATCATGTATGAAAAAATAATATCTATGGATTTTTTGTTACTAATTAAAATTTAAATTTTGTAAATTTTATATAAACAAATTAACTAAAAATATAATCTTGTCTAATAGATGTTGAATTAAACAAAATATGATAAATGTCAACGATTATGGTTTTACGTTTTTAAGTATTTTTGTAATAGAGTATGTATATATATATATATATATAGTATTGAATTTGACCTTGTGCCATGTTATCTTTTATTAACAGAATAATTTGTTTTTCTATTAAAAAAAAAATACTGAACATGTTTTAATATTGAACTTATTATGGAATAATTTAAATAAAGAATATAACTCGATTAAATTAATATAAAATTTCGTTTCATTTAACTGAAATTTGTGTAAACAAATTTCTTCATTTTATGTTTATCCAAAAGAAAAAAAAACTACGCTGTGAAGTTCACAAACACAAACTGTTTACATCGTAAAAAAGTAGTTTTTTTTTTATTTTGTATTGCAGTGAACTTAAATGAACATTTTCCGATATAACAGCACGAAATAAATCAATGATGTCTTGTTGAATGGTTCTATGAAACAGGTGTAAGTTTTACGTTTTGTTCCGGTCGTCTTTCTAATGAACGTCTTATTGAGACTATACGAACATAATGAATCTGACAAAGAAAAAAGAAAACGTTTCTGTTGATGGTTTCGTAATTTTATTTGAGATGTAATCCACGTCTTTTTTTATAAAAAAGATGCTTTACAGTCATCGTAAAGCATCTCTCTATACCGTGAAAAAATTAATGTGCGGTACGCAGTGTTTCGTCGGCGTATAGTACCGCTATTCTTCAAGGAAACAATAACAGCAACACAATACTAAGAAATAATCGTGTAATTTGTTCCTTTCTGTAAGAAACGGAGAGTAACGTTGATTGTAGCAAAGCGTACTAAATTTATATATTTCTTAAAAGGTTGATATAGATATTAGTATTTAGCTAGCGTTAAAAACATTTTATTTGTTTTATAGTAAAAATAAATTAACAGATTGCTTTTTATTAATATATATATATATATATATATATATATATATAATTTTTAGCTTGAAAATTCTAAAATGGGTATAATAATATATATTTAAGATAATTGTTTCTAACAACGTATGACACATTTCCTATAAAACCTCAGATTTGAACTTGATTCATAGTATGAATCCCTATCATATGATGTACTTGGTTTTGACTAATTTAAAAATATAATAAATCTAGAAACGATAAATATAAAGATAAGAATATAAATGTTAATATATATGTATGGAATGTAATAAACAGTTCTATAAATATCGCGAATTACTTAATTGAGGAAATATGTATTACACTTATAGATTATTCTAAATATATATTTATAATTATTGCAGTAATTATTTTTTTAAACACTGAAAAAATGTTACTGAAATGTATTACGGCATTGAACTTTGAGGTAATTGATCGATTGAAACTAATTTTAATAATGGAATATATTTCATGTCCCACTAAAATGTAGTTTTTTTTAAAAAATATATATATTTTTTCTTATTTTTTGAAGATGTGATATTGTGGTGAGAGAGGGATTTATTATCAAATTATTTAATTATTCAATTTTAATTATTTTTATCTTTCACCGTGAGTTACGATTTATTGGTTTTTACGAATTAAACATTGAAACATTGGTGCGTTGTAGTTTCATGAGGTCCAAGAAAATTTTAAATAGAGGGCCCCATGTACAGGTTTGTACTTCAGTAATGAGTTTATAAAAGATTTTTTTGGGGGTCTCAGGAAATTGTCCTTTTTGCTTATAGGATAACGCGTAATGACATTAAAAGGTATATTGCAAATGAAGAATTAATTGAGATTAAGGAGTAAATTAGTAGAAATTAAAGCCTTGTCTTCTATTAGAACTCCTATTACTGGTTTACTGTCCTAAACTTATCTTACTAGCTTTTTGTTATCTAGCCGGCTGATTTTACCTCACCTTCAATATGAGTGCTGAGCATAGTCGCCCATGACTCGTATCTCGAAAATATCATAAGGAATTTTCGATAAGATGTGAGAATTTTTTTTAGTCTCCTGACAAAGCTATTTCTCACACTTTAGCTAGAGGTAGTCCAGTGTCAACGAAGGCACTTTCTTATTGGCTTGAACCTAAGCAGGTGCACTCATAATTATTATTTATAACTGTATACAAGAAGTGTGAAGTAGAAACATTATTAATAATTATTTGAAATATTAAAACAACTCTAACTAATCGCATCGAAAATAAAATTTGTTGAGAATTGAAAATTAAATTATTAGCCAATATAATAAAATAGAATTATTTCTTTCAATCCTGCAAATACAACATAATTTATAACTAATAAATGTTCTTTTGCTTTTATTAAACAGGTTTTATTTTGTAATTAATTCATTTTTCTTGTATATTTTTCTTATATATATCTAAACGAAATTGTTTTGTATATGTTTCTCAATGTGAAAAATAAATATTACCTCTATATATTCTTCTAAACATAAATTTTAATTATTTCTCGATTATTAGTCTTTTCAAACAGATTTATTGAAGCTAAGAAATAGTATACACTTTTTGAATAGATTTTTGAACGAATTAACATTTTTTAAGAGTTGTGGATTGATATATTTATATTTTAGTTTTACTGAATTCGCAAAACTGAAGTAATCGCTTTAAGATTTTGAACAATATTTACATATATTTTTTTCGTTAAAGAGACTGTGTATTATCCTTTATGTAGACGTTTCAAGCTTGAATAAACTTTAAACATTTTTTAAAAAAGTAAATATAAAACGTGACGAATACAGATTGTACCACAATCCATTTTCAGAGATTTTTTTTATCTAATAAAATACACGATATATTTATACCGAATAACTGAGTTAAACGTATTGAGGTATCCTAAGCCAAAAACTAACAGCCAACTAAACTACATATATATATATATATATATATATATATATATATATATATATATATATATATATGTAAAATATTTCAATTTTTATTTAATACATTTTAATAGGATACTATTTTATATATGCAAATACATTATTTATATTAAGATATACACATTTTATTCAAATTGATTACATAATTGAAAATACGACTCTTTTTTAATAAATTGTCAGAAAAACTATGTTAATGTTTCTTATAAAGTAGAAATATCCTAAAATGGATTATATACAATAGTAATTCTGTCTATAGAGGGTTGCATTTAAGAAATACGATACGTTGAGAATATATAAAAATCATTGATTGAATACAAATTGACATATTTAAGGTGTACATTTCATTAAAGGTATTTTTATATATAAATTGATTTAATTTTGTTTGTTATTCTATTACACCAATCGTTGTGTGAATAGAAAATAAATAAATATGCATATTTTAGATGTTTTTATTGTTTTAGACGTTATATTCCATTACTAAAAAGGCGTATTCTTTACATAAAAGTATAATACAACAGGTGTTAGTATATTAATGTCTATAAATAAATTAAATTATAGATTGTAAATTCAATTAAATTTTATTGTAATCAGCAGATATATTTTATAAGCAATACTTCGAGTGAAATTAGAAATCATATACGATCTGATTTCATTCTGTTATAAATCAATTTTCTGTTTCGTATCTTTTTATACTTCTACACGTACACTAATGGAGTCATACTTATAAATAAATCTTTTTATTTTTCCTGATAATCATAATTCAAGAATTATCGAGTTGATAATTAATGAGTTCTTAGTTCAAACCGAAAGGTCAGTCAACTCAATTGTTTTATTTCATCAAGAAGCAATTAATACCTACGTGTAATGTCCTTACTTTCTCCGTAATTGATAAGAATTATTGCTAAACGTTTATTTCAAATAATTATTTTTTGTTTTTAACCAGGAAATATCTCAGTGTATCTTTTTTAACAGTAGGTCTATTTTTAAATTTCTTGCAAATGGATGATGAGTGTTATATAGAATAAAACCAAATGAATTGGTTAATAATTTATTTTTGATAAAAATTGAAAAAGGAAGTGTTATGTTCATGCATTAATCATTTCTTGTGTAAGTACTGCTAGTCATAAGACGTCAGTCTTAGATAAATTGAAATATGTAATATAAACCTCATAAACATGTGATTTTTATAAATTAATTACGTCAGAAATTAGTATTAGTAATAGTGAGCGTAAATAAGACTTAAGTGTTACCATGTGACGATTTCGTTGTAGTTTATGAAATTATAATCTTATATACATCATGCCGCTGGTAATTGTACGAAAAAACTGAAAAATTTGATAAAAATAATGTAAATGATTTTATGATAAACAATAAAAAAATGCACATATGGTAGTTTATGTATTTTTATACTCATTTTTTTGTTCATAAATGATGACAAAATCGAAGCTCATTAAGCGTTTTTTTTTACACAGACAAACATGCAATTTCTTAATGAAAGATAATACATGCCATAAAATAAAATTTGAATTTATGACACGCTGGTTAACAACCCAACGTAGTAGCTATTTGATTACATTCGCTTCTTTGTCGTATTTTCGAAACTTATAATAAATAATATTAACAGGGTCGTATTTTTCTCGGAAATTAATTTACTCGCTTTTTAAATTGGTGTATTGCTAGTTTGACACTTGTTTAAGAATGTTTATTTAATACAAAGGTATTTATAATTGCAAATTGTTTGTTATTAAACATGTACATAAAAAAATAAATATAAAATTTTAGACTTCTATTTCAGTGTATTAGTGTCTGGAGAAAATGGTATAGGCATTGAAATGTGTTCTTCTAATTTAAAATTTTTTGTTTATTCTATATAAACTATATATTGATACAAAACATTTTGATTTGTCGAACATTTAATTAATTTTTATAAATTTATCCACAGTAATAACCTTTCATTGATTTCAGTAAAAGTACGATAAAAATGGAGAGTAAATGTATTTTTATATTCATTTCATGTACAGTAAGTAATTTACAAATAATTTTTAAACATTTACCTTATTATGATAACAAATATCATGAATTATTAATTAATAATCAAAATATGTTAAGAAAACTATTAATATATATATATATATATATTGTTTTTTATAAAATCTTTTTTAATTTATTCTAAATTTAATATTGTTTTGTTTAACTCTTTCTATCAAGATATTTAAAAAGAAAGTTCTTTTTGGTAGAAGTTTTTATATGATTCGATTTTTTAAATAATGTGTGAATTTAAATCATAAAAAATCATAAAAATAAATAATTATAATTGTAATACAGTATAGTTTTGAAAGTTTGATCAAATAATTGTATCGGTATTGTCAAATTAAAGATAATTTAAAATTGAATTAGAGATATGATTGAAGCGGTACCCAATTTTCTTTTTAGTTATGTACACATCTGATCACTTTTGATTTATATAAATCTGTAAATTGATTTATAAAAGCATGTATGTATATACGTATTTATATTTATTCATGATAAAAAAAATTATATAAATTTTTAATGTAAAAAAAAACATAAAAAAACAAATATCAACAGTAGAAAAAAATTAACCATGATCATTCGTTTTGGTTATACTTTTGTCGAATATAATATTTGCAAATACATATGTTCAGTAAAGGATATGCGTTTGTTGGAATTTATTACTTAGTTAGATAATTTAAGAACGTATTTTCGTTCTAGTGTCAATCTGCTAAGTCCAGGGTTCAAATTACAGAAAAAAAACGGTCTATATGAATCCTAGGAGCCACGTATAACCTCGTTTCATTTACGGCTGATTTCGATTTTTATCATTTTCAAATAAATTTTGAAAGTAGAATTTAAAATTTATCTGAAGTCGATGAAAGACAAAACAAATTGTAGAAAAATGATCTCATACGCGGCCTTTAATATTCACACAGAGAAAAGAACAAGTGAATAGAAAAATAATAAAAAAATATTAAAGAAAGAAAAAATCAAAGAAAGGCTTTGTTAATGTCCTAAATACATTTAAGCGTCGAACGGTCCAACTACTACAATGTTAATGTATATCTTAATTGGTTCATATAATAAATTGTAATTTTTGATCTTATCGTAACATCTATTGCTATTAGACTTTAAAACATGAGGCAGAGTTCTTTTATAAAATTTTAATATTTTTATTTCAAAGAATATTTTTTTACAATCATTATTACTTCATGTTTCATTTCGAGTTTGTTGCCAGGAATTTTTCATTCATTCACAAATGTGTGAAAATGAAAACTATGTCATTCTCCTTGTACATACAATTTCATTATTTCGTTGTTCTCTCTTTCTATTTTTTTATTTCTATTTGACGAATGACTGGTCTGAATGACTCATTCATTGAAACGTCCAGAGAGTGTAATTGACTGGTCAATCTTCCAAATATCTTTGTGTTGTGGGTGTCAAATTTGTATACATAATTTAAAAAAAGAATCTACGAGTTTATCGCTGTTTTTTTATAAAATAAAGACAAGAATTAAATATATAACAGAAAGATTTTTTTTAATAAGTTAATTAAAATGTATAGATTATATTATTATTTTAAAATTTAATGTAAATATAACTTTAATATATAATTCAAAGATTTTGATAATTATTTCTAAACAGAACAATTCCAATTTTTGTGTATTTCATAAATAAGTTTTTTATGATTGTATTTATAGTTAATTATTTAATTTCAATATACATTTAATACACTAAAAGGATTTCAGAATTGCAATACAAATACAATTTCAATTCAGTTGATACGAGTTTTAAACATATACGACTGTTGGAATTTTATAAAATTGCAACAGGAGTTTCTCGACAGATAATTGTTTTGAACTTTTTGCAGTGTTGATGAGCCTTTTCTGAGGAAATTCCATTCACTAACTTTGCTTTCGGACTTGTAATAATGCTGTTAGAAACTCAATAACTGCACACTGTTTTAACCTCAGCGGCATAGTTCTGTGAGACTAGCCATGTAGACTAATGTACTGAGATATCTCGTAGGACAACAAAGAAACTTCATAGAAACGAATAGGACGAACAAATATATTGATTGCATTTTAGGTTCGCTTCCAATACAGATCTATTAGAAAATATTTTTAGTATACTTAATATATATATATATATATATGATAAAAAAAAACTAAATGATTATACATAATTATCATCATTACTTTCTGCTTAAGGTATAGATATTTAAAGTTTTTCAAGTTTTTAAAATTAACATTTTTGTATTTACTTACTGTTTTAATGAATGAGAGGATTTGATTTTATATTAAAATATTAAGATATGTTTTATAAATTTTATAAAATGATAAAATCTTTTTGTTACAAAAAGAATATAAATTAAAAGGCATTCAGCATATAAATGATTTACTGTAAAATAAACTAATAATTTTGAATTTAAAATGAGTTTTAAGTACCAAAATGAGTATTTCTTATCCTATTTTATTTTATCGTTTACAATTTATTATATTATAAACTTAAAAGCATGATTAAAGTGTTCAACTGTTGATTGAAATAGGAAATGTTTGATATTTAAAAGTTTGTCTGAAAATTATTTCCTGTAAAATGATATTTAGTGGAAATATTTTCATTTAATATTAAATATATCAATTTTCATACGAAATATTATTAAAACAAAATAAAATAAGTGTCTAGAAATGAAATGAGTCGAATTAAAGTTAATTAGGATTATGTGAAAATTTATTAAGATAAAAAATAACAAAATTGTAAGATTTTTACTTTTCAAAATGAATTTTCTTCTCTCATATAAATCACATATTTTTTCTGACCAGAAATAATCATTAATTGATTATTAGAGGGTTAAGATATTTACTTATCAGATCTTTTCGTAAATATTGCCATGAAGATAATTATTAATGATTGGAATGTACATAAATAACAATCAAAACGATCAGTAATGAATTATCATTTTTCTTCAAAAATATTTTGTGTAGTATTTGATGGAATGAAAAATTCATACAGAGCGGAAAAATATTATTGTGATAAGACTTTTCGTCAATTTAGAATTTTTTTAATAAAAAAAAATAGGAAATAATAAAACAGTTTTATAATATGATTCACAAATAATAAATAGAAAAAATATTTAAATTATCTCAAAGAACATTTTATATATCCAACATTACTCAATAACAAACTATAGTTTAAATTAAACATTTTTTGTTTGATTAGTAGTGATAAAGTTCATTAAAATTACTTATACTTTTTCCAAAGAATTTTAAACGATATTACACTTCCTACTATTTTAATATTTAATTGTTGACATTAGAAATTAAACGATCTTTTAATGAAATATACTTTTCCGCTGAAAAACATACAATAGAAAAAACTTCTTAAAAACTTTTCATTACTTCAAAAATAGTTAATTACTGTAAATAATTGTTTTTATGAACAAGAACAACGCAGGACCTATAATTATATATACTTCTGTTTTCGTTTTATACAAACACACACTTTATAAAGTTACTAGTTCTTTATTATATTTTACTTTCATTTATAGAATATATACTTTTATATCTCCATATCGTTTACTTGAAAAAGTTTTAAAATTTAGTTCATACTATTTATTGATTTTTTAAATCAATAATTCTATAGATTGTGATTTAAATAGATTACTAATTTTTCATCATTCTTTAAAACAATACAGCTTTTTTAAATTGTATAATATTTATTATTATGTACTTTTAATTAAAGTACAGTGTATTTATAAGTTTACTTATATTATTATTTCTAATGATTCATACAAAACTGCAAATATATATGCGATTACAAACTGTTCATTTGCTCATAAGTTTACATATTGCTGTAGTAATAAAGTTTAACTTAAGCGAGTAATTAATTATTTTATAGTGAAAGAAGTTTTCAACTTTCTGTTGTCACATTAATAAAAACATATTAATATTAAATACATGTTATATTTCTATTAGAATTATTGCAACTAGTATAAATGTGAACACGTTACAAGTTTATTTATTGTTTTTTTGCGTACAGTAAAATTATTTATCGTGTATAGATATCGTTTTGAAATAGACAACATGCTCATCTTATCGAAATGTCGAGAGACAGGAAGAAAAATGAATAGGACGATAGTAGTTTTGCTTGACTGCAGTTAATATACAGTTGTTAGAATATAAATACATATATATATATATATGTATATGTATATGTATATGTATATATATATATATATATATATATATATATATATATATATTGGAAAACAGAAGCCGTGAGTTTGAATTTAGCCTGGTGGTATGTCATCATTCATTAACTCATTAACGCTGGAGTTTTTATTTTTGAACTAAATGTTTCGGAATTTCTATCTAAAATTAATTTTTGTCTGTTGATTACTCGTGACATTTTTTTGAAAATATCTCTACTAGTTTTCGAAATACAAGGGTGATCATATGGATACGCTAGGAGTTAATAAGATCCATGTAAAGAAAATAATATTGAAAATTATTTATTGTAATTAAAAATATTACTGTCATCACAATGCTCGTAACCAAGAATTAAAATGATCAGTATATCTTTTATTTGATTTTTTTGTAGTTTGTGGAATGAGAAAATAATTTGTTTGTGAAAGTGAATTTAGTCAGTGACAGACGTTTATTTATATGATTATAAATATTTAAAAAAAAAACTCATTAAAATACATATCAGACAATTATTACTGAAAAAAGTGAATAAAATAAGAAAATGTAACATAAATAATTGTACTCAATAAGAAAAGAGAGCAGTATACATTATTTAACACTTTTTTTCTTACTCAACTTTTCTTTTTGGTATATAATTAATTTTCTTGTATCGTTATGCCTTAATTCATATATTTTTATTGAATTATTGTAAAATTTAATTAATTACATTTAAAGAAATAAAATGAAATTGAACAGAATCAAATAAATATAAAAAAGATATTTTTTGATTTTAAAAACTGATCGATGAATCTAACATGGAATTCAATAAAACATTTAGTTCGTTGTACGATAAAAAATGAATGATTATTATTTTACTTTATTTCTACACCTTATTATATTTAATTTCTCATTTCGTAATGAACTTGAAATCATAACATTTTCATAATAAATCTCCACTGGCAAAGTACTAAACAGCACGATTTAATAAACCTTTGTAATTTAAAAATAAAATTTTCTTAGCATGCCATACGTGTTTTAAACATGTAATTGCTGTTGCATGAATAATATACAAATTAAAAAAGCATACACAGACTTAAATATATGGTACAAAAAAAAGTTTAAATTTTGTTTCATCTGGACGCGCATGTAAATGGCCTTTGAAAACCATGATTATGTTGGTCAGCTACTGTGCACTAATGTGGTAATTATGTCTGTATCAGCTAATCTCTGTAGCGGCAATGATCGTATCGTAAAATACTCTCATTTTACTACTCTGAATTTTACAGTATCTAATAATAGTTCTTAAATTCGGATTACTCAAATAACCATAAAAATATTTTTAACTTAGTACAGTTCATCTGAGTTTGATATTCATATTTATGGAAATAGAAAGTGCTAGAATGCTGTGAACTTTATGAATTGCAATATTAGATACGTTTAGAAACAGTATTGTTTAAAAAGTTTTTTTTTTGTTAATGAGACTTTTACAAAAATGAAATGATGTAATATATAACTGTATTTTAATCATTGCGCTAAAGATAATAAAAATACAAATATTGCGGCTAGCAAATACATTTGTATGATGATTTTAACTAATAATTGTATAATAAAAATAATTACCACATTTTTCTGGAAATTATTATTTGTATAATGAGAGATCTGAAAAGTATAAAACGGTATTTATTTAGGAAAGAATGAGTTTCGAATTAGGTTATTAAAAATTAAACTAACTGCTATTTCTTTAATATTTTCTGCACAGTGCGTTTTTTTTAGAGAAACAAATAAATATCTTAGAAAATAATTTAATCATTATTTTAATAGTCACTAGCATTAGTCTTCTTAGCAAAATAATTTCTTTTATGAATAATATAGATGGACATACAAATTAAATCTCATTATTAAAAATTTTAATTAAAACCTGATTATTGTTAAATTTTCTTTTACAAAATATGTAATAATTAGTTACTGTTACTTTTTATATGTCGATTTAGATGGAAATTGTATCATTCTATTAAGTGTACAAATTGATTCAGTGCCTTTTTTATAGAAAATGAATGTTTATGGAAAAGCGGAATACATTTCAATCCTCAAAATACCCCGCATTATTTTATATAATTTTGCTTTACCTATTGGGTAACTGACAAACCTCTTGGATGTGATTCAATGAAGTTGTAATTCATTTTCGAACTTCTTCCATTGTTTTAATATTTTTTTTATATTTTGTGTGTCACAACACCTTCCTCCAAAGCTGAACAAATTATTTCCACGATTTCCGTAGCATTTTTTCAACTGGAATGCGAAAAGTATGCAATTCCTAATATGCTGCTTTTCGGACCCCATCGTTTTCACTACTACTTTATGAGGTTATCTCAACTGCTTGTTCAAGATATATATTGTTTTTCAATGTTAAGGTTGGCAATTCAAAATCCTAGAATGATTTTAATTTTAAACAGAATTATGATTGATTCAATTTAAAAGCACCGAATTAATTTTTGTAGTTCATATATTCAGCTATATTAGTAAAGAACAGTTTTATTACTATAGTTGGAAATTATTAACCATTTTTGATTGCTGCTTAGGACTGGCTTTAAGGCTGGCTGATTTGTTGCTTGGTGATGCTATCTTCCTCAAAGAATTAATGTGCAAAAAAATATGGATCTGAGAAAAGATTTTTCTATATTTTAGAGGTCTGAGGATGAAGATATCCCTATCGAAATGTGCATAAGTGATAAACAAAAATGATCAATAGTTATTAAATATTTTTGATTGCAACTTTTTTATGGTTTGCGTGGTGAATGAAAAATTAATTTGTGAGACTATAATTGTGAATTTAAGAGATGTTCTTTTATCATATTGATATTTTATTACACAATAATAAAGACATTTTCGGGATAACGACTTCCTTAAATCAAAACTCTTTAGTTAATTTAACACCTTTGTTTTATCAATACATTTAATTATAGAACAAAAAATTAGCTTTTTAAATTATATTTTTTCGTTTACAAAGGAAATAATATTTCTCAGGGGCACTGAACTGGATTCAAAAATAATAACAACATTTGTATAATAAAATACATCCTACAATCGAAATTTCACAATATATGTTCATTTTCGCAGAAAATTCGATTTCGACGAGGAAGTATGCTTGTATTTACTCGTTTTAATATGAAAAATAAATGTTTTTATTATAGCATATTCATTATTTCATTCTTTTATTGTAATCGAATGAACTTCTGGATATGAAAAGAAGTAATAAAAAAATATTAACGTTACAAAACTATTTTCAGAATTTTAGTTCGTTAAATTATATATTTATCATTGCTTATTATTCCATATTTAATTTCTTGTAATTTAAGATCGATTTGTATCGATTATTCATTTACAAATTGCGTAGGCAAGTATATCTTCAGTTGAAAAGTTGAATAGAAAACTGAAATAGAATACGTTGTAATTTATATATATATATATATATATATATATATATATATATATATATATATATATATATGAGGTAAAAATACATAGGCGATTGTTAGAATATAGTTGCTCAAGATTAATTTATATTAAGAGACGAAAATTGAAATTTTTAAAAAGGTTTTATTCCATATGAATTTATATATATATATATATATATATATATATATATATATATATATATATATATATATATATATATATGTATGTATTTATGTTTTAAAAACAAGTAATCTAATTATGATGTCTAAGCCAATCCTTGTTTTAATAATTAATGCCTGATAAATATTTGTTTATTTTTAAACAAACAATTTTCAGTATTATTCATACTTATTCCAAATAAATCATTTAGAATTGTTAGACAAATTTAAGACTTGTTATACTTTGCATACACCTGACTCCTTTAAAGATTATCAACAACATTATCTCTTTATATTTATTTATTATCATAACAATTGAAGGACACTAAAAGGTGATCTCATTGTTATGTTTATGGTGCACTTTAATATACAATTAGAGCTATTTTTAAGATATTGTTTTAGTTGTGACATCATATTTTACCTACACAATTATTATAATGGCATGCAAATTAGTTACTTATTTTTATTATACGAAAATGAATGTGAACTACAGTACACGATAGATTTTTATATAACTATTTTAATTTTGTTTGTTTTAACTTTAAAAAATTAACTTATTTAAAGAATTATGCTTTTTATCGAAATTGTTTATTGTTTTTAGATTATAAGTATTTTTATTTTCTTTCAAAAAATGTCAAGCTTAAGGAATTAAAAAGAACCCGAAAACTTTTTCCATCAATACCAGTTTTGAAGTTCTTATTTTTAAAGAAGCTTTTCGAAGCTTTAAGAAAATAATAATCCGCTTGTCAGAGATCTTGTCAATACGAAGGGTGTGTACGAATTCCATTCTAACAGTGTTGTAACTTTTTTATGGTGGTTTGTGAAAGATGTAGCTAAGGTTTGGTGAAAAAAAGTATTGATTTTTTTATTCTTTAATGTTGACCGAATTTGGTCCAAATTTGATACATAAAGCTTATTTCTATATAATATTGCTTTATCAGAATTAGTTTTTCTATTTTAAAAACGTGTAGTGTATTCTATTTTGATGCGGATAAAAACTTTATTTTCAGTAGTGGTCTGACATCTTTAAATGAATAATTTTGAAATCTGCATCCTTTTCCTTCTTCAAAATTTGATTTTATCAAGTGGCTGAAACGAAGAATATCAGACAAGTGATTGTTTTATTCCTAAAAGAGTACATACAGTTGCACTGATTTATCTTAAGTATGGTTCTGTGACAAATTAATTTTTCAGTAACTCCAAAACTGCAAAACGAATCTGTTAAATTTTTTTCAATAATTTATTGTTCATCATTTTTAATTTTTAATCATTTCAATAGCAATGCTCTCATCCTCAGGGTATTAATTTCTAAAAAAATCTGTATTGTTGTTGTTCTTATTCTTCTTATCATTATTGAATTATGCTATTTGTCTTTATAATACTTTCAAAATGAAAATTATTTTTATATTTTTACATTTGTAATTTTATACGTTGTCCTGATGGTCTTCGTCCTTTTAAATCCTCTAAACTTTTCTCCACTATTAGTTTCTGCACATGTGTCATCTTCAAGAAGATAATACAGTCTTTAATATTTACCTGAAGATTCCACACATATCGAAACTAGCAGTGGAAAACAGACAACCAAATAGTCAAGAAAGAACAAACTTCAATTTATCTTATTTTTTATTTTGAATTTCTTTAACTACCACTTATATTGCTATTCTATATAGAATCGTTTTTCATTAATGTCCTAGTTAAAAAATATTCATATTAAAATGTTTACATTAACTTAATACAGTAAAAGATTGTAATTGAAAATTATTTTACACTCGTTTTCTTAATAAAAAATAATATTTGCCTTAAGGTTAAGTTGGGATACAATACACCGGATAACAGCTTAGTTTACTGAACAATGTGACTACGACTTTTTTATTTTTGTGAAATTTGAACTAAGATATTATAGTAGTAATTATATCTGAAGGCGAACATGTTGCCATTTCGTTATATTGTGTCAGTGGTTTAATGTAGATTAAAAAATATCTAACTTTTAAAAAAATTTAAAAAAATACATTTATTAAGGCTCTACTTTATACACTGTTAATATATTTTAAAAAGTTTTTTTCGCACCTTTTTCAATTTTATAATTATCTTTTATTCTGTATAGAACGATGACTAGCATAATTGACACTGTACTCAATTCATACCGGTGGGAAAATGAACCAAGTTAAAATCCGATCACTAAATCGTCCACGGCTTTCATCTTTTGTATTCATATTGATAGATTTAGAATCAGAATATTTTCATTAAAGACATAATAGTAGTGTTTGTTATAAAACAGCGTTGATAATTTTTAGTTTGATTTATAATATTAATGACTTTCGACTATAGTTTTTGTTTGAAATAAATGTGTTTAAGACTTGATTCGAGTTTTGATAGAGAATATCTAAAGCAAACCTCGTTGATTTATTTCTTCAGAGAATTATATACTTCCCACTATACTTTCTAGTCGCTTGAGGCTGACAAATAAAATTTATTAATAATTTAAAAAAAATGATTTATAACATTTGTTTATCAAAGTTGTACGTTTCTGGGTTTCTTATTGATTAACGTTTTGTGTATTCTAAATTTATTTCTGATATTAATTTAAAATAATTCTTTGCCTTCAGCTAAACACATATTTTTACATATATATTTTTTAAAAGGTGTTTCAGAAACAAACAAAAGTTTTAAAATGCTAATCAACAAAGAAAAATAGAGGTTTTATTTTCGTTTTGGAAAATATATTTTCTGTCACATTTTATTTGTGGATTTTTTTAGGTCTGAACTATAAAAAATATTTTTAAGAATATTGAATGCAAAAAAATAAACTAATATTTATTTAAAATTTTGTATAACCTTGTTACCTTTATATTTCTATTACTGAATAATTTATTTTATTACTATTTAACTGTTTGGAATTAAGGGAAGTATATTATCATTTTATATTTATTTTTAATACTATTAATACTATTTAGTGATTAATTTTGATTGTTATTATAATTTAATATTAAAAAATTACGACTTTGTCTTCAAATTAAATATTAATATTTCTTATTTTAATCAAAGAAAATGTAAAAAATAGAATTATAATAAATTATACACTGTTATATAAAATTATTTCATAAAACTGCTTTGAATTTATTTTTAAATATTCATATTTATGATTTAATATTAATCATTGTATAATGATTAAAGTATGTTTGTATACAATCTTAATTATTTGATTAACATTTTAAGTCTTCTAAATATTTAAACTATTCATACTGCCAAGTTGTGAACTATGATAAACGTAGTTGGCAACCGCTCAAGAAGGTCAGTTTTAAATGAACTTTACTGATCAGTGAAACGGTTTAATTAATCATCAGACATTGCAGTTCTCTTAATTGTATTTCCGTCAAAAATAATTGAATGATGTTCTAAATCGTGAACTTTATATACAAATCTAATTCGTAAATCACATAGTATGAATATATAATATAGAATCTGCTCGAAGATAATTTAAAAGGAAAATAAAATAATTTATCTATTGAACAGACTTCAAAACATGTTCTATATTTATTATTAATAAATGATAAATTGAATATATTATAAATGATCCGGATCACATTTTCGAATAGTTTGGCATAATAATCTGTTTAAAAAGGATTCATAGTTTGTACCAAAATTTGACTTAAATTAATATTGAATTTTTACATATCTTTATTTTAAATGCAGAAATTTCAAACCACAAGTTTTTTATGGTAAGAAAAATATCCGGATCAATAAATTCTGGTGAAAATCAGTTTTGTTTTTTTTTTTATGTGATGCTGCGAAGACTAAAAAAATAAATGATACATTCGATGAAACTTGAATCATGTTATTTAATTACTCGACATGGGTAAAAGAAAAGCTTAATAATTAAATACTAAAAAGTGCATATTTATAAGTTGTTAATGATGTAAATTGATATTGTTGAAAAGTAAGAAGTTAAACTTGTTTAACGAGACTATAAGACTATTAATAAAAAAAATGTTGACCATAATGTATTTACAAAGTACAATCTTGATTCTCTTGCAACAGCTGATAAATGTGAATCTAAAGCTCTGTAAGAAGTGAGTCAATTTATATAATTTGTAATTAAAATCAATTAGACTTTTAATCTCAATTTATATCAGAATATTTTTACATTGCTCTTATTTAAATTTCAAATGTTTTTAATTGTTTAGGACTTGGTTTCGGATTAATTTTTGTATCTTAAATATAGCTGCAAGAATTGATTATCTCTCTGTCTATTTCTAATATGTATATATATATATATATATATATATACATATATATATATATATATATATATATATATATATATATATATATTAGAAAACTATTATTAATGTAGTTAACATATTTTTTATCTAATTAAGTTAACACAATTTTCATTACATAAATTTGAAATTAATAAATTAAAAGTATTTTATATTTGAATACAATTTGTATTATAATACAATTATATTTTTGGCACTAGCTAAATTCTTTTTCATAAACGAATTTTCATTCCCCACCAATCACTTGTTTTTTTAATTAAAATATTTAGAAATTGATTACTGATCATTTCGATTGTTACTTATGTGTATTTCAATAGAAATGTTAAAATATTTCTTAATAAATAAATAATTATTTTGATTGCGCTTGTAAGATTTTATCTCTATCTTAGCACATTGAAAATCATTGAAAAGCGTATTAAAATATCAAAGGTGATTATTTATTGAACATTTTTGATTTGGCTTTTTTTTGTACATGGATGAAAGAAAAATTATTTGAGTCTTTTTTTACCTTCTTCGTTACTACTTTTATGTACTGTCTTATATATTTATATAAAATGATTTACATAGGCTAGTATGTAAACAATAAAATAATAGTATGTAAAATACAATAATTTTTTTAAAAAATTAAGTTTTGTCATATTTCTATTTGTTTTACCTTTCTGCACAATGAAAATATATGGAAAAAAGAAAAAAACAACAAAGAAATAATTAAATAATAAAGTAACTATCCTTCTTTTTTGTTTGACTTTGTCTATTGAGTATTGTATTAATTTTTTTGCAATTTATGATGTAGTTCAGTGATTAAAACATTCGCCATGATGTCAAAATACTGAATGTTGTGCAAACTACAGAACGACAAATTAAATTAACTTTATTTCAAAACACTGAATAGTTCAAATTACCGAGTGGTCAAATTATTGTGACTCTGTTTTACTAATCTTTCCTTATTTTTTATGAGATATTTTTATTACTTTCAAATATATATTATTAGTTTTTCTTAAATAAATATCTTGTATGTTTTTAAATTGATTAAAGTATGATTTCACTTCTATCAAACTTGATTTTTCATTAATTTGTCGAATATTTAATGTGTTTAACGAAGTTTTCAAATTAAATAAAATAAACATAAATTTGTTGATATTTTCTAATGTCAAGAAATAGATTTAAACTTTTTTCGAGTACTAAATATACATACATACATATATATATATATATATATATATATATATATATATATATATATATATATATATATATTGATCAAATTAATACGTATAAAAGGGGCAAAATTTTAAGTTATGTATTCATGTGTACATATTAATATCAATTTATGTCAAACCAGGAGCACCAGTTATATTTGTGGTTTCGTAAGAGAACAGAATAATTGCTATACCGGTTTTAACATTGAACATTTAATAAATAATACAGTAGCTGAATCGAGAAATTAAATTAATGCTTGTATTTCAACTCATCGCTGTCGATTTTTGTAGTTGCTGTTTTGATTTATTTTCACATATAACGGTAGATAAAGACGATAACACGATTTTTCAATGTTGTTCTTTGAACTGTTTAGACCAGGAAGATGTGGTTTTTAGTCACATGGAATTACTATAGATTTGAGGTGAAAATAATTACATGTTATTAATATTCAGTCGATGTGGTTCTAGATTGTATGCGTGATTTGCATACACGTCAGTTAAAATATTAATAATGTGTTTTGTAACATTATTATCATGTAAATATCAGGGTTTTATTTCGAAAACAGTTTCGTGGAGGTGTCAAATTTATATTGTTTTATTACGCCCAAAATTTGAAATTTTGTAACAGTGATAAAACGTGTAGTTAAATTTATTCTTTCTATAAAGTTGTTTAAGTCTATTCATGGATACAAAATAATTTTTAAATTATTTAGTTATTTAATCTCTCTGAACTTTATACTCACACAATGCCATATATATACACATATATTTTGTGTGGGTATTTATATACATACACGTTTTAATTTATGTAATACAGTTTATTTACATTATCAAATACTTGAATGTATGTAATTATAATTTATTTTCGACACAATTTGATAACTTGTACAATATCATCAAAAATAAAAATAGGAATGAACTAAAGCATTTTTATATAAAATAATTGTATGATTAAATTATGAAAATTAATTTAGAAACAGTGCCAAAACTATGATGGGTTGCTGGATAGTTTTGCACATGATTTTATAACTCTTGAATGTTCTGAAATGTTTGGATGAAATAAAAATTGAAAGAATGTTTATAATATAAACTTTCTAATAGTGAATTTATTTTTCACTATAACTATCATTATTGACAAAATATTTTTAATAAGTTTCTTCATTCGTTCAGTGAAGATATATGGTATTTGTCCTTCTAGCTAAGATTTCACAGTCATTTTAACTTTGTTATGAGCGAATTATGATTTGTACAAACCGTACACTTCATTTGATGTATTTAGTAAATCTCTGAACTGGCCCCATAGACCTTCACTTATTCCTAGTAGTAAATCATGATACAGGATGTTGTAGCGAGTCACAGTGAGTTTCAGGATGAGAGGATGTAGTTAAGGATGTGAGGAGGGATTTTAAGAATGCTAGGAGGGAGTTACATGATGAGAGGAGATAGTTAGAGGATGAGGGGGAGTTACGATTTGGAAGAACGAAGTAACATGATGGGAGGAAGGAGTTGCAGTGTGAGAGGATCGAGTTTCTGGAAGGGAGAAAGGAGGAGGGTGTTCTAGAATAGTTGAAGGGAGTTGCAGGATGGGAGGTTTGATTTCAGGATAGAGAAAGAGTTAGAGGACGGAGCGAGAGAGTTACCGGGTAGAGAGACAGAGTTACAGGATAGAGGGAGATAGTTACAGGATTGGTGGAATGAGCATGTAGGAGGACTGGTGGTGTCACTAGTCCGAGTCCTCATGACACCTACTGGTATTCCCGCAGGTCTGAGTCCTTCTAGCACATACTAGTGTCCCCTCTAATTCTCCCAAATTATTTGTTTATAATGCAGCCATTTTCCTGCAAATGAAAAAGTGAAGAAGTTAATAAATGAGTATTTCACGACTGACTCAATGAGATAAATCGAAAGGATTTAATACGAATTCTTCTCTATTTGTCAGAAAGAACAGAGTACTATTCGTAAACGAATCTAATCTATAAAAAAACAGAAGATGGTATATTGATTGAATAAAAAAAGTTTATAGGTTGTGCTTTAAATCTATCGCTACTGCTTAAAACAGTGATCTTCAAAGTAGAATAAACGAACCACTTGGTAATGTACAAGTGATCTACTATTAATTGATATTTATTGTTTAATTATGAAATGATTCCAGAATTGAGAACATGATATTTTATAAGTCTTAGTTTTATTAATAACATTAAAAAAATGATAATAAAATCTACATACTGCAAAACATCATAAATTAACTACTTTATAATAAATTATAATTTAAAATGTAAAATATCTTCTATTAAAGAAAGTATTTTTTTTAAAACACTTTAGTATAATAAAAACAAAGATCATATTCAAGTTATCTACTTTTATAGACGAGCAAAATAACGGTGCTTGTTTTCGTTGTTCAGGATATTGGCTTTTTGACTGAATTACCGATTTTAAAGCACTGCAAAGAAGTTCACAATAGGAAGCATGTATCATTATACAAGTTCATTAGCACATTGAACTGTATCAGGTGTTGCAGTGTCGACCGGTTTACCAGGTCAATACATATTCAATATACTTGTGCATCTTTTGAACACTATATCGCGTACACCGACTGAAAAATAATGCGTAAATTTTGAAGTAAATTTTCTTATTTAAACGTTGAATAACATTCTAAAACTGTTTAAAATGTAGATTTTTTAAACAGAAACAAGGAGATTTCTTTGTTTATAATATTATGAATTCAAGAAATAAATTAACAGTATTTAAATTATTTTTAGTTCACTGGTAAGTTTCTCATATAATTAAAAAACAAATTTATACATATGAATGTGTATGTTTTGACATTTTTATATATTATTTTTCATCTGTGGCAACGTTTGCTTCCTTTTTCTTATTTATTTTGCGACTTCATCAGGTGTGAATAAAATGGTTACATACGTGAATATACATACACACATACATTATATATATATATAAACTTGCATATCTTCTGTGCATCATCATTTAACACATCTATTCCTTATCTTTTAAGATCGATTATACGAGTGATAATTGATGTTACACATTTGTGTACTGTGTCGTTTTAATTGAGAAAACGATTGTTTTTAACGTTTAACAATTTTTAAATTTGACAATGTTTTAAGTGATGATATTAGAAAGATTTACGATATTTGTAAATCAATAAAACATTCTTTGTTCGTAAATACATCGGACTGTATTTAATCATTAATTAAAGGAAGTCTTCACTCATCTCGTGACATATGGTAGATTTATATACAGATTACAAATAATATAAATTTGAATATATCATTAATTTGTGACTTTTTCAGAGAAAATGTTTTCAAATAAAGTGATATAAATATAAATTGATGTAGTTGTGAAAATCTGTCACATCATCTATTAAAGTTTATTTCCTAACTTCAGTAAAAGCTGTGATATGTCATGACATAACGATTTTGTCTGCATTCTTAACTATATATATATATAAAGTACAAATTTTTATTACATTGAGATTTTTCCATCTGAATCACAATTGTTACTATTTTATTTATGTGGGGAAATAAGTTTAGACGATCATATGGCATTAATATTTATAAACTTTATTAGAAAAAAATTATATTTTTAAAAATTTATATTTTTTTGTATATACTTTTAAATGGAAACGTCATTGTCGAGAGTACCTACACTGATTTCGTTGAAATCTACATTAGCTGAATATTTTGTTAAAATATAACGGATTTGTGCGATGGATTGCTAGCGTTTTTCATAGGAATTCATAATTCTAGAATAGTTTGAGATATTGAGATGAAATAAAAAAAAATAAAGCTTGAAACATATCCTTTCAAATGGTGTTGTGAGCGAATTATGCTTCGTCGTGACAAAACGAAACCGTACACTTCATTTAATATACTTTCATATCCTTTTTATATCTCTGATCTGGCACCATTGACCTCCAGTTATCCCTACTACTAAATTGTAATCCAGGATGTTGCAGGGAGTTTGCAGTATTGAAGGAGGAAGTTACTCCCATCAAATACCTAACTAACTAACTGTGATTATGTGAATTTGGTGAATTATTTTAATATTTAAGATCAATATTTTGATATTTTTATATATTTATTTGAAAAAAAATATTTCAAATGAATATATAAAAAACTAAATTATTTTAGTTTTTTATATATTCATTCTAATAATTTTAAAGCAAATAAAAATCAATTTTTTTAGATTTCTGTGTTAATATACATTTTGTTTTATTTCAGAAAAATATCTAAAATTATCTGGAAACAGTAATTGAAAAATGCTGGATTAGAATCCGGGTGAGTGTTTTCCAAATTATGATTAATATGTATTTGTCCTTAAAACAATTTTCTTTTCTTTCAATATTACGTTTTAATACATAATAAGTTTAGTAATTAAAATCTAATATAGTCCTTATTTTCTTTGTACGCAATAAGTTTAATTATTACTGATAAGTTTTATTTGAAAATATGACGCATTTATATTTTTTACAATTACTGTTAAATGCAAAAAAATCTAAGTGTATGAAAATAGAGAGCATAATGAAATGTGTATCTTTTTAAAAAAAAAAATTTAACCACGTGTTATGTAACGATTTAATCACATTTTTTTAAAAAAATGTGTTTATTTGTTTTAATCTAGTTTTATTCTAATACTCATTATTATTTTAATCGAAAGAAATATAAAGGAAAAAACAAACATTATTTTCACTTTTAGTTTCATTTGATTAAATGCATATGGTCATATTTGTTATTTTGCGTATGTTGCAACATATTGAGTAATACTTAGAAATAAATGAATCATGATTATCAAATTATTGATAATAAGCAATCATACTTCCTCGCTGAAACGATAATGAATTATGTATACAACATAACTTTGTATGATAAGTTGGTGAACGTATGCTTGGTATAAAATACAATGTTTTTAATTCAAATGAAATTAGAGATAGGAAAAAATCCGTTATAAATAATTTGTACTGCAAATTGATAGATATTTTACGTTGAACTTTATAAAACTAGAGTTCATATAAATATATATTTTATAATTTTAATTCTTGTATAAAATAATATATGATGATGAAATTTAGTTGATGTTCACTTTGGAAAATTTTAATATCTTATGTATTCTGCATAAAAATTTTGTCATTTCGCTTCACAATAAGACTCAACTCTAAAACAATTTTCTGATTAATTCTTTAATACTATTCTCGTGATTATATCTACGTTGATTTTACTCGATATCTCTGGACTTCAAAACCTCACCTCCTATCTCTGAATTATTCTATAATTTATTGTGATTTAACTAATTGTATATTATTAATCAGTGAAAATAATGAATTTTAGATATGTTATGGTGTTAAATTTTCAAGCACAACACATACCAATCGTACTATTTTTACCTTTTTGTCCGAATATTTCATATATTTGTCTTTCATTTCTTTTGAATAAAATTAACAAATATGGAATATAAGAAATTACAGTCCGTATTCAGTAAAATTTTGAAATCACACCATTTATATTTATTTTAAATTATTGTACATAATTTTTATTTAATGTCAAAGTATTTAAAAACAAGCTTAAATTATTTTGCATATTATTTGATTTTTTTTTTTAAAACTCCTCTACTTTAAAATAAAATCTGTACTTACAGTAATTTCTTAGTTCAACAGACAATTGTTGAAATAATTTGAAAAACACTATATTTTTTATCTTATCTGTAATTCAAAATTTGATATTTATTATTTAGATTCAAACAAATTTTGTGAAAGTATCATTTTTAAAATAACGACAGAATGGAAAAAATAACACTTATTTTAACAAGAATTTTTCGGTACTTTAGTATGTTGAGGACGGATGGTATCACGATTGAAATGCATATAATAAAAAATGATCAATATGAATAATTATTATTATTGAATATTTTTGATCAGAAAACATTTTGTGGTTTGTAGACCAGTGAAAAATTTATATGTGAAAATTGAATGAGTAGATTTAATATATTTATTGTTATAATCAGTAGCAAATTTATACTTTACATGTTTCTGTGTTTAGAAGTTTTCTTAGGCTTTGATTATGCAAATCTATTTAATTCACTTCTGCATATGAAACTATAAGTAGCGATTAATAAAAAAAATTAAGAAATGTATCTAAAAATGAAGCTATATCATTCCATTTCTATCAGAAAGTGTTGTTTAATGTATATTTGCAATATTTGTCCGCTAAAAAATTAAAAAATTTAGACCAGTGTTCGAAAATATGTTTTTTTAATTCCCCTGCTTTTATTCCTATGATTGTTTTTTAAGAAAATATAAACAATCATGGATTACATAGCTAATAAATACCGTGTTTTAAAAATGATGATTAAGTAAACACTTACTAAGTTTAAAAAAGTGTTAATTTTAATTAAATCTGAAATTATAAAAAAAATGAAATAATTATCTACATTTTTTTGCTTCCTCAGAATGTAGATCTCTTATTTGATCAGTTGCTGTAGTTGTAAATGTACCTCATACATCTATAACTAAACCTTTGATAAAAATACACAAAAAAAAAACAGTAAAAATATAATATTTGTGTAAATATTAAGAGTTATGTTGAAGATAGTAAATATGCTTCGATTAGACTTATATACATATTTATGTTATTATAATCCCAAATAATTTAAAGTAGGTGATCAAAACCTATGGTAGAAATTAAAAGTCATCTAACAGGAGTATAAATCCATGATATTTTACATATATTGTTCATATACAGTTAATGGCTATGTTTGAAATAAAAATACATTAATTTTGAATACAAATAATAAGTAATCTCATGGAAGTAAAAAATAATATAAGAAATGCCTATAATGCATATTAGCCTCTTAATAAAAAATATTTTATAAAAGTGAAAAAAATGTATTTGTATTAATAAATCTTATGAAACCTTAAAATAAGAGATTATTTTGTAAGTTTTATATAAAAAATTTTTTTCAGTTTTGTTTAATATATACTTTAGGTATAAAAAAATTTGTAGTGGAAAGACATTTTTAAGTTTTATAGAAATTTTTTTATTAATGTTTATAAAAATTGAGATTACTTTTCTCTATACATACATGTTTTTTTTAAAAAAAATTGTATGTACTAAATATATCTTGTAAAGTATTAAATTAAATATTTGATAAAATAAACGACCTTTAGATTCTTGTATTTATCTATTTTGATACTAATTCGTAATTCTACAAATAAAGTATAAATACGTGATTCATCATTCTGAAAAAGTACAAGATAATGCATGTAATTGTATAATTTAGCAATAAATTAATTTAAATTTATGAACGTTGTTATCAAATCGCAAATATATTTCGTGAATAAGAGAATGAGAATGCAATTAGAATTGCAATAAATACGTTTCGTATGGACATTGTACTTACTTTTATAAAATTGATAACATCCGTTGATTTTATTTGTTCATAGAATTAATAATACTTTCAGAATAGTTAGATTGTATGAAATTTATCAGTGATTTTTTATTTCATTGAAATAACTTCACCCACGCTGTAATTACAGATATATTAAAACATGTTAAAATCCTTAATACTTTCAGTTATCGCAAATGGGAATTACTTAATATTTTTATTTAAGAATCTTTTTTTAGACTATATCTCATTTCCTAGAAAATCACATACGTATTTTATAAATTCAAAATATTTCTCAAAAAAACAGCTGTTAAAATTTATATAAATATTTGTTGGAAAGGATAAGCACTCAGAAATATGCTCCGACCTAATAATCTTTATGTTTTTAGATCAGAGAGTCTGATCTTCACTATTAGCTTCAAGTAGATATTAGAGACTTTAATATATATCTGAAGATGGTATGAGTATCGAAACTAGTAGAAGAGAAAACACAGATGATTCAAAAGAACAAAGACCATTAGATCAACTGGCATAAAGTCATACAATTGTAATTCAGAAATGTATAATCAAATATTTTTATAGTATGTTCATTTACAAAGTTGATATAAATTGTAGTATATATATATAATTTTTTCAAGTCTATGTATAAATGTTTACATAGCATTAATGTTATAAAAAATTAATAAACTCATTTGTCGTTTCTTTCACTTGTTTGAACAAATATTTACATACAAACAGATTGACTCAAAGTCAAGTAAGAATAAATGTTCTCCCACTGTTTATAATTATTCAACATACATATCAATTAAGTCATATCATAATATAAGTCATTATTAAATGATCTTTATTTAGTACAGACCAACACGATGAAAAAGTAAGACGCCATTCATACATAGTCTAAAAATACTGGTTCACTAAGACATAATCAATCACATTCTTAGCTTTCAACATTGGTTTGTGTGTTGAAGTAATGTGCCCTAATGAAAGATGCGTCTAACAAATGCGAACATATGTTTTATGTACGGACACGATTAGTACTGAAAGTACTCCTCGCTTTGTGATGAAATCTCAATACTCGTTTCATTCACGTATATTTATATAAACCGATCAGCTCGTGTGATCTAATTTTTTAATCAATGACATATAAATATTGTGTGTAAATATTTGAAAATAATCGATTGGTCATTTTTAAATGCCTGTTTGTTTTACTTCTTAATTAAACTCTTTCATTTCAATCGACATTGATTTATACTTGAACAATTGTCTTTCCTTTATATATATATATATATATATATGTATATATATATATATATATATATATATATATATATATATATATATCAGAGAAGTGTGGAAAGATATATGCTAGGAATAACAAGAATAAATAGGAAAAGAACAGAATGGATACGAAAATATACATAAGTCACAGATGTAATAAGAACAGTAAAGAGTTTGAAATGGAAATAAGCGGAGCATGTTGCTAGAAGAGAAGTACAACAGAAATTATTAACTGGGAACCAAGTAACATAAAAAAAATAAGAAAGAGACCAATTAACAGGTAGAATAAGGAAATAACATTTTTTATAGGAAATCAGTAGAAAAGGGGCATTCAATCTTACAAAATGGAAAATTATGGAAGAGGCATTTATCCAGCAGTGGATTGACAGAGGTTGATTATATATATATATATATATATATATAAATGAAATTGTCATCGAAATACCTATAAGAAAAATGATCAATTATTGAACATTTTGGATGAGAAACACATTGTAGTTAGTGGGGTATAGTTGTATGTAGGAGTCTATTGTCATTTTTTAGATATTTTAGAAAAATAAACTTTTGTTTCGTATGAGGTTTATTCATTTAAGTAAATACATTTTGAAGAGTTATTAATATCTCAAGGATTTATATCTACTAATAACATTTTAAAGAGAACAGATGTAAATTTTCAAAAACTTTTATTTTCTAGAAGTATTAAATAAATTTATTCGTGAATATTATTTAATTTTCTTTTCTGAATTAATTAATCTTAATTCCAGAATTAATTTAGAAAAAAAATAATGAATCAAATTATACATAAATACACATTATATAAACATACATAACACACATTTTAAATTAATTATTTTCAAATTTAAATTTAAATTATATATATTGTGCTAATCATAGTAATAAATAAAATGAAATAAAACTTCAGTAAGTTTGAAATTCTTTCAAAAATTTATAAATTGAAACAAACTAATAGTAAAACCGTCTTGTTTTTATTTTTTTCATTTTTTGTTAATGAGTAAAATATATGTCAACAATTTAAAATATTGTAACTGATATATGTTTTAATGTTAAATTGACAACTTTTATTCAATTATAGACATATGTAAGTAACTATATATATATATATATATATATATATATATATATATATATATATATATATATATTCCATTATAAAATAAATGGACTTAAAAATTAGTATACAGTATATTCTATACAACTCTTGAATAACATTTAAAGGAAGTTTTGAAACTATTTAAAACTTTTATATTTTTTAAAGAACACATTCCATATAAATGAAACATTAGTTAGTTTCAATGAAAATTGGGTTCATATCTAACAAAGAGATGTATTTTAAGTAGATTTTTGATGTTTACCCATTTGTCCTTCTTAATTGCAAAAATATTCCATTAAAGTACCGTTCATATTGAAAGTTTAATGAACTATTTTTTTTCTTTTGAATTATTGTTATTTTTGTCACTTGCTGGCCTTGAATTCGTAGTAAATTAGGTAGGCGGGATTTAACGAATGATATTTTTTTTAGTGAAAGCAAGCACAGTACGTGTAAGCACAGGACTGGCTTATAAATATTATCCGCGTAATAAATCAACTTGAGAGTAACTGTTTCTATTTGTTTTTATCTTAGTTTGAAGTACACATTGATAATATGCAAGTTCTGTAGTACTCTTAAAAAACTTATTTATGTGATGTTATTATTTTTAATTGATGGAGTAATTATGAATATTATAATTAAGTAATAGAGCAATGAATTTTTGTTTTATGTATTAATTTCAATGTTATTAAAGATGTTTGTTTTTAGTAGAATTCTAGGAATTAGTTTATAATTACTATAGTCAGATAAATATTTTGTAAAAGTGAGTCCTTGATATATAGATAACTTTAAAACATAAAGGAAGATCATGATTTTGAATACATATATATATATATATATATATATATATATATATATATATATATATATATATATATATATATGTAAACCTAATATTGAAGTTTAACGACAAAATACTATTTAAATATTTACAAAATATTAATAAAATATGAAAAATGCGTGTACGTGTAGTTTCAGATCATTTAAGTATTTGTTTTCGATTAAAGGTTTTGATAAGGGTATTATCTTCAAGTAGATTTTAGATATTTTTTTTTTATCTAAAATCTACCTTAAGGTGTCATACGTTCTGAAACAGCGGCATTGTTTGCTCATTTTGAAGTCATCAAAATGAGCAAACAATGCCCAGATAAAACATTAACGTTATAATAACTTTAAAAACTTATATAATTATAATTTGAATATGAAAAACGTAATAAAATAAAAATGCAGATTAAAATCTTATAAATATTATTTTTTACAATTAAATTAAAATAAATCTATAAATAATAAAAAAGGAGCACCTTATGTGAATATACTTAAAAATAGACTTAAAGAAAATTTCAAACCAGATGAATGCATATAAAAAAAATATCAAACTTATTAACAGTCGAGTATGTATGCTATGTGAAGAAATTGAATCAGGATACTTCCTTTTAATGAACTATGACAGTACAATGAAGAATATTTGAAAGTTATTAAAATTATATGGAAGGGCAGATCAGACGGATTTATCTATGAGAATGTGTCCTGGTTTTGAAAGCGATTCTGGAAACATATTTTGTAACTCTTCCAAGGATTACATCATTGATAATTAATTTTTTTTAAATTAAATATTATTTGAAGTACAAATAAACATTAAACTAAAAAATAGATTTGAACTGTTCAGATTTTTTACAAAAATACTAAAGTTTATTTTATTGTAAAAGTTATTTCTTCGAATTAAAAAAACAATGATTACATGGAAATTCCCTGATCTAAACTATAATATGTATGACTATATAAATGTCAGGTACATGTGGATGACATAATGATTACAGTGTAAAACGGAACAAGCAGTGAAAGGAAAAGTTTCAACCTGAAATGCGTAGCTTACTAGAAATGTACATCAGGTGTACATTTGTAAATTGTAATAACTGTTTATTACTATTGATGACCTCACATCGAATCTAATTACGTCATAGAAATGAAATAATTATTCGCATAAATGATGTCAATTATAAAGTTCCTGATACTGTTTTCTATACAAAGTAAAATGTTACTATCATTATATTTCTGTCATTTATAAATGAATTTCAGGAATAATAAATATAACAATAAGTGATATAAATTACTGTAGAAATATAGGTATCGAAGAGAACGTTTTATTTATTAATAAATATGTGTACATGTGTCTTCACCAATATCCTACATAAACATACATTTTATATGTTCATTATTAAATAGTTTGGAATAATATTCCTTATACGACTGGACCTGTTTGACTATACTATAGTCGTTCTTAGTACACAGGTGGCTGCTCTATTATTATACAATGTGTAATTATTTGTATAAGCCATTCGCCACTGTAATTGATGTACACAATACATTGCCAGCGTATTCGTTTTTTTTTTGAACACATAAAGCGAGTATTGTAATAAATCGCTGTTAATAATAGTTATGCAATTTTATATTTGTACTGCGATAAAATGTAAATGTTAATCTGTACAATCACGTTTTGGAAAAAATGAACTCGAACGACTACAATAAACGTGATGACGTGAAAAATATTTGGTTATTAGTGCTAATTTGTTCGGATATATGTTATTTCTTTTTTAGACTTTTGTGTGTTACAAACAGTTCATATATTAATATTCAAGCACGACAGTGGATTTTGGAAAATTTTTATACGATTAAGTACTAAAAAACTCAATATTAAATAAGTTACAGCAAAGTGTTTTTAATTTTTGAATAGTACTAATTAGATTCCATGTTTTTTCCAAAATTTTCAAGGATAGAATAACGTAATTTTTATTAATTAGTCATGAGAAATGTAATCAGTAATTACTAATAATTATTTTACAGAAAGAAATATATTGTATACTTATATATATATATATATATATATATATATATATATATATATATATAAATTAATTGAGTTCAGCCATCTTTCTTCTTCATGCTCTGGATTTCTTTCTATATTCATCCAATTCAATATAGTTTATGATGAATAAATTGTATTCTAATTATTTTACAAAGATAGTAAGAACAGGAGATTTATGTTTCGAGTGTTTCCTTTCTTTATCTTATATATATATATATATATATATATATATCGACTCTGTTATATAATCCAAAAATACTTAGAACATCTGGTATATATGAAGTAAAAAATAAAATAAAAAACATCATATTTATTTTAAACATTTAAAAACTGTGAATGTTTGTAATAAGAAAATCTGAAATAGTTTTTGATTTATAAAATATCATATAAAAAGTTATGTTAAAATTTATATACAATTTATTAGTATTTGATTGTTATTAATATTTATTGCATTAAAAGTACTCTAAATAAATGCTTGAATATTGTTTTTCTTACATTGTTATACTATATAATATTTAATAAGTACCATTCCTATTTTTTCGAATTTAAGAAAAAATTAAAATATCTCATTCAAAATGATATTTATTTTATTGGTTAAAATCAGAGTTTTTGGTGTTTGTTTCTTCTGAAAAAAAAGAATTAATCATAAAACTTTTGAAGACATTTTTTTTTTTAACTAAAGGTTTAATTGTATTTTTTTATATTATAAATTAAGTAATTGCTTTTGACATTAACATATTTTCAAGTTTTGTTTTTTAGTGAGAATAAAAATATATGAATTCCATTCAAAGAAAAGTAATATAAATTTAAAAAAGTAGTCACAAACATGAAATTGTATTGATAAGGTACAATTTTTTATTTTTTAGTGGGATAGTCTAAATTATTTTATAGTTTCGGACATGTTATCTGCTATTTTTGTATCAAAAATCCAAAATTGTGTTATAAATAAAACATATATATTTTAAAAATAAATATTTTTATACTACTTTTTAAAAACGATAACTGTTTTAGTATATAAAGTTAAGTTTAGAACATTTTCATTTACGTTTGAATGAAAAGTATGAAACATGATTTTGAATAGATGTCAAAATCTTTATAATTTATTATAAAAAGATGTATTCGTTACCAAAGTTGTATGTAAATCATCTTTTTTTTGTTATAAAAATATCCGTTGAATTTAAATGTTATTTTTTTGCTGCAGTAAAGTCAAGACACGTGTACCAGAAGCCATGACATTCCTATTTAGTTGATCATTTTGTGTACAGTTGATAATAACGTCGACTGAGTTGTGCAGATGTTTCATAGTTACGTTTATAGCTTTCATCACGCAATATTCCGTAAACAATACTTTTTTCTATGTGGAACATTTTTGCAAATTGTCTGTTTTTTTAATCCAACGGATTAAAAAGATAACAGTTATAAATAGAAAAAAGTATCACTATTTTAGTAGATTAAATGTGAAAAAAAAACGTAATTACGTTTATTTCAAGTGGATTATATAGTTTCAAGTAATATTAAATAATTTAACAATTAACGAAAATTCAGTTTTCATTTTAATATAAATATTAACATTTAATAAAGAAGATTTTTCTATTAAATCACAGCGAAATACATTTAATGATACATAAACAAACAAATTAAAATTTGTTTATTAAAATAACATTTTCTTTTATGTTTTTATTTTATTTATTTATTTAACTTGTCATTAGTTTTAAACCTTCATGGTTTCAAAGATATTTTCATTCAGGTTATCCCATTTTTCGTTAATTTTATCCCATAACTCTTAAACATTATTTGGTAGATTTCGAATGGAATAATTTTATTTAAAAACCGCCCACAGATTTTTGACTAAGTAAAAAATCTTATATATATATATATATATATATAGAGAGAGAGAGAGAGACTATAAATAGATTTGATACTTTATAATAATATCATAAAGCATCAATTCGAAAATAAAATACGATAATGTGTTATATTTTTTATACCTATACATCCGCTATTATTGGAACGAGTGAACGGTAATGCAATGTAGTCAGCATACATTTTTCCGATTCTTTAAGCAGGATTTGCTAGAGAACTTTCATTCTAAACGCACGCAGTAGTAAACACCGGATGACAGTAATGGTTGAAAGTGGGTTTCCTCATCATAACATACATTTTAATCTGTGAGAGAAGTCAGAAGGGCGGTCCACAGTCGACTGTGATCGCACGATGGCGACGCTACATTTAACACCCCCGGAATTTACATACATTTTACATTTTAAGAATACCATTTCCTTCGAATACGCGTATTCACGCGAGTAATTTACACGAAAATTTTATTTTCGACGTATAATTTCCAGTGATAATTTATTGAAATAACTAAATGCTTTCTTGAGATACTATTAAGTCACAATGGTCGAAACGACTATCCGACTTGCTTAATGTTATTGAAATTATTCTAAACGATTTATTTGTTCTTTCGTTTTTTTTTCTCGTAGTAAATGAGGATAAAATTATTATTCATACATAATTTCGTTGATGCGTTCACTACATGTAAAAAACACAAGACTACAAAATAGTGAATTATAGACACGCTATTAAAATAACGAAGTAATTTGATATTTCTAATAATATGTAAATGTAGAATAGCTAATTATGACAAATTTACATATAACGATTTTAAGAAATGAATTACACAGTTGGAAAATAATTATAGTTTTAAACAGACGATATATTATTCAGAGAGTAAAACAATTATATTGAAATAATCAAATAAATAACTGATTTGAAAAATGAACCTAGTGTAACAAATTATTTATGCATGTTTTAGGAACAGTACCTGTATTAATTTGTTATTTCACAAGTCATTCATTATTTTATGAGTCATGTATATATTTTAAAAAATGATAGACTTTTAAATACGAATAAAACATAATTTAAAATTAAATTAAATTTAATTATCGAAATATCTTACTCTGTGAATTATGTAAATGATCCATAGTTCATTTTTTATTGTTTTAAGAAGTAGTCTTTTGGAGTTGATTTTTTAAGAGCTGTTTGACAGGGGCATTTGGGGCCCTACAAAATGTGGTTTTGTAACGGGAAATACATTAGGTACTGTGCATCCGTTCATATAGAATCGATATATGAATGTATGTATTGAGTCAATTAATTGGCTTATTTGTTTTAAGCTATGGAGTTAAATTTTGAGACGTCACAAACACTAGGTTAAAATCAGTTTAAATATATATTTGATATAATCGATATCACTGAGAAAACATCTTGTTTTTGTATAAAATCATTTTTATATTAATAAATGGAAATAAAAATTAGTATTTACTAGAAGATCAATTTTTGATTTAAATTAGAAAATCTAAATTGGGTTACGTTATATTCTATTACACCACTAGTAGAAAAGAGAGGTACTGAAGTTAGATAGTATTAAGTTGATTATTGTATACAAATAAAAAAAAAACGCGAATACATATAATAATCTTCGTTTTTTGCTAATATTTTCTTGTATTTAAATCCAAGACTGATTTCGTTAGATGATACAAAGATAAGCAGAGTGTACGCTGTGTCATAGAGTAAACAGAATGAGTTAATCCATGCCCTCGGACATTACGACACCAAAAACCCCTATTATCGTTGTAAACCGTTGAAGCTTTTGACCTCTGGCGAGAATACCACTTGAAATTTTTCGTATAAAGTTTTCACGAGTAAAGTTTTCACTAGTGCACCCTGGAGCTTCACAGCTGGAATCCTCACACATGATATATGCAATTAATTATGCGCTTCACATACGACATATGTAATTTAATTTAGATGGAAGCTTAATTTAAATGTTAACTTTATAATAGCTTCCTGTCAAAGAGATGTTGACATTTATAACGCGATGAGAAAAATGAGATATCGTATTTATTAAAATTACTTTTAAGATTAATTCTCTTCTCTTTATTGTAGAACTGAATATTATTTATAACCTATTTAAATTTTAATTTAAATCGAATTGAAGTATGTAGATTTTTAACTGGATAGAAATATACAACGGATTCAAAACTAGAAAAAAGTTGTAATAAAAACACATTTCATCTTAATAATGAACTTAAATCGGTAACTTTCTGAAATATTTTATAAAAAGATAAAAAATCTGTTTCAAATTATTGTAAATAATTTTTCGTTTTAGTTGTAAAATCTATCAATTATATATATATATATATATATATATATATATTTATGAATGTTTGTGTCACAGCTATTTATTAATAATAAACAATTTTTTCCGAGTAAATTTAATTTTCCTTATACATTTACGCAATTTAATTTCCCAGTATAGATTAAAATATGATATACAGGTACTTTTAGTTGTAATATAATAGATTTAAAAATCTTTTTATAATCTTATAATTTAATAAATTTCCAAACATATTTGGCTGACTATTAGTTTAATGTTTATAACTACTTTAAAATATGAATATAAATATATAATACATACTACCACTGTTAACTATAATTGTTTGTATTTTTTTATATCTGAAATCTTGTACGTTTTATCCTTTTCGGTTTGGTTCTGTCAACCACTTTTGAAATATTCTCTTACAACCGGCTTTATAGTAACTTGATTGATATCCCGTTTGGTAGCTTGATGGAACAGTGATTAAATTTCCATTACTTAAGATCTTTGTTTAATTTGAAAAATAAAAACATAAACCTATATTCATTAGTTTTAGAAATTAAAATTGAACAAAAAACTTTATCCCTTTGTACTGAGGAATATAGTTGATTAAAATTATATGAAACTTTAATTATCAGAGAATTTTTAATATTCAGTCGACATTCATTATGTTGTTGTTTTACAAAATTTCTATTTTTCATTACTTTAAGCGAATCCTGGACGCCACATGATATTTTGTTTCTTCTACGATCAATTCAGAATTTTGATATTTTCAGTTGGATTTTAAATTGTTTAAAATCTACTTTCTCTCTCTCTCTCTCTCTATATATATATATATAGTAATAGAAAAATATGTAAATATAAAAAAATATAAAATAATTTAAAAGTATATATTAAGAATTGAAGTAATTGCGTTTAGTATTCTAAAGATTGAAAATTCTTTCAAGTTGAACACAGACAATGATCAAGTCTTTATTCACCTGTTGCAAAAACTTGGCTACTGTACAAATGTCTGAAAGTAACACAAACACTGACGCAATTAGCACATATAAACGTAATTGAGAATATTTAGACTGCACAATCTGGACTCATTGCAGTTAAAATAAGTAAAAACAGAAATTCCATGTAAAAAGAATGTTGAAAGATAACAGCAGACTCGTGAAAATTTAGTAGAAATAGTTTGTAGACAGTTAAAAATAATTACAGTTAGTCTAGTGAACATTTTTAAAGATGATATTTTTTTAATTATATTCAATGTGTATTTGAAATAGCAATTAATTATATTTTTTCAAATAATAAACTTTGTAATTAGAATTAAATCGAATTAAAATTTTATGATAACAAAATGATGAGTAGATATTATATGAGTTTTTCAAATTTACTAAATCGCTTACTCATTTTATATGAAGATAATTAGGGAGTAGTTTTAATAATACTGTTTTAGGAAAACTAGTGTAAAATATGTTATTAGTTTATTAATATATTTTATAAGGAAAAATATATACCTTGTATGAAATAATAATTAGAAAAAAGATTAAAGAAATGAACTATTAACAAAAAATAATAAATATTCTGATAGGTAAAGTTAAATAAAAAAATCAGCCACGCATCCCTACAACCGTTTCCATAATGTATTTCCAAGGATACGCATAACATTCTAAAAAATTCTGTACAATATTTTCTATCAAAAAGTAATCTGTTTTTTATTCAGATTTTTCTAAATACTATTATTCGAATTTCATGATATATAGTTTTTAAAGTACATTAAATATCAAAAAGTATTCTTTTTAGTATTAAAGAATATAAAGTAAATTATTTAATGATTTTGAACCCAATCAATTATTTGAATTTTAATTAGTGTATTATTATAATTTTCAATATATATATATATATATATTAGTGAAATAAAGACACAAAATTTTAATTGAAAAATAATAAAATCCATCAAATTGTTTACACCTTATTGCGAAATATATATATAAATTTTATCTAGTCAACGTACAAGCATTACTTTTATAAAATGTAAAGGCTATTTGACTGATAAGATACTAAAAACGGTACATGCTCTTTTCACATGCATATTTTTTTATGTTGCGTAAATAAATATGATTAAATTCAATGACTCGTTGCACAAATACCATTTACAATAATACCTGATAAATGCGATAAAAATATCTTATTGAATGAAAACTAATTAAATCTAATCAGTTATTGTTTCGATATACAATTATAGAATATGTTGATTCATAAGGTAATACTCATAAATAAGTTTCTTAGACATCACGTCGCCACAATGTTTCGTAATCGTAATCACTGATTAAATATAATCATTAAATGTACTGCTAACATTTAATTTACGAGTGAGAAATTCACTTGAATTTGACTTTATCATATTTTATAATTAAACGTGTTAAAATTACAAAGAACGGAGAAACACTTAAACAAGAAATGTTTTAAATGAATAATTTATTCCATGAAAACGTCGAGCTTAAATGTTTATACAATGTAAATAACATTGTTTTCATGTACAATTATCAATATACAAGTTTATTAACTATATTTCATCATTTAGAATCTCCAATTAATATAACATCAGAAATGTAGCTATGTTTTAAACGAATAGTTGAAAAATAGGAATAACATAATAAATTTCATTACGAGGAAAAAATCAAAAAAGATTATTTAACTGCATATGTACGAGGATATAATAGTTCCATAAAAATATGAATATAATTTCAAGTTATTTTTTTAATAAACATGTATGTATTGCAAGGTTGCAGTTCATAAACTAAAGAATTAATGACCCATGTCAAAAATATCTTACTATTTAATTATAAATAGAGTCTTACTATCTCAAACGAATACTTTTTGTCCTCCAAACCACAAAAACTTTTTCTGATCAAAAATTTGTTATAAATCATTATTGATTGTTATTTTTATGCATTTGAATATCAATGCCATCTTCAAAGCATTACAAGTTAGTAACGCTTATTATATTACTAAATCTTAAATGCTTATTTCATTCCTTCAGAATAAGTTTATGTATAAAACTAGAACTTGTAGTATATTAAGCACTACCAACTTGTAAAACATAATTGCTGTATTTAGTAAACATTATGAATATGAACAAAAATATTAAACTTTATTTTTGTGAATTGTCTTTTTAAAATTGATACTCAAAAGTCTCATAAGTTTTATGGTGCAGGAGAAATATTTTTCAGGCTAGTCTTGAATTTTTTCTGAAGAGAAAAAAAGTATAAACAGCAATAAATTGCGAATTATTTTATGTAGGTAGAAAAATAATTGCGGTTTTTGTTTTCTGAATTCTAACTTTATTTTTTTTCAATGGAATTGCATTTCATCGTATTCATGTTAATATCATTTTATAGTGCATTTATCGGTCTGTATTTTGGTAACATCGACTTTGATTGTATTATTAATTTTGCTTCAAATTAGGCTATTGAATTAAAGATGTAAAAGAAGTAAATAAGAGCATTTTTTCATGAGTTCGGGTGGTAAAGCAGCAGAAACTGCTCGAAAACTAAACGTTATTTTTGGATTGGGGACTGTTGAGGAAAGTACGGTTCAATAGTGGTTCCAAAAATTTTATGCTGGGGACAAGAGCCTTGAAGATGAAGAAGGTCGTGAGCGTCCTTCTTCATTTTATAACGGCCAACTGAAGGCGTCAGTTGAATTAGAACCACCGACAATAATTCGAGAGCTTGCATAAAAGTTAGGTGTTAGTCATCCAGCAGTTCTGGACAACTTAAAACAGCGAGGAAAATCAAAAAAGCTGTAAATTATATGAATTTGAACGTCATAAACCGCAATTATTTTTCTATCAACCTAATATTATTTTTTGTCTATAAAAGACTTATACTTTGGATGACTCATAGGTAAATAGGAATATCTGAGCAGCTATTCATTGAGGGGCACATTCAAGTATGAGGATGGAATTTATTATCATGCTTAAATGAATTTCCAGCTGGTTTGCTTTCAGTGGATTTTTATTAGACAACTCCATAGTCATCTTTCATTAATGAACATTTATGAGTCAAAAAGTATAGATATTGTGCTTGCCTTTTTATTTATAGCATTAGTGTATATTATTATAATTGTGGTTAATAGGTGTTAATTACTAAAAGCTTAATAAGAATATCGCAGGTTTTGATAAAAATCGCATTATTTACAGTGATATAGATATATATTAGGAGCAAAGCGTTCTGAATGAATAGCATGACCGAGGATAGCTAGAACGTGCTTGTGTTCGACAAAAATGATTTCGTCGCTGAATACTACAGAACAAGCGGCTTAAACTGCTTAAACCGGACGAGAACTGATAGAATTGTTGATCATACATTGACGTTACATGTAGGCTAGTAAAAGGGGAACTTCGTGAGCTTTGCTGAGCTTTTATGAACTGTTAGAAGTGATTATTAGTTGAGCTAAAATTTTAAAAATAGTCCCACTAAATTTTACAAATATCCGATAATCATAGATGCGACAAATGTTCATAATTTTCCATTTTTATAAAAAAAGTATTTTTTGTGTTATGACATAATTTTTCAGTTTAGAGAATAATAAGTCCCAGAACTTGGAACTCGCGGTGAAGGGAAGATTTTAAATGCTTCCTGATTATACAAGACGATATTAGAAGTATTTTTTTCTTATAATTAGTGACTCATTAGTGATATATTTCATTTTAGTACAGAATAATTTATTAAATATTATAACATTAGAAAAAATTAAAAATGCAACCAATACATTTGTTTTTAACTAAATATTAATTATTTACTCATTAGATATTTATATTTTTTCGATTTAATTCTGAATGTATGGTTATGTTTATAAATTAATAAATGATTGCATATTTCTTATTAATAATAATTAAGTTTTGAGTACATATGGCAAATTAAATGAATAAATTCATTATTGGATAAAATATAAATATTTAAATGTTATCAAAAGTGTTTAGATTTTGTGATTTATATAAAAACTGAAAATAATCATAGAAAAATAACCAATCAACGTGTACTAATGATAATTTAATTATTAATATCTATTTAATTCCTTTCGATTTCTATCAATCTGGCAATGATGTAACAAATATTTTATGTTTTGTAAGAGTCATAGTGGTTATAAAATATAAATAAAACAAAAACAAAAAATAATAAAAATCCATTATATAAAACGTGTTACTTCAAAATATAATTAACAATTGTGCTGTAAAAAATACTAAAAAAACTATTGTTAATACGGTATTTAAATAAGATTACATTAATATCTTTTTTCACTATTGTCCTTGTTTCGAAGCTATTTTATATATTTTAATATATTATACATTTATATTAATCTATATTATCTATTATTGTGTGTATAATCTTGAACACCAAAACTACAAATTAAATGTATGTTTAAAAAGACATTGTCCATTGTTCTAGAATTACCCCAATTGTTAAAGGATTTTTAATATCAATATAAGCAATAATAATTGAATGTTGAATATATGATTGAAATTTACTTGCTCAAATTAAACTAAAACATGTAATTTTTTGATCAGTATAGCATTTCCTTATATACACTTAATTGCGTCTTATGATATGCATGTATATATATATATATATATATATATATATATATATATATTCTCTAAATACTAGGATAAAAGGAAGATGTGTTAAATTAATTGTTACTAAAATACAAATGAATAATTTGTTTTTGAACAATCAATAGTAAGAGTTTATAATTGATTTTTAACTGTGTAATAGCAAAATATATAAATTTTAATAGAATTTTAGAAAAAAAATTTTAAATTTTTTAACCAACACAAATCATGATACAAAAGTATTCGGACAAATTGAATTCTATCACTTAATACTGATAGTATAACACTATTAATATTTAATTGAATAAAGGTTTTTTAATTAATAATGCTCTATAATGTATTTAGCAGTGAAATTATAAATTTTTTCGATGTAATTGGGTCAATATTGTCCTCTTCAAATAGTTAACTAATTTCTGAATATTTGAAATAAATTATTTTCTACTCACAATTCATTTCACAAGTTTTCAAGTGGATTTATGTCCAGTAATTATGGAAGTATATTAAATTGTTTGGAAGTATTGTATAAATACCATTCTGTAATACCTAATGTCAAGTGTTTCGAACCAAAAGCATGTAGTATGAAATTATTATCATGTAGTAAATTAAAAAATGTACTATAAAATTATTTTCAAGACTTAATTTTCAGGCACTCTCGCGTAAAATACTTATTTTAATTTTCAGACAGTATTTGTATTAAATTTCAATATGAAATGAAAAATTAATAATTTATCGATCAGTATTTTTCTTATCTGCAACTAATTCCATTATTTAAATTATATTTTATATAAATTATTGAAAAAACTTTTCCAATTACACGTAAACATTATGCATAATTGATGTTTTAAAAGTAAAATAAAAAAGGTGTATATAATTAGTTACAAGAAAGTATTTAAATTGACATTAGAGATAAAAACTTGCAAACCGCTACTGTGAAAAGAATAATTCAACGTGACATTTTATTCATGACATGACAAAATCTAATTTTGTTAACACGTTACTTTTCTACGTACATATGTATGTAAGTTGGAAATAATAGATTTAAAATAGAACTGTGCCTTATCAAGGTGCAGTGAATATTTTTATTGGATTTTTTATATTTCTTAACGACCTCATTTTATTTTCATACATACATCCATCCATACATACATATGTGTATATATATATATATATATATATATATATATATAATATGTCATTATTAAAATCTGTACATACACTTAACTTACTTTATTCAAAATAATTTCAAGTAAAAATTACTATTTTATCTAACATCAAATATTAAAATATCTCAAATGAAATCTGTGCACTTAAATCAAATTATAATAATGTTTTTATTATTCTTATTTTATTTTTTTGATACTCCAATATTTCCTTAGAGTTTCTTCTTAATATGATTCCAACTTTTTAATTACTACCTGTGTAGAAATGAAGTAAAATTCTTGTCTTTTCATATAATTTAGCTACTGTATATTTTCAACCCTTCATCTTTTGAATTTCTATAATTGAAGCCTACTTTATTACTTATAAGTGTTTATAATAATATATCTATGCATAGATCTGTGCAATCGATTTTAAAGAAGTATATCGGGAATATATCTTGGAATAGAAGCTGTGTATTTCTAATGTTCTTGAAAACAGCTTTTATTGAAAATGACATTCAATCAGTAATTTTTATCACTGTTGTTAATTAAATTTCACAAATGACTTTTTTACTGTTCCATAAATTAAATATTATTTTATAATCTTCATCCTTACAGTGCTAAAGTATAAAAATATCTCTTCTATGCATTAATAAATAATTAAAATCAGAATGATTTGTCTATGATCAATAATTAATAACTGTACTTTTTATGAGAAACTTTTTGTATGATTTATAAAAAAGTAAGTCATTTATAAAAATTTCTAGTATATATATTTATAAAATTTTCAGTCTGAACTCGAGCACAAGTATATACTTTTTATATTTTTGAATATTCTCTAAAATATTTATTTTTTTTAAATTCCAATTATTTAATCTGTTTAATAATCATGTATGTATATATATATATATATATATATATCTTAGTTTTTCTACAGTTTATTAGTGAAGAAACAGTTTTTTTTAGATTAAATAATAATAATTATTATAAAAACGAATATACCTACATGATAAAACGCATCCATTTGTGAGATAATTACTAATATTCAAGTTATATCATTAATCATAATCAAATATTTAATTTTATAATAATCTTATAAAATACTGTTCTCATTTTTTGGGAAAAAATCATAAACTATCAATGCTATTTTATTATTGTTCAAATATTCGGAATATAAAATTGGAACAGTAAATATTGTAAGATTTTCTTTTGTTCGAAGGACAGTTATCTTTTACGAATTAACCTCATTTTCATTAGATAAAAACTTCCATATCTAAGTAATTATTGCATGAATCAATATACATCACACATTACCTTCTTATATTTAATCGATCCGGAAGACTAATGAACTACTTTATTTTACCTCATTAAAGACTAATTGATTTTAAATACGTTTTTATCTATTTACGTGTATATTCAAGATCTAAATACATATTCATGAATTAAGTCATATATATATATATATATATATATATACATATACATTTATATATATATATATATACATTTATATATATATATATATACATTTATATATATATATATATATATATACATTTATATATATATATATATATATATATATATACATATATATTTATATATATATATATATGCATATGTATAAGAAATTATATACTGCTAAGAAAAAATATTGTACAGAAAACCTGACATTTTTACAGTAATTGTTTTACAATATCAATAAAAAATAAACGAATATAATTTATAAATTATACAATATATTATTAATTATATAAAATCACTAATGTTATTAGTGGTGAATTGTTAAGACGCTTTTCAACACATTTTTAGTTGTTAAAACATAGAATACAATAAAATTTCTATATTCGCTTGTTAAACAACCACAACTTTCAAATATTAATAAATTAATAAATGTATATTTATTTTATATTCATGTTCATTTGGACTCCAATTCAACTCAGATCAAAATACTATTGTTTTTTAATGCTAAACTACCGTAAGGGTTTTCTTTATCACATTTTGAAGAGTTTATATGATTAACAGTTTAATCTCAAAAATGACACAACGGCTACTGCTAATTCTTGGAATATAGTGAAAAATAAAATATTTTAAAATGATTTTGAACTAACTTCTTTTTCATAAAGAATGGGAATCTGGCGGTGATGCACCTGTGTTTATTTTTAAGTAAAAATTAACGATTTAATTCAATATTTGCACTTGAAGTGTATCCGAAATCTAAAATCAATGATTATGAGGGCAATAAACGGAAATGTGTTTTCATTATCTATTTTAAAATCAATGATTATAAGGGCAGAAATGGAAATTTGTTTTCATTATCCATTTTATTTCCTGAAATTGGAGTTTAAAACTTATAATTTATGTTAAGTAAAAGAATTTGATTATCATGTAAGCTAATTGAAATATAAATATATAACATTTTTCATAAACTTTCATTCAAGTTGTTAATAGTGTTGACTGCAGAGATTTTAATAATTAATTGCTGTTTTATGAGTTTGCAATAACATAAATAATGTAAGAAAGTTTTTTAATTTCTTCATTATACTTTTTAACCTCATTTTTAATATGTAGTTAGTAGATTATGATTTACTTTTGCTCAAAAGATTTAGCTCAAGTATATCTTCTAAATAATTTTAGGAATAATTGGGAATAGCATCAGGTTCTTGATTTTCTTAAATATAGATTTATTATTTTTGTTATCATTATTTAATATTGCTGCTTTTGAAAATAACATCCTATCAAATATGTTATTCGTATTTGATATTACCAGATAATTTTCTAGACATTATTTTTATTTTTTTTAAAAAAAAATCATTTTTTGAAATAAACGATCTTTTCCTATATATTTCAAGTCATTTACCGAAAAATAAATACTTGTCTAGACAGTATTCATTTATAACACTAATTCAAATGCTTTACGAGTATAAAAAAGAATATAAAACGAAATGTTTTAAAAATATCACCGACATTGAACAAGTTAAAACGAATGTAAATAGACGCACTAAATGATATAGTGAAAAGAAAAATCAACTTCACAAAGTAAATATTTAAGTTCAATTGTAAATTTCACTTCATTATATTAATAGGTATTTTTTTTATTTTAAGGTCGATTTTAATTCTTACCAATTTCTGTTAATTAGACTATGTTAAATTTATCTTTCATAACTTGATACTCGTACGAGTTATCTTTTTAATCAGAAATAGAATCCGTTTGATAACTGACTCCATGGTTGTTTTTTTTTCTAAGAAAATGTATTTACCCAAAAGAAATTAGTTTTACGAGATATAATTAGTTTGTAAAAACGAATGTAAAAACCCAAGAATAATGACAAAAAATCTGAAAATGTTTACAAGTAATAAGGGAAATATATTAACAAAGGAAAACAGATAATAATTCATGATAACATGAATAGCGTTTTTAATTTAAGTTTAAAGTTTAGTCGACACAATTCTTAGAAACATATTTCTGTTACACTTTTTTCAACCTTGTAAGCTATCTGAAATTACATTCTTTAAAAAAATATATTTAAACAGAGGACTTATATTAGAAAATATGTAAATTATGTATAAATCTTAATATTAAAAAAATATTTTTTTGTGATTTTCAAAAAGAAATGTATATTTTTATCATATTTAACAATGCAGTTCAACACCTTGTTATAATACACACACACAACAAATATATATATATATATATATATATACTCGTATATATATATATTTATAATGGTTTATTCATAACTAGAACAAATCGTGTATCAATATTACCCTAACTGAACCTCAAATTGTGAAATAAATTTCATATTTATTATGACTGATATCTATAAATATTTTTATCAGTAATATTATCTTATAAATCGATTGTTATATTATTTTTATAGATGTGACTGACAACATTCAATATGCGCATTTTTCTTTTAACAGCATATTTTTTCAATATGTTTATGCGTGTTATTAAATGAAAAACAAATTGATATTTTTATTACAACTAAATATTATCAATGATAAAAAACTATATCAGAGTATAATATAAAAACATGTTATGCTTTTTGCCCACTTTTCATATTTATATAATATTTTGTTGAACAAAAATTAAATGTTTCAGAAAATTATGAAACACCTTGAAATCCTTACAAAATATGAAGTAATTTTAAACATTTCATGATTAGTACGTGACAATGGTATCGTAGACCTTGGCTAATATCATTGACAGCATACATTTTTTTTTGTATTATTTGTCGATTCATTAATTGTACTTTTCTTAGAAATGAAATGCATTTACTGTTTTTATTTGATATTTCGTTATACATCTTATTCGTTGATTTTTATTTTTATATAAATATTATAATAAAATATTATTCGACAATAATTTATTGCTAGAAGGTATGTCGTTTTTTGTATTTATTAATTTCTCTTTTCAATCTCTTAATACCGGTTTGAACTAATTATTTTTTTATTATGTAAAGACATTAATTTTCAGCTAGACTTCAACATATTATCTCTCACATAAAATATTGAATATGTTTATAATAGGTTATTAAAATTGTAAAAAGACATATACTCTTATTATTTATATAGACACTGACTATATTTTGTACAAGTGATCATTATTTGAGGCTTGGTTGAAAGTTGGTGTCACTTCCGTGTATAAAATTATACTATTCTATTGTCTTATTATATAAGAAGTAGAGACTTTTTTTGTAATAAAAATATAAGCAGAATGTATCTTAATGTAACAGTCTTCAGATCAGTTCATTTTGTTTTTCGGTTTGATTCAGAAAAAAATAAAAAGTTATTTGATCTATAACCTTCATCTACGCTTATAGTTTAAACGAATGCTCTAATACTATCGTTTGGAAGTGTTTTCAAAACAAAGTGTATTCGTTTTTATTGTATTTTTTTCTCTCTAGTCCCTTTATACTTACGTTCGAAGAACGTTAAATTGATTACTATGTTTGTGCTGTTTCAATAAGGGAGTATTGTTATTTCACTTACACGCATTTAATGTATTTGATCTTTGGTTTGTTCAATACCACAAGTGCGAGCGAAACAATACCTGATTATCTCTACTCTATTATCAGAAGCTAAATCTTAAACCGATTACGCACAGGTTTTTGTGGTACCACAAAGTGTGGCTTCACAACTAAAAACATATTGATCGATAAATATTTTCATACAGACTCGATAAGAACAGATATATTGATAACAATGTGTTTACTGTTGTGAAGTTACGTTTTGTGGTACCACAATTGCTTGTATGAAACATTCTTAGATATATTATGTCAACGTGAATTTTAGTCATATATAATTATTCTTGAATAATATTATCCTTTTATTAAATTGATATAAATAACTACAACATATCTGTAATCCTTCGTAATAAAAATACATGAAGTATGGACCGAATTATTTAAATAAATATCAAGTCATTGCGAAAAATATTTATTTGGAATATAAAAAATACCCCTTTCAATGATTCAATTAATATTTAAATTGATGATTTTATTTTTGCTAAAGAACTCGTAAATAATTTATTACTTTTTTACAATCGTGTCAGAAAGGTGTATGTGTATATATATATATATATATATATATATATATATATATATTATAAATATATTATAAATATTTGAGGTTTTAGTGCTAGAAACGTTTCTATACTTTTGTTACTGTAATTTTCTACATGATATCTCCTCATAAAAAGTTATTTTACATATCTGCTCATAATTCTTCCTGAAAATATTATTTTTGTTAAATAGATAATAAAATTCAAATATCGTATAGTGTAATTTGAGATTTTTATAAGTTTATACAGCATATAGTAATCAAATTTTAAAATTATTCACTGCTTCACTATATGCTAGATAAAAGTGATGTGTTAAAATTAGACTTTTGGTAACATTATGAAATGTATGCGGATATTTCTTTCGGACAATTCACTTTAATAAGTCACTGTTTACTTTATAAAACCAATGTAATATAATTTTTAGTACCAACGATAACATATGGTTGTCGAAGTCGTAATTTCCAAACTTTTATAATTATGTTTTCAACAGTGGGTTGTGTTTTATAATGTTTTAAACATACATGTTTTACTACTGACCGAAAAGATTTTCTGGTAATATTTAAAAGTCAAATAAAATGAAGCGTTTACTTAAAAATTATCGGATAGTTGAACTGCACTGTTTACAAAATCATTTAAAAATAACATTTTATTTTATTTATGTAGCAATTGAAGATTTCATAATTTAAAATCCTTATTCTACGTTTTAATTTACATGAAATTAATTCTCCACAGATGTATTATTATAAACAATTCATTAGACATGCACATTGAAACACAGATAAGGTAATAAATAAACATTATAATATGCAATTAACAATCTATGCCAGCTGACTCACGAAGAAAAAAAATAATTTGTTTGTTTTTACATTCCGTTAATCTTTAATATTAAACAAAAGTGTTATTAATAATATTGCAAATATTTATTTTCGTAATAACTAATGATATTAAGCCATATATTTCTTTTGAATTGTATAAATATATGCATATTTCGTTGTCCAATGTTATGCAAACATTTTTTATTTATACCATTTATAAAAAAAAAACATTAGTCATAAATTAAGTACTTAATAAATCATTTCATTATATGTATGCATATCAAAGTATCAACATATTTATCATAATATAATGGGATTGAAATCAAATTAATAGTAATTAAACTGTTTTAAGTTTCTTGTCAATAATAGTTCATTATTCATAAAATATAAACATACACATGTAAGTTAATATTGAAAATATACTGAAACAATACATTTTACAGATTTAATCAGAAATCGACAAATTTACAAGAAAAACAATTAGTCGAACAAGCATAAATCTGTGCAATAGTTGATAGTTGTTTATTCAACTGAAACAATGATCTTATTTGTCTGACAAGTGCATTGTACTATAATATTTTTCCTTTATAATTTTATGTTTTATACCACGAATTTAATAACGAATATTGTATTTTTCTGCCAAAGAAATATACTCTTTTTTGTTTACTTATCTTACAATTTATATATATATATATATATATATATATATATATATATATATATATATATACATAAATGGAAGATTTTTCTTTTTTTTAAATATTTTATACTAATATCTACTATTCAGTAAAAATAAAATAAATAAAGCAGTAAAATAATAGACCCTACTTTATGTATAATCAATTAAAAAAAATAACGTTATCATTATGAGAGGAAAGTAAAACATTTTGTACCTCTAATGAAATGTTGATATTTGTATGAAATTTTTATTCGTTTTATATCCTAGAATTTATACACAAATATAAATAACGAATATAATATATATATATAGAGAGAGAGAGAGAAAGAGAGAGAGATATGTATACATAGATATTTTATATATATATATACAAAAAATATCTTATTAGAAACGTATGGGAAAGAAAGGCACGAATTATTTAAACTGGAACAAATTAGAAAAGAGCTTTATTCAGGGTGTATCTTTAAGAGAAATTGTTGATAATGCTGATGATAACATTCGACAAATTTATTTAAAAAATATAAAATATATTTATTTAATCTGAAACGAACATTTTTCACGATGAAATAATATACCATAAAGAGAACTTTATCTGAACAAATTAATAAATTGACTTATAAATTAATATGGTTTAAAGTTAAACTGAGTTTACTGTTCTGAACAGCAACTTTGTTTTCAAATTAATTTGAACCTAACTAAGAATGAGCTCATCATGTTAATCACTGGAACATGATTACACCTTTGTGTAATTAAGAATAGGTTAGTTTGAAAATCTAAACACTAAATATAACACATAATTATTTTCAGGGATATTTTGTTACGTTTTTGTATTAACTCCGAAATGAGTATATATATATGTACATATATATGTATATATATATATATATATATTTATATATGTATGTATGTATGTATGTATGTATATATAAGTAGATAAACAGATTAGTTCATAAACAAAACTATAAAAAATGTAGGCGTGAGTTAATGAAAAAAAACTTAATACAAGGTAATTATCAAGCTACTGAAACACCAGATCTGCTGTCATAGACCACAGAAGTATTTTTTTAACAAATTACGTAACTACATGTACTAACATATAAAAAGTATTTCACATTTCAAGCATATCCTGTTGTACGTATCTGCAAATAATTATAGATCAATTGACTTTTAAAAAGTTTAAATTTCCGTTATACAAACATTACTCACTGTATATATTTAACTTGTAATTAAGAACATTCAGACATTGAAGAGCAGGAACGGTGGTGTGATTTATTTGTAAAAAAAAAGATCTTCTACAAAAGTGATTTTTATTTCGAATGAAACTCATTTAGATATGTCAAGTTGAATGAAACTGTAATAATTTTACAGAATCAAGAGCAACACGCTGTGAATGTCAACTGCAGCAAGATCTATTTCTCGTCACTCTTTGCTTGTTTATTGAACTTCATGAATACATTGTGTACATTCATGTGTTCATAACGAGAGAGCGGAATCGACTAATACAAGGTCATTTTATTGCCAGTCAATATTTAACATTGAACTTAGTTTACGAATGTGAATGTGTCAGTATCTAATGATTGATTACTTATTTGTAATACGAGAATCATACAGTCGAATAAATGTAATTAAATTTTAATTCAATTTAAAGTCTATTTTCGTTTATTTTCAAACCAGTTCTTGGTTTCAATACTAATTCTTATAATGAAAATATATAGTTAACCAGCATTTTCTGGTATATAAACGCACAATACATCAATTAAAACAATATATATATATATATATATATATATATATATATATATATATATATATATAAACTTTATACAAGAATTGAGCATATTTTACATATACTTTTAAATAACGACTACGAATATATAGTTCATATAAGTGTGTACAAAATTTTGTAACACTTAATGAATACACATTCTTCAAGTTTAATGTATTTTTATTCTTTTTTAACATTTAAGTACGCATGGGTGTTCAGCATGATATTCTAAAAGTGTCTGACTTTAAACTCTTGCTAAACGCTATAAAATATTAACTAAAAATTTTTTTTGCACTAAAAATTTATTAACCTGTATATATTTCCATTATTTCGAAAACTGCTTGCTGAAAAGGCCAGATCTATAAATTAAAATTAATGTGTTATTAATTTGATTACGGTTATATTTAATCTAAATGTTTTTTTATTGAATATATTTGAAATCTTGGTGACCGGATGTTGTAAAGAAAATGTCAACGTAAATGTGTATTAAAAATAGGATACTGCCATACTAGAGGCAAATATATGACATGCGTTTTATCATCGGTTATGTTTATTATAGTTATGTGTAAAAGAATCTTTTTGTTTTATACATACATAAAGGATTTTTTTACCAATTTTTAAATAATTTTTATGTGGAAAGTAACACATCTAAAAATAAATAAAATAATAAATGTTGTCCAATAACAAGAAAGTACTCTTGAACAGAATGGTTTAATACATTATCAAGATTCAAATTCACCAAATATATAAAATATTGTTGTTTGGGTTTTTCAAACGCATAAATTCAATAATGAATTATATGAAAAACGAAAATTCAAACATACTGGTCAGTTATTCTACAAAAAAATGACTTTTCTAGAAAAATCATATTTTGTTTAACTATGTAGATTTTTTGGTATATCACCTATTTGTCTAGGAATTCCTGGTCTGTTTATCAACGATCAAAATATAAAAAAAATCATATAAATTGAAACATATATATTTGAATTATAGTTTTTAACATTGCAACTGAACTAACCTTCACATATAAATTTATTCATTCGAGAAAAATAGATTGTGGTTATGAGGAGTGAAAATTCAGTTGTGAAAATAAATAATTGTTTCAAAGTTGTTGTATTTTATGACTTCTCCACAACATTTATTGCAATACAAAGATATCAATTAATGCATAAATCCATTTTTGTATAGACATTTTTAATAAAAAAATATTTTCGCAAATAAATCATTTTTTCATCTTACAAACCACAAAAAAGAACTGTTCTCTAAACCATTATTGAACAGTTTTGATAGTCCCTTATGCGCATTTCGATGACGATGCTGCCATCGAACACCAAAGTACAAAAAAAATCACTTGTGAAAGTGAATTTATCCAGTGATAGAACTGTATATTACACATTTTATCCCAATATACCGCTTCTTTCACATAACTAAGTTAAAATATACATTCTGGTGAATGAAACTCTTAAATGATATAAATAAACATACTAAAACGTGACTAGATTTTAAATAATATTATTTTTATCAATCAAACAGATTCTTTATTTATATAAACATTTCATTGATGTATCTACATAAAAATATTTTGTATACATTTTGATTCGTTTTTCGTGTTTTGTACGAAACAGTGCTGTTATTTATTCTACAAAAGAAGAAATTAGTTATAGAATCTTACACGTATTTCTTTACACAAATTGTAATTTGTATAATATCAATAATATTTGAAATTTCACTAGCTATTACATTTTTAAATTTAATCCTGTTGTGTTAGATTGTAATTTTACATTTGGTATTACGCATCTCTGTGCAACTTTCAAATTTCATAGAAGTTTCTAGAGTAATATACGAATATCAATGTGTGTGTGTGTATATATATATATATATTTATATATATATATATAAATTGAAAGTTCATTCAAATATCAGTCATTTTATCTAAATGAATAAACTAAATTATTCTCTAATACTATTATATATTACTGTATTATTTTATTATTTTAACTATTATTTTATTAATTAAACTAACAATTACTACTATTTTAATTGTAAAACTATATGTATTATAAACATAAGTACATGCAAAATAATACCAACTATCTTTGTAATAGGTTACTATGTATCTCGAATACAAATAAATGCATTTATATTAATATATATATAGAAATAAATGTACAAAAAACTACATTTGTATAACAACTATTATCTTAATTTAATATAACACAATCATTTGTATATTACACATTTCATTAAAAGATGAAAAAGAAAAATATACTTGAAATTTTCAAGTATTTATTTCGTTTTAATTATACAACAGTGAAAGATCAATATATTGTTATATGACGTTAGAAATACTGAATCGAAGTGTACAATTATTCTTTACAATAGTCGTAAGACTGTTAGTTCTATACAATAGTCATATAAAAGTAAATGGTTACGTTATTAGTTACTTGAGTTATACAAGAAATACAATTTAATGTAAATGTACTTCAATCGATGATTGCTCCGTAGTTGTGCACTAGACGTATTGTGTTTGAAGTAGTATTCGTTTTTGAAATTGACATTTTATAAATATTTTACATCTTTAAACATTTAGTTCAATGTTATTTTTTTGTTATTAAAAAGAAGTCATATTGCAATAAAGTGTTAGTTTTTAAGTAATATATCTATTTTAAATTAAATAAAAACATGTGAAGTGTTGTACAGACTTTTTCATTTGGACATTTTTCTTCTTCAACGATTTACTTACAAAGATTACACCTCATTCTATATTCAGGTATTATATTTTTTTATTCACATATAGCTTTCATACGAAAAATTAATATAAATATAATTTTTAGTGTTTTTTTAAATAATACATACACACACACATATATATATATATATATATATATATATATATATGTGTGTGTGTGTGTGTATGTACTTGAAAAGTTGTCTATAACAAAATGTATTATAATTTTTTATATTAACTATTTTTGGATAAAATTTGATATATAAAAATATTTTTTAATTTTCCCATGTATCTCATGTATATTTTTATAAAAATGCTGCATTATCTCTAATATATGATTCATGAGACAGTTAGTGATCCTTTCCTGTATTTGAGAATAGAAGGCAATTAAAATGTATAAAAATAATATTTAAAGTCAATATTTTCATAGGTATCAATGCTCAGCTTTCTTTTTTTTTAATAATATGAGATACTAGAAACAGTAGTGCTGTTCATCTATCAAATATTGTAAAATAAATGTATTTTTTCTGTACTATTTTCGAAAATTACAATGTTATTTGAATATTTATAATAATTCTGATTGAATATTAAAAATTTGCTTTTTTAAAATATTTCAGTAGATGGTTGAATGGCAGACTGTGGTTATTAAATCATTATTTTATGTCATGTGATAATATCATATACGTTTAATATTTAATAGTTATTTTTTATTTTAATCTACTTCAAATATATATATATATATATATATATATATAGAGAGAGAGAGAGATATATATTTATATATATATAAAGAAATTAACACTTTTATATTTTAATATAAAAGTGTTAATACATACATACCATATATATATTTATATATACGCTCATAAATTTAGTATTTGAAATGTATACATAAGAATAACTGTATAGATTTCTTCTATTTTTTTTTGTATTGTGTAACACTGATTTTCTTTATCTAACAAATATTCGAATAAATGAATGGGAAAGAGTAGCAGTAAAATACATTTATCATCTGTTTACCACATTGTTTATTTCTGAATTGTTTCGTTCTGGTGATTACATAATTCCAAAACAGATGAGATACACTGTAGTCTATTTAAAATATTTAGTTCTGTAAATATTTTATAAAACATAAATTATACTTTTGAAGAAGTGATACATTAAGAAAAAATAGATACTTGTCTTCTTTTTTTTACAACTAGAAATATGTTTCTGTTAGGAAAACAAAATAATTAGAAACATTATTTCTAAGAGCATTTTCTTTTATTAAGATAATACTGATATTTTTAAATTTTTATATTATTTTGATCTAAAAATTACTGAAACCAACATAAATTTGCTTTTAAATTTCTCTAAAATTATTCCCATAATATATATATATATATATATATATATATATTCTTTTTTATAACATTTTTCCATTGTTTAGATATTTTCTTCATGCTTATCTTTCTGTTTTTTATTCAGTAATAACATGTCAAGAAAAATGATTTGATTTACAGTACTGACATCTAGAATATGTTGTATGATAAAGACAGTTTAAATTTTGTAAACTGATACCAGTTTTTTTTAAAAAAAATACTAAAATTTAATATAATACACGTAGTTAAAAAATAATAGACACAAATATTCTGACAGACTAAACAGTTTACCTAAATTTACATTGAAGACATTTAATGACCATTGCGTGTGTTATCCATAAATCTACAATTTTGTTTATATATTCATAACTAACGGTAATAATAAATTAAACACTTCATAAACACTTTCAAAACAAGTATATATTTGTACCACGTATGTGTGCAGGAAGTCTGTAGTTAAAAATACAAAATAACATACACATATGCGTTTCAGTTTTTGTTAAGTAGTATTCTTAAGCTATTATTAATAAAATATTGTTAGCCATCAATAATTAACACATTGAAAATAGTGTAGTAAGTGTTGAATACAAAGGAAGTTGGGTATAAATTGTTAATAATTTTATAAATAAAATTTGTTATAATGGTATAATTACAATTTAGTTATGTATGTAGATTATATATCAAAAAAAAAGTTTATAAATGAAATTAATATAACTGCTGGTAATGATAGTATAAGAAAATTAATTAAAAATTGTAACTCTATTCAGTACAAAATAAATAACACGAAAGTATGTTATGAAAACAATTTGAGAAAACAACATATTTTTCTTGAATGAATTATAAGTATGAAATATTTTTCTTTATTAAAATTTCATTTTATACGTTTAAAAACAGTTAACGTTTATAAAAGTATCTGAAAATGTTAATAAATAAAATATACATAGCGGTGTATATTATTAATGAATTTCGGGAGAATAAATGATTACGTTTGATTATATCATAATAATTATCATTAATCTATGTCAGTCTTTCGTTAGATACGAGTAATGTCTTTTTTCGTAATCAAAAATTATTATTACTTACGGAAAATAAATAAAGTATAATTTAATTTGTGTAAGTAGTGGGTCGATACAACTTCAAACAATAAGTCTGATGGAACAACTTAATTTACTGAAATATTTAAATGTTATCTTTGTTGATATGAAACTGTTTAAAATTAATTTTGAAAATCCAAAAATTATCATTTAGTCTAAAGATCTGTGTATAGGTAAAATTTGGGTGTGTATACATGTGTGTGATTGGATCGTTATTCCCTTTGAAAGCATTTTAGATTGAATATAATTCTAGATTTATGTGCGACTCAGAGGGCATTAAGTGTACGTCACTAATATTTTGATAGAAATATCGAAACTGTTCATAAATGTCAAATAATTTTTATGTTATGATGGTATTTTATATCATTTATTAGGAAATTTACTAACTAATGACTGTCATTTTGATATCGGAAATTATTAATAGTTGAAAGTTTTTAAAGGAAGATGATATTTTTATCTAGAATTGATTTATACTGATTAATTTTTAGACTCTCAATGTATTTTGTATAAGCTAGTGTGTGTCTAGATTATATATATATATATATATATATATATATATATATATATATATATATATATTCGCGTCATTACATATGCATTGAAATGAAACGATATGTAATAAAAGACAAGCTCATATTTTAAAAAATAAACTTTTCGTGTGACATATGATTATGAATTTATAATAACTTTAATGTGGGTGTTTTTTTTTCTAGAATAGTATTTCCTGTTCGAATAAAATTAGCAAACCAAAATAGAGTTTATATGCTGAATTTACATTAAAAAGAATGCTAAAGTAATTTGTTATCAGTTCTGTGAAAAAAAGATGTTACTCAAGCATAAAACATAAAAAAAGTAAAGTATAATTTTAATTTATATATCACGTTACATGTATATATTTATAATATAGAGCGTTTTATTAGGGATAAACCACAAACTCAAATACATAACTTATCCAATACATTTAGAAGTCAGATCAAGAGTCGAATCAAAGGTTAATAGTTAATTAGAAATATACGACCTCTGTGTAAGATACGCGAGCAGTAGTTCATATGTTCAGTCGGTCAAACAGGCAGCTGTATCGAGTTTACAACCTAATAGTTTGTTGTGAAGGGGGGGAGGGGATAACTATTACGCTTGTATCTGATCTCTAATGTATTGCCTTCGGGCGAACGTCATCCCCCTCTCGAGCACAAGACGTTTATAATATTATATGAATATACATGACGGGAAACGTTTTAATCTAGAAATGTGTGTACAATATTCCGTTTCTTTTACACGAAAATATACATTGATAACATCACAATCAATCAAATACGCCAAACAGAACGTATCCTCTAACTGTATAATTAACAATAAAAGAATTATAAATAAGTTATTTTTTATATAAATCTTATTTCTTACACACGTGTACTGATTATAATGTTCATTTTGTATGTAGTTTTTTTTACTTTTATATTCAGTTAAATATACATACATACACACACATTATATATATATATATATATATATATATATATATATATATATATATATATATATATATATATATATATATATATATATATACATGTACATACATACACACGACTTTAAATGTTCTGACCGTCCATCGATCGTATCGTAGATGGTTACAATCAGTAATTCTTATTCAGATTTTATCAAAGATCATTTAAATAAGTTAACAGTATAGTGAGTTACTAACTTTTACAGGCCAAGGTTAACGCCTGTTCTGATGAAACGAGAAAAATGAATCTGGAATAATAATAACCTCGACCTATCTTAGCTTCATTTTAATCATGTAGCTAGCTGATTTTTTTTAAAAAACAGTTGATATTAATCATTGAAGAATACAGTATTAAATATTTCTCTAACGATATAATTATGAGAAAATGTTTAAATTTTAATGTTTATAAATAAAATAGATTTGTATAAACTTGTGTGCAAGTAAATCTTATTAATAGACAGATATGAAATATGTACATATAGTTAATTGTGTGTCTAATTGTTTTGAAGATAATCTTAATAATAACTTATTTGGACATCAATTCTAGCAGTAGCGGTTTTAATAATAAATAAAATACTTTGTTTTGTATCGATTTATTTTTCAATTACATATAAATTCTGTTAATGATGAAATGAATTGTATCTCACTTGTAATTCATCGTAGATACCAGCTTTTTAATAAAAGATTAAATATTTTCTATCAGATATTTGTAATTTTATGATAAGAAGATATTTTTATTATCGATAAAATTCTAAATAAATTTTGTTTTTCCGAATATTATTACTTTTTATTCTCTCTCTCTCTCTCTTAGTGTATATATATATATATATATATATATATATATATATATATACTATAACCGTAAATCTAAAAACTAATATGTCCCCTCTTAAATAGAGGTAACTATTTTTTTGATTATCCTTTTAATTCACAAATTAATATTTATTTCACAAATCGTTTTTTGTTTAATATATAACATTTACTTTATTAACTGTTAATTCTAAATTTAATTTTATGTAAATCAACATATTTGAACCGAACTATTTTTTAAAAGTAATAAAGTACAGTTCAAAATCCAAATAGTATTTTTAACAAAACCGTAATCGAAGTATTTAATATTAAATTTACTGCTTTGTGTGCGTATATTGATAGCAACTAGCAGCAATGTGATATTCGTGAAGGAATTCATGTAATATATAGAACAAGTGTTAATAACTGCCTCCCTCTAACTTTTTAAATATATGAAGTATGTTCCGGGGACGAAAAAAGCGAAGAGTGTCGATTTTTCCGCACGGTCGCGTGTGATTTAAGTACGCTTTTAGTAAATCTCATCAGTAAAGTCTATAATACACGCCATAAAGATAAAATACATTCTCTCCACATCGCCAAATCCCTGATTAATATCGCAAACAGCAGCGAGCTGGGAGTAGTTTCGCAGGCCTGTTTTAAAAAGAGAACTGCAGGCATCAATCCGAGAATTTATGGTGATAGGCTCAAAACAATCGATGACCCTACTCACAGAAGCTTTGCAAGCAGAGTTTGATGATAAAACTAAACGACTGTATAAAATTACCCCAGCGGGTAACGAACCTAAGAATCCTGACTGACATCATCGACATGAACGAAGCAATAAAAACTACAGATATCTCATTGAGTTTTGCTGAAGCATTCGGTTGGACAGGATGAAACCAAAAGAATAAAGATCAGATCTGACTTATTTCTTTGCAGTCGTGTCATTGATGCACTGTAGCCGAGATGTTTGAATCGACGGTATTACAGTGAACTAAGTTAGTGATATCTTACATTTGAATCGAATAAGTTATAGCCGAATTAAACATGTTGTAAAAATCGAAATAAATCCCTTCCTCGAAATTGTAAACTGTAGTTAAAATGATGACAAAGTAACGCGACACAACTGGAATCATGTCAAAGTTTAAAAATAATATCGCCGAATTAAATTGCTTTATTAGAATTTCTGTTTTCTATACACGTTATAAAATTGAATCTTATTGTCAAAAACCAATATGTTTACATTTTATTACAATGACATTTTTATTGAAAATAAAATAATAGTTAAAGTTAAATTGAAAAATTTGCAAGGATCGCTTTAAAATAATCATTTTTTAACATTTTAATGCACATATCAAACATACAAAATACAAAATTCTTTAGAAACATTGTTCTTTTAGAAAACGACACGAACATATAAAAACACTATTAAGTAAATTCGTATAATTAGAATTATATAATAAAATAGATACTTTTTAGTTATATAACTCAATATAATACTATTTTTTTTTATTTAATTAATATACAGACAATTTTTAATATGTATATTGATTTTTGAAAATGTTTACACATTCAATACATTTATACTGTTTATATTTTTTTTATTACTTGTAATTTTTTTGTTTTCATTTGAAGGTTTATTTTATAAACCAAAACTAAAAATATAACCAAAACTTTTCTTCGGATGTATATTTGTCAGTTATTTTTTTCAAGTTTGATAGTTATTTCAATTATTTTGTAATGTATGTTTTTGAATACAGTATTTTATATCATCAATAATACTCTTGCTTGTATTTAAAAATGTAATGTTTGTTTTCCTTATATTACTATATTTGAAAAATATCAGAATGAGTTATAAAAGAAGATTGAAAATCTTGTTAGTTTCTAAAATTGGTTAAAAACTTTTGTGAATTTGTTAAAGAAGAAATCAGTAGAGGCAAGGTCTGGGGAATAAGGCCGATGTGGAAGCACTTCCCAATTCAGGTCAGAATTTTTTTGCGTGATGAACACTGTGTGGTGCTGGAACACTATGCTACCTCTTCTGACTAAATGCGGTCGTTTTTCTTGTATTGCCTCATTCAATTTGTCAAGCTGTTGACAATACCTATCTGCAGTCACAGTTCCTCTGGATTTTAAAAGTTCATGATAAATTATTCCATGAGAATTTCACTAGACACATAGCATTGTTTTTTTTTTATTGGTAAGACTTGGTTTTGCGATCGTTTGAGAAGTTTGTCCAGGAACCACCCAACTTTTTTTCCGTTTATTATTACTTTGTAATTTCCAATTTTCATTATATTATTCATATATATATAATATAGTATCGATAATATTAAAATACACTATTTACTTATAAAAAACATTCAAATTGATCTTAGATTTTCTTAAAATAATAATCATTCAGGTAAAATAATAATTTTCAATTTATTTAAAAACTAATCATATTTTTTCAAATATATTTTATTAATTAGTTATTTGTGTGTATTTTTACATTTCAAAAACATTCATTGATTTTAATAGTGTTTGTAAATAAATATTTATGACAATAATGTTTGCATAAATGACTATCTTCACTGAATCTTTTATAACTTTCAATAGATTTGTTATGAACAATAGTCATTGTTCTTAAAAGTATATAAATTAAAAATACAGTAAAAAATTAATCATGAATGACATGATTGGACGGAGAAAGTCATTTTTAACGTTCAACACATTCAAAACGTTGAAAATATAACGTTTATCATCTAACTAACATAAATCATATATCGAAAAAAAATCGTTGCGTTATCATCCATCAATTTAGATCTATGTTTGCTTGAGGTGAGAAGATAGTAAGTGTAGAAATGTGGATGCGTTATGGCATATAACTTTCGATAAAAATATATATCTATCGTGTCCGGCAATTTGTCAATGAGCCGACAGCTTTAGCGGACCAAATGCCGACAGTCCCCTTTTCTGAACTCACCACCGAGCCGAAAATGTTCTGATCGTATCGATGGTAGTTCTTTAGAAAATGATCAAGAGCCTGTCCACATAGTACACAAACATACGCTATATATTATCGAGTGGCCGCGAACTTTGCGAGATGGCAATTCAAGAAAATATGGAATCGTCTACAACTCTTCTCACATACACAAACAACCGTATAATATCGTATTGACACTGTGAACTTTTCACGACGAACGATTCGAATACAAGACATGACGTATTTGTTTTATAGGGTGCTCTTATTTATTAGAATAAAAATTATACTGACATTTACTGATACACATATTGGAATTAACAAAAACTTCAGTTCGTGCACAACATACATTTATATATATATATATATATATACACACACATACAATATGGGATCTTTGTACATATGTGTGTATAAAGTTTGAACAAAAATTGTTTATAAAATATAAACATTAATTAAAAACATTTAATAAATTTACCTGTATAATTCATAAATTTGGCAAATTAGTTTATTTGAAAATTTATGAATTTTACAAAACGAAATATTTAAATTTTTCCAATAAATACAATTGTTATATTTAAAGGAATTGAATGTAGAAATATTTATTTTTAGTAATATGCAATTGTTAACATTCTGAAAAACTCTATGTATTTCCAATAACATGTTATGTTTTCTAATATTATATTAGCTAAAGAACACAATCAGTATATTCAATCATGTTCATAAAAAGATAACATTTTTAAAACATCTGAACTCTGATCTTTCTAAATATAATTTATGAGAAATTGACTAGTATCGTTTTTTTTAAAAAAAAAACGTCTGAAAAATTATTGACTACTGTTTCATATTTTATTTAAAGGAACAGTGAGTAATATTCATAGAGATAAAACTAGTGTAGGAAGAAACGAAAATGTTTACGAATCGTATGTAGTTTTAGGGATTTATCTATTACTATTGAATAATTGTTTATAAATATACTGTCAGATCTATGTAGTATTTAACTTATAAAAACATTATAAATTAAAACAAATTAATGAAATTATCCAATTATTTATGTTGAGTTAGTATTTATATACATTGTATTATAATATAATCTGTATTATAAAACAATGGTGGGGAAAATGCGGCTCGTAAAGCTACTCTGTGTGGCTCTCGAGACAATATTTGCTTTCATTGCCATTTTTCCTAAATTTTAATATTAATAATCTACAGTAGTATAGTATGTACAAACATTAAAATATTTTATATGTAAATGGGTAATTCACATTATCTGTTCAAATATCCATATGAATATTATATATCCAAACTGATGTTTAATGTGACTGTACGGTTATGGACAATCCTTAAAAAAGATATGAAACTAAACAATTTTGTTAATTAAGACTTACTGAATGCAATGAAACCAAATTCAAGACGAGTTATTGTGTAAATTTTTGAGAAAAATATTTTTAAAAATGCAACTTTAAATACATTTATAAATACAATTTTTAAATAATATTTTCTGTATCTTTTGAACATTCAAAATGTATGAAAAGTATAATGTGTGGCTCTTATTATCGAAGAAATTGCACACTCCTGTTATAGGACTAAAATTGTATACAAACAGTAATGCATAATAATTAAAAGAAGTAAACCTTTTTCCAATTAACTGTTTATTATAGAGTGACAAAAAAAGTTTAAACTTAGAAGAAAAAATAAAGAAAATTAAATAAAATTATCAAAAAATTAATATCATTACGCAAAACCGTTTTATAATTCTATAAAAGTACAAAATTTCAAACATATCTTTTATACCAATACATTTTTGTGTAAAAAATTGTGAAGGTTTAGTTGTTTATTTTTACAAAATTAATATAAATTCAGCGATCACTTTTTATTGTCTGTACAATTTGTGAAATAAAGAATCTGTATTGATTATTTCATTTTTTTAAATGAAAAATCGATCAATAATCAACTGTTAATCTATATTTAATTAATGTAGACCATCAATGCGGTGAACTAAATTTGGAGAAGTATTTTATATCATGTAATGCTAATGGTTTTTTCTTGTTTTTTTTTCTTTCTTCATATTCTGAATAATCAAATTGTCGTTTAATGATGACAATGACACTATTTTTAATTGATTTTTATAAAAAAGTTCACACCTTTATAATTAAGTTTGTATGCTTCATAGAAAAAAGTGTCATTGAGAAAATTGGCACTGCTTATTCATCGATTTTATTGTTTTTTGTCCTGAAATGAGATTGTGGGTTGTAATGTAACATTCAGTACAGTCCATCTACGAGCTATGTTTTTTTTTTTGTATCGTTGATTAAATTTCTGATTACTATCATTTATTAATAACACATATGATAATCCTAACCAAATGACTAATACACTAGGATAAAACTTTGAACAAATGTGTCATGATTCAAAATTGGATATGTTATCATCGTTCGTTTAGAAAGACAGACAATCTCGAACAAAAAACACTTTAGATTTTTATCTTAACAACGCTATAAAGTAATTGAAATAAAAACATGTTCAAATAACGTATTATGAAATAATTGAAAAATTATGCAAAATAAAAAAAGCAAGTGAAGTGATTAATTAATATTAAGGAAAAAAAAACGTACCGTAAATGGTTCACTGGACCATGTTGTAAAAATGCTTAATAATAATATTCAGTATATTGACGAGGGAAATGTTACACAACAACATTAAAAAGCATGTAAAACAACTCATGAATAAAAAAAGCATGTATTAATTGTACTTTGAGTTGACCCTTTGAATGTACGCATTTAACGTTGACACAATTGTGTATTTGGATTTTTGTAGGGATTTTATGATTTCAAAATGAAAATGCTTGTATGCATTCATACGGTATATTTTTTGGTTTAAATAGGAAAATGCCTTTATATATATATATATGCGTTTATTTTTGTTTACAAAACTAATATTCCGAATGAAATTTAAGATAAAACAACATGTGTCATAGTTTTTCCATCTTTGTTATTTAATATATGCAGTTGTGAGTACTTTTGAATATGAATATAAAGAGGTGCTTTACAATCTGCTTATATGCAAATGTAAACAATATCGTTTTGTAAAACTAGTGAGATGTGACAGATTCGAACGATATTATCTTTACTGAACAAGTGTGAACTGTAGCCTGCAGTAGATTCCGTTACTCTTTTCAATTTGAAGATTTTTAAAAACATGTTCGATAACATACTTAAGTATTTCTTGTCATATAAAAATATCAAACGAGATATTTATGTGAGGTTCAAATTTATTGTCGTTTGTTTCTTAAGATTGTATTACTAGGTGTAAAATGCAATTCTGTTTTTTTTTGTTCGAATCAATTGTCAATTATATATATATATATATATATCAAAGAACTGAAAATGTGATATTAAAAAGCAAAAAAAATAATATCATGCATGCAAAAAAGAGCAATAAAAAGTATAATAGAAATCCAGTTTTGCTATGCATTGAATATCAAAATAAAACTATTTGTCATATGAATGCGATGTTAACGGTGATAATAGTGAAAATTTTATAACTTTTAAAGTGAATGTTTCAAATAGAGAATTTGCATTCAAATAGAAGTCAAATGAAATTGTTTGTAATAAATACTATCGTGCATTTGTGAATCAACTACTTCAACCAAACGACATTACAGAGATACTAGATTGAAAACACTCGTTTATGTACACAAAGGGAAGATATGGAATCTGAAACCCTGTGTGTATTGAATGCACGATGACAATTTAAATGCATAAAATTCCAAGATATGAAGATATAACTATACTGTTTAGAAATGAATGCACACATATACACATTTATGCTTACGTGCACGCGATCAACATTTCTACACACATAATACGCATATATATATATATATATATATATATATATATATATATATATCAAACTATAAAAATGCTAATAAAATTTTATCTGCAAAAAAATTCAAAATAGGGCTGATTTCAATGCTTTAAAAATTCTATTAATTCTTCAACAAATTTACAAAATTTCAATTATCTATACCTTAGCTCTCTAAAGATGTTGATATCGTCATCTCAATATAAATAAATATCAATCAAAAATTATCAATAATAATTTATTCAATATTTGTGATCAGATTTTTTTTAGTTTGTTGAGTGAGAAAATAAATCATCTGAAAGATATTTAATTGTTAAAATACAGTAAGTTTTCTATATAAAAATATTTAACATTTTTTATAAATTAGTAAATGTAGATTAATTTTACATTTATGTCCTTCTATATTATGTTTACTAGGAAAATTCTAGATTTTAATATAAGTAATCGTATATAGTTTTAATAATTAAATTTATATAAATGTCATTCAATTGGTATTTTGAAAAATAAATTAATTTAAATAAAATCGATTAAGACAAACAATTTTAATTATATATATATATAACATATATATATATATATATATATATATATATTAATTATAAATATATATAGTTATTCTCTTATAGAGGAAAAATATGGTGCAACAATGATATTAAACGAGAGAAGTTATCAGGAAGACTTAATTATTTATCAGTTTAAATAATAGACACAAATGTTTATTATTTTAAATATTATCTGATTGAACGTCAAAAATAAAACAATGATTGTTTTCTTATAACAATAGTCCTTTTTAAGATACATTTAATTTTTATATCAACTTATTAATTTGTATTGTTATTGACAGTTTGTTGATTTATAACCATCCAATTATAATAATTATAAGAAAGTGTCCATTACTCACAGGAAAAAAGTGAATTAATTAATAAAAAAATATTTAATTAGTAAATAAATGTATTTATTTATTTGTACAGTTATATATATATAATTATAAAAAACAACGTACTTTAATAGGCCTCTATGACACCTAAAGATTATATTATGAATATGTTTATCGTTTTTCACGTTCAAATAATGATCTTTGATATACAGTTATCTAAAGTTTATAAAAAAATATTATTTTTATTGCAATCGTTTTTTTTGTACACCTATACTAAATAATAATAGTTTTTAATTTATAACAAAAATATAGTGCCTATGCTTCCCTTATTTATAATTATTAAGACTATTTGTAAGATAATATATAAATTATTTTTTGTGTCAAATATTAAACTTTATATATATATATATTATGTACAGCAAAATAATAATTAATTTTGACCTGTTATGGTATTTTAATAAATTTGGTTCTGGATATTAATCTTCTAGATATTTTATTAATTACTAAATTACAAATTAAAAGGAATATTTTCGAGTAAATTGATTAATTAAAATCACATGATGATAATCGACAACATTAATTTTAATATTTTTTGTAAGGTATTCATTTATTAAAAATTTTTTTTCTATACATTAAAAAAAAGAATAAAAATTTTTCTTCGTCGTTTTATAGTTATAAGTTAGCTAGTTGTCATTTGAAAGAACTGACATGTATGGGTGTGTATGTGATATACATACATATATATATATATATATATATATATATATATATATATATATATATATATATATATGTATGTAAATTAAATTCCATTTACTGTTGTTTATTTCTAATTTTATAAATATTTTTCATTCATGTACCATCTCCGTCGAGGCAACCACAAGTAGTAAAATATTATATGTCTTCTTATTGATATGATCTATTTTTATTGCCAAGAAGAGTGCTCTTTATGTAAGTAAAATTTTTAGAGCTTCTTATTTTATACTACTAGTGGACGTCTGGGAAGCATGTGTAATTTTAAAATATAATGAAATAGCTCAATGTCTTTAAAGTTTCTAAGAAATGTATCTTTTATTCAAACATGTTTATATATAAACTATTATATCGATTAAACCGTAATCTTATGTTTAATTTTGATTAAAAATAATAATGGTGTTTACTTAGCATAAAAAGAGGCTGTCTTTCGGTGTTATTTAATTCAATCTCATTTATAATTTTAAATGTCGAATTTTCAATTAGAAGACGTTAAAGAGATGGTCGGAATCAAAAATCTAAGTGTACATTTCTATAACTATGATTTTATTCGTGTGTTATTCAAATGGTCTTCGTCGTTTTGAATTACTTTTTTGACTACTAGTTTCGGCGTGTGTTCCATCTTCAAATAGATTTTAAATAAACCTTTTTTTGAGAGTGGCGAAGCAAATTATTATTGATTACATCAATGTATCTATTTTCTTTGTAAATTTCATTTTTCTTTTTTATTCTCTTTTTGAAGCGGAGAAATTAAAATTTATTGTATTATTTGTTTAATTTTATAATTTAATTTTTATTTTTAATGAATGAAGCTTGCGGTTTGTTTATTATAATTTTCACTTATTATACATTATTAAAATCTACCTAAAGATGGTACACATACCGAAATGAGTAACAGAAAATACAAATTCAATTGATCAAAAGAACGACGACTATCTGAATGGTTAAAAGATTTATAGTTATTTTTAATGGTAAAAACATAATATGATCTCTTGAAAATATTGGACTAAATCATATTGTTTGTTACTAAATAGATAATATTATACGAGTATACGTCAAATATAATCACAATCAATATTTACACGAGTTTGTATAAAATATCTAAAATTTGTAAATGAAAACATTTCTAACACTTATAAAAATATGTGTATTTTAACTAAATAATTATAATATTTTAATGAACATTTAAAATTGAAATACCGATTTATAATCAAAAAAATATATTTCTGAAAATAGTGATCTAAATGAGAGGCTTTGTCAGAGATAATAAAAAATGTTCAGAGATAATAAAAAAATGTTAACCGTGAAAACCTAATCGATCGTCATTTATAAAAAAATAGTATCAATTTAACTGTCCGGTAATATTTCAAACAGATCTTGAAGAGGTTAAATTTTTTGTATATATATATATATACAAAAAAAAATATATATATATATATGTATGTATATTATTTCTTATTCAAATAATAAATTTTATAAATACTTAGAGATAAGAAATGTTTGTTTGCACTGGGAGTAACGAAAATGTTATCTTTCTTGCTCTATTTATTACCGCAATAATTACTTAAAGCAACTACTGTGCATTTCAAATTATTTTTTTTAATATATATATATATACATGATTTAGCAAATACACATTTAATAACGATACGGAAATGACATTAATTTCGATTCAACATCTGAAAATGATACAGAACAAAGTTGTTACTAATGCCAGTTTCATTATCGCGGAAGTCGCTAGATATGTATATAGGGTCGCGGTCGTATGCTTGTTTGAGTCAACTTTTGCAGTATATACAAATATATGCAATAACCGGTAATAATGATTAGATGACCTGCATTTAAACACATGCGGTTAACTTCCATTTATATCCAAACTTCATGACCGAACGACATACCACTAACGTTTGGTCATACGCAGGTGAATTGTAGTTTTATGTATGTTTGTCAAATCATTCATACTAATGGAATTCCAATAATTTTCCGATTATAGTTTTTTTTTTATTGTTTCTTTTATAAAGATATTGATTTCAATACAGATAAGTTAACACAAGGTTAAGTTACAAAATGTATAAGAGTTAACATCATCGAGACATTGAATGCTATCATCGGTTTTAAATAACATAGAAAATAATTTAGAAATATATCTCATATACCTTTTGTATATATATATATATATATATATATATATATATATATATATATATATATGTTTCTGATAAAATCGAAGACATAATTAAATAGAGGAAAAATCAATTAAAACACGACATTGAAATATTGAAAAGAGAATAGTATTTTTAATTAGACTGTATTACACGAATACCAATTAGTTTCAAGAAATGTTTATATATATATATATTATACGTGTGTATAGAATTCAATATACTATTTATATAAAATTGTGATTGAGGAAAACATAAAAATATAATTAAATAAGGGAGAACCTTAATCGATGAATAGCATCTAAGTTATTATGACGTTCTCCTTTGTAATACAATATAATCTGATCTATGTTTATTTGTATTTAATGACGTATTATATCGTATGTAAAAAAAAGGTTAGAAAAAAAATAAGATTAGTGATCATTGTCTTGCTAGGTATACATGTGTAATGCGTAATATGAGTAGCGGACAGGTAATATCTTCTAAGGCTTTTCTATTACTGTAGGGGTATAAATAAGTCTCAAAAGTGTATATATATATATATATATATATATATATATATATATATATATATGTATATATATGTATATATATTATATATGTATATATATTATATATATATATATATATATATTTTATATATTTTATATATATATATATATATATATATATATATTTAATAGAGATGTAAATATTGATAGTAAATCTTTATAGAAATCTTTATTTTTTTTTACTGGTGTTTTGTGAATAGTATAACTTTCAATTAATTTAATTAACAATGAAAGCAAAATTAATATTTTCAGTGAGGTCATATTATTTGAGAATATTACTCATTGAGAAATTTTTATTAGTAAGTTATGAATTATATGTTGTGTTTTTTGATTTAATAAATTTCAATTACTGTAAAATAAGCACTCCCAAGTATAAATCCATATATATTTTATAGAAATTTATTTGCATTATTACATATTATTATTATTTTTATCATAGGTGAATTTTTTGAAAAATGAATTTTGCCATAGTGCCAGAACTGAGTTGTGTAAAAAATATTCATTTTATTAGTAACTTCCGGTTTGCTTTATAAAATAAAATAAGTCTTAATAAATTTAACATATTTTTCGTTTTTTACAGTGTTATCTTTATGTACTTTTCTTAAGTTTTTACTGTTTATTATAATAGTCACCTATTGAAATTTTACATGCAAATAGGAAAAGTATCAAGTAGTGCAAATTAATTTAAGGAGCACAGCTTATATTAAATACGGATGTGTAATAAATCCACAAAGAAATGTTTACATAATACATGGGTTTCTGATTGTGGTGTTTGAAGTAGTGATTTATTTTAAATATATAATTTTCTGATGAAAAAAAAATATTTGAATCAATAAACTTGTTTAATTAATCAACTTTTTACAACATTTTAAATTGACTGAAACAAAGTATCAATAATATGTAGCATTTTTTTCATATTATTATTGTAAAATTGAAATTTATAAAAGAATATTCATTCAGAAGACTCTTAACGTGGTTAAAAAATAATGAAATTATTATTAAAAAATAATTGTGAAAAATATGATTAGTCACATTTAAACATCACTGTTGAAAATAATTTCTAATTGAACATACAAATTTAAATACAAACATTTTTATTTTAAAATTAATTTGAAACATTTTGGTATAATTGAAAATATATTACAAAACAAACAAACCAACAGTTCACATTAAACAACCAAATAGCTATAAACATATTCTCTCATCCTTTATTTGACGTCCTGTTAATCGACAGATTCGATCAATTGATACTGGGATAATAATTTCAAATATCCGAACTATCATCATTTCCCATCAATCGATGATCACTGATGCACAATGTTTTATGATGTGATCAATTTATTTACACCTATTTAATTTAATTCATGAATTTACAATTTTTCTATCGTCCTTTAATGAAACGTTTTCATTTTTAAATATTAATCGTTTTTATATTTTTTTTTATTTGAAATACTTTTGTCGTATTTATCTATTAAATTTATATACATATTTCATAGTTTCTAATTCATATTTATTCTAATAGTAATTAAGAATAATGTATTAATGGTATTAAATATTTAAATTAGTTTTAAATGTATTTTCAATGTTCTAAATTGAGTTTATTCACATATCGAAGGGTTGGCTAACCGATAAGTAGTTAATCAATAATGTTTGATGGATTTAATAACGGTATTAACATAATTTTTTTCCCTAAACAAAAACAAATAAGTTGTTATTAAAATTTAATTTTGTTTCTCCTGTAAAATTGAAAATTTATAATTTACATTAAAATAATTATCTAATCAAGAGGTAATCAAATATATATGTTATTAGTGTACTATTTTCAACTGAATTAAAAGTTATAAAGCAATTTCGAAGAACTGACATTACGGAAATTAAAACCGATGTGACAATAATTAAATGTGAGATTAAACCCACATAATAAAAGGAATAAATTATTGTTTGCACAAGGTCATAGAATCGAAATAAAGTACTGAATTTTCATTTTACAATACAGACTCAAACAAAAGATCGAAATCAGTGTTTCATCAAAAGAACAGTTATTGCTATAATTTAGTAATCAAGAAAGTGTCAACTAAAGTTCACGCAAGTGTCTTACTTCGCAGTAAATTACATGAATAAAAGAACCGAATACTTTTGAGAAATAATTGTGCAAATACACGAAGTCACTAATCACGGAATTGATGATTAAAATGGATATAAATAATTATTGTTTAACAGAATGAACCGTTAGCATATGTATGTAAAATAGGATAAGAATATAATGTGTACAGAATTTAGAATAATTATGCGATTAAATTATATTTATTTTTTTAATATTCCCTTTTAACGATTTCAACTTGAAATTGATTAGGGAATTACTTGAAATATTAGAAATTTTCTATACAACATTTTTAATATCTGTAATGTTTAAAAGTAATAGTTAGAATCACGTAATGAATAAGACTATTTTACTATATTAGAATAAATATTCATCCATTTTTTAGTAAATACTACATAGTACCTTGCCAATTATGAAAATTAATATTTGATATGATTTCAAGTTCGTTGATTTGATTGTTGATGGTAAATTTATAATTTTCATTACTTTGTTTTTGTAAAAAATACTTTTAAAAAATATCATGTATATGTTAGTGACCTTATGAAATATTATTAAATATTTTACTAATATGAATTAGTATTTTGACGTATTATAAACAGTTTTTTTACATTAGTTATTTTTTAAACGGTTTTCTTAGCAGTAAATTCATTTTTTTTTAATTAAAATCATCACATTTTAAATAGATCTTTAAAATATATTTTTTTAATATTCAAATAATTTAATAATTTCAGGTTTTAATTTTTTACTTAATTGATATTCTGTTAACTTTATTATATTTCTTAATATTCTATTAAATTCCACTGTTTTTATAATTATTCGAATTATTTTTATAAAAGATTGTTTTGTTTTGAAAGTATTGTGATTATTCGAATAATTTCTTTAGTATCTTCTCTATAAATTTCAATATTATTATTTAAATTTTTATCTTAAAGTAATTTGAATAAAATTAAAGGAAAAATATAACACATCTTTTATATTGTACTTCAAACATTTTCAGAGCCTATTTTCTAGTTTATAATATTTTTGTTAATTTTTATACTGCTCGATTTTACTCTTCGAATTTTTTCTTACTTCTAGGATTTACTATTTTTATACTTTTCAAGTATTTTGAAAATATTTATACAAAAAATTCAGTGTCTTTATGTAGATTGTGGTTTATTGTTAGTTAATAAAATATTAAATTAGTGTGTGTATTTGATTGGAAAAAACTCAATGAGTGATTCAAGGGTATAAACCTAAAATATTACAACAAAGTGTAAACAAGATATGAAAATGTATATTTTTTACTTTAATTCGTAGGATTGTTTTTATAGTTTTTAAATTTCCTAAGAAAATGAAATTTTATTATGTAATATTAATATTTTTAATAGTATTAATATATATATATATATATATATATATATATATATATATATATATAATACACATTAGTAATCAAAATATACCGATTGCATTAGTCTTCGATCGAAACCAGTAACAGTGTTGAACATTAGAAACAATACAAGAGAAACTGCATGTCAAACAATTGTCAACTACATTAGTCCACACAGTCTAGTCACCACATATCGAAAAGTCGTTTCAGAAGTTTGTCGAGTTACTTTACTATCTGGGTAGTGAGTTGGTGAGTTGCTTAACTACTTAAGTAGTTTCGACTTGGGGAAGAAGTTTCGTGGAATTAAGTTTTGCAATTATGTTGACTAAAAACGCAACGTTATGGGAATGCTTCGTAACAGTAGATATTCACTCATAGACGACAGAACGGATTCTGTTGTCGATTGGCTGGTCCGCTATTAAAATACAGTAACAGTTGTGAAGTGTTATTGCACACATATAAATGTATATATTCGCAAGCTAGTATGTATGTATAATGAAATGCAAGATAAATTATTTATTGTGCATGAAGTAATTTCGATAATAAAGTTTACGATTTATTTCATTTAATTTGAATTATTATTGGAATTAATCAACATTATTATAATTGATGCAGAACGTGTCTATTAAATAAATAGAAGACTCTTAACGACCTTTGTTTTTAACTGTCACTCAGAAACATTTATGTCATCATTTTATATAATTTTATTTACTACACGTTTCATACATTTTTACAAATTTGTGATATACTCTATTAAATAAATGCCGGGGCACAACACGGGTTATCTATTACACATATTGATTTTTTTATTTATTAATAATAATTTGTGTTTTTTTTCAACCTTATAAATACATATAATTATTTATTAGTTACTTGAAAAATATACTTATATTAAATAAATATGAAATAAAATCTCCTTGGTATTTATATATATATATATATATATAAAATATTGCTACTAATATGCGTTTTAAATTTTTTGAATTTGTTAATTATAAATTAAATATATTTAGTTAATGTTTCTTAAATACAATGTTATATTCTGAATGAATATATATGATATAGGTTATATAATATCTATATTCAAAAATCAGATAATACAAAAGACAATTTGAAATCATTTGTTATAAATTGTATTAATATAAATATTTTTTTCGAAAATGTCCAATATTTCTTCTCCCTTCTTTTTAAGTGAATAAAACACAAATGGTTTATTAAATTTAAACTAGATTTTCTTTAAGATATCTTTTCAAGCTATTTAAATAACTACACATATCTAAATCTGTTTAATACGTTTACTTAAGCCAATTTTTTATATTTTTGACAAAACTTTGCAGGTCAATGTCCAAATTGAGACATGTTTGAATCAAATTGGCCTAACTTACTTTCTACAGAAATTATGTTTTCATAAACAATACAAAAAGTATACATCCAAATGTATTTAGAAATATGTTTGTATTGGAATATATTTCTTATAAAAAAATCCTTAATTGTGAAAAAATTCTACAGTTTTTATTTAAATTATAAATTAAACATATAAATGTAAATAAAAATATTTCTATTTCTCATTTCATGAATTGTAGTTAATAAGAAAGATGAGATTCGAATTTGAGACATTGATTAATAACTTTAATGCAGCCATAATAAAAATATTTCAGTAAATAGTCATGAAATAAATTATTTTCCAAAAATTGGATTTTCACTTCTTAGAAACCACACAAAAATGTTTTCTGTTCAAAAATTCAATAATTGATTATTGTTCTTTCTAATTTCTCTTATTTGCATTTCGATGACGATACCATTGTCTTCTGTGTGGTAATAATGCTTTACTATGCTACTGAAGAAGATTTTTCTGTACTTTTTTTAGCACATTTGTTTACTTTTCAGAGTGAGTTTATTTGTAAAAGTGAATTTAGCTACAGTGATACTATTTAGAACTATGAATAAAATATATATTAAAAAGTCATAAAAGCATTTATTTTTAACGTAGTATCTTTTAATCAAAATATATTAAAAAATTTCACCAATAAATTCCATTTTTAAATTATTTTTTTATAGAATCTCGTTTCTATATTTCTAAAATTACTCATGATTAGACTATATAATTCGAACAAAATCAGCATATAAGTAGAAAATTTGATTATTAACTATTAATTTAAATAATTTTAAGTGCTTAAATTTATCCAAATTTAAATTCTAAGACAAATAAATGTTCCTTTCAAATATGTACATGTTTTTGCAAAACAGTTATATTAATTCATGCTCGAACTTATCACTTCTTTCAACTTTTATCAGATATATGTATTCCAGTAATAAATATTTCCTGTCTTTGTGTTGAAACAATCCTTATGAATTATAAAACAGGGAAAATCCATATCAACAGTTTTATTGATACATATTTTCATTACACAAACATAAATTCCTGATATTCGAAAGTAACGATTTTTATATAGACATTCTTGTACCAAGCCACAGAATGAAATTAAACATTGTTTTAAAAGTATTTCACAGTAATTATTTTAAAAATTGAACTCATTAAAAGTACACTTATTATTCAGAACAAATATTATAATTGTTCACTATAATACTCATCCTTATTAGTGGTTTCGAATGAATCATGACTCTCTTTGGATAACTGGTCATTTTCATTCAGTAAGTAATTAATTCCTTACGTACTTTTCAAACAATTTCATAATGAATATATATATACTGAACATGGAAAATACATATAACGTTGAATAGTTTTCCAACACCGATACCGTTATTCTAGGAATAAGCAAATACCATTGGAGTATAAAAAGAGGTCAATTTTAGTAGAAGTTTTCTCAGAAAAATACGCGTATAATGGACTGGAAAATACTGTGAATAAATACGTCATTATAATATATATTCATACCTTATATATATATATATATATATATATATGTATATATAGAATAAATTAAGTAGACATCGGTGTATATAAATTTCGGAAGCTTTTATTTACTTAAAGTCTTAATGTCAAGAAGATTTGTAATATGAAATAGTAACTTACCTTATTTAAAATCTGGATTTCTCTCTAAATTTTTATTTTTTCTCATATTTGCATTTTGAAAATGTGTACAAAATTAGGTTCAATTATAGTGAGCAAAGATATAACGAATTTACGATTATATTTTTACAAGAATTTTGGTTCATACATGTTTCCATTCAAATATCCATCTTTATAACAAGCCCATTTTACAGATCTGCTGAACAAATTTGGTTTACTCTAAAAACTTTATACTTTATTTAATTGATAGTTAACTCAATTTTTTCAAACAAGTGATTAGTAACTATCATGTGTGTCCTCAGATAGAAAATTGTGTATATATCTGTCTATATTATTATTATTTTAATGTGTGTTCGCATATTAAAATAATATATATATTTCTATTGTTATTAGGTGTTTATGCAAACTGTATTTAAATTTGAGATTATTTTTTTACAATACATAATACTTTTTAAAATGAGTTAATATTATTGAACTGAATGAGTTAATAATATTATAAAAAAATAAATAATATTTAGACGAACTTGCCTGTGATATATTAAATTATATGGAGAATATAGTTGATTTTCGGAATTCGCTAACAAAGTTTATCTATAATTTAATATTAAATAAATAACAATATATTTCTTTCGTTATACTTTTGAACTTGTAATTGAATTACTAATTTACTTTTTGTATCATACATAAGAGGATTATTAATCGAAATGTGTATTAAATTATGCTAAACTTAATAACAGTTGAATAAAGTAATTTATTTTTTTATTTATGTATGATTAATGTGGATTATTTTAATAATGAATATTTTATTGAAATTTGTAATGTCGAATATTATGTATGTATGTATATATATATATATATATGTATATATATATATATATATATATATATATATATATTAAAGGTAACGAATATTAGAAATTGATCAATACATAACTGTAAAATGTATAGTTGGTTTGCCTTCTCGAATTTGAATGAACGACGTTTATTTACGGAAGTTTGTGTGACTTTTTCCTCGAAAGTGATTAAGTTAAATCTGTTCATAACGAATAAAAAAGACATTTATCACATCTCAAACTTTTCAAACTTTTCTTCACGAATCATAAATCTGCAGCATAAAGTTTTCAATTAACAATCTGCTCGGTAAGCTCTCGGATGCCATCAACAATAATGATTATGAATAAAAACGACATCTTCCGGTGCTTATCTTAATCATCAGTAAAGAACGTGGAACCCAGAACAGAAAATACCTCGTCCCGTCAGACTCGTTCGTCTTGCTAACTAATGAACGACCAAACCGAAGTCGGACCGAAACTCCACACTCATGACTACCACTTACTCGATGGGATTACAGTCACCCTTAATCTTGATTCATTTCAAAATCATTGCTACATGACGTTGCATCCTCTCTTGTTTTTGATTGGAATGCTTTTATGTATGATTGTACACCGACAACCTTTACATCATAATTTAATTTTGTATTTTGTTGTAGTGTTTTCATCGCTTGTTATACTTTGAATTGTTTCTATAAAGCAGATAACTTTTAGTCGATTGGATCACTGCTTCTCTTTTTTTGAATCTGTAATAACATAAAAACTTAATTTATTCAAATCATATTTTTATAGGCTTTAATATAAATAGATTTGTAAAAAAAAATGTAACTAAACTTGATTTAATTTCGTATAAAATTGTTCTATATTTTATAATTAAATGTAGTAGATTTTAATTTTTAGATTTATTTAATATGAAAGCAATTAACTATCATTTAAATTTGAAATAATTTAAAAAATTACATTTTGATCTACTTATACGTTTAATATTTATACATTTTAATTAATGTAATATCATATTTTTAATTTTTCGTGAAAACTAATAATTATAAACATTTGTAAAATAAAACAGAACTATTTGAGCATCTTTGCGATTTATTTTATTTTATTATTGAATTCATTCATGAAAAAATACTATTGATACACCAGTAATCACTGAAGCAATTGCTTTTGGTGTTACGATTTTATAAAAATGCTACTCCGGAACAAATTGCGGTTGGGTTTATTTCCAGTTACAGCAATAAATCTGCGGCGAAATTTTATTGCCATTTGACAGATTGTAGCTGTCTGACGTTATTATATTTTATATGTTAATTTATAGTTTTCATGATATAATACTTAATCACAATCCATTGAACTACTTCACACTTGTGTGAACAAAGTAAATATAGTTTTATTATTGATGAGAGAACGATTTTTTTTTTATTAAATTGGAAAAGTATAAAACTATGAAACTATTAAAATATAAATGACAAATAAATCATACAAATGTTTGTTATTTGTTTATACTTTTTTGGAAAGATTACTTATTTTTATACATATATATATATATATATATATATATATATATATATATATAAGATGTTTCAATCTGAATTATACACTTAAAAATATTGATTATTACTTCATATTATTGAATCAAATAATTTAGTAATAATGTTTACAAATTTAAATTGATTTCTTTTAAGAATTATCGCCTTCATATAGTACTTTTTTGATGTTTCCCTTTAAGTTACTTCTAATCTGTTGGTACTTAAACATAAATTTAAAAAAAAAACATTCTTTTCTATCTGTTTTTATAGAGTATCTGCTTTTAAAGGTTATAATTTAAAATGGAATAAAAAGACAGTTCTTAATAAATATTTTTATTACAAGAGATTCTATAACGAAGGATAAAAATATAATTATTAAGTAATATTTTATATTCGCAACACATTGCTATAACAATAAGTTGGTTTAAATTAATGCTTTTAAATTGAGGATAGTATTTCTTACTACAAAATGACTTCAAAAATCTTGTGAAAAATTTAATCTATCATATTTTAAGGGATGGGGATGATGATATTATTTAACGTTCATCTATAACGTTCAATACTATCATCAGTAAGTAGTATTCATTTCAGGCAATTTCAGTTTTAGCGAATGTTGAGTGAAATTTAGATAAATTTTCCGAGTTGTATGAAGTACAAGGATCTTATTAAATTATTTATTTAAAAAATAAATAAATAATAAAATAACATTAAAACAAATTGTAATTTTCTTTTGTAATAGTTAATAATAAAGGAGTCAGTAGGGTTCAGTTACACAAATAAATATAAAATATTTAATTATATTTTTATTTATTACAACGCAAAAACTTTATATTTTTCGTAAATATAAGCATGAATTAGAACAACGCTGTAAATATAACTCAGGAAGTTAACTTCAGTGAATAAAGAGAACGATATAACTTATATGTTATGAAATGAGTACGATTGAACACGTAGAGGTTGAGATCAGTAGTTTAAATATTTCTGTCATCTCTTCCATACCCTTTCTTATTTCTTTTTTTTTGTACGACAGATAAAACTCAGTACGCGTCCAATGCACACAACTATATATTTATATATATATATATACAAAAAATAAAACAGTATACCCAAAAGTTATTTATTTGCTATACATTTTAAATGATATTAAGTCAGTTACCCATGTTAAGATAGTTTAAACTTTTAAATAACCTTACTAAAAAATACATGTCATAAAATACATCAAGACTACAATATATTATCTGTTTTATATGTTTGAATATCTTTTCTAACTGGACATTTACACAAATCGTTATTCTATTCGAGAATTTGTGTTAGCAGCGTTAAATATGTTTAAAAAGTGTCTACATTGAAATATATATATATATATACTTGTGTTTTTTTGTGTGTATGTATAAATCTGTTTGTGTGTGTGTGAAGTGATTGCGTCTTGAATGATGAGATTATTTTGAAAGAGCTTAAGTAATAAGAATAATCTATAGACAAACTGACACTGCTAGAAACTGGTTCTGACTTTGATTTTGAAAGATGATATCGTCCAAATGAATTTGATTAATGTCAACAACAATGGTATTGTTTGTTTTCTCCGAGATGATTTATTGTTAGTAAGATATGTCACGTATTTATCATATTCCCTCATGTCACAGAACACTAAGGGAAGATTTTTTTGTACAGGTTGTCAGTTGTATTTTCACTGCGATGTAAATGATTGGTTTTTATAAGAGATCTTTTTTACTACTATTATTATAAGTATTTGTTGAAGACAGATGTATTATAGATAAGTAAATTACGTAGTGTGATATTTAATCTATTTGTTAACTTATAAATATTGTAGTTATGTTTTAAGTTACCTTTATATATATTTATTATTTTTGTTAGTTTATAGCTTATATATATATATATATATAAATTTTGAATATTCATTATTAAATGTGAACGTTTTTTAATTTCATATCCGTATCATTAAAATCTTTTTATAAAAATATATTAAACTTATTAATTCTATACAAAAAAGTTATTAAAATGATAAATGATAAACAAGTGTTATACAAACTAGAAGCCAGGTAAAAGCAGACATTAGTACCCTTGTAACTAATCTTATTTTAAATAAATCATGAATTTTACCTGTTTACTTTCGAAAAGAAAAGGGTTAATAGTGGCTAGATTAGAATGGGATGAAAGCGCTACATAAAAGCATTATATTTTTTAATCCTCAATTAAAAACATATATATATATATATATATATATATATATATATATATATATATATATATATAATGTAACAAATTAATACAATGAATAACTGTATTGTATTTTTCTTATTTCTTATGGTGAAGTGTACAAGAATCTTTTGTTAAAACATTTCAATTTGTTTCATGGTAGTTCAATTTTATTATTTGATAAAAAGGATGTATACTCGTTTATATATATATATATATATATGTATGTATATTCACACACACACACACACATATATATATATATATATATATATTTATATATATATATGAATGTATAATATATTTTTTGTGAATTTAATCCATATAGTTGTTATAGTTAATCTTATAATTTCATCAATATGCTAATAACTTATTATTAAATATCAAGGTGAAGAATCTATCTGTTTATAAAATGTAAAAAAAAACTCATTATTAGACGAAACATTTAAGTAATGTATATACATTGAATGAAATATCATTACAGATATTTCAGGTACAAGTATAATAAATTATAATCTCTTTCTGAAGAATGTTATCGTACATGTTATTTTTCTATGAACGTTATTTGTTACGCTTTCTTGCATATAGTACATTTTCGGGCCGTACAATATTTCATTGCCACATTTCCTATCTATAACAAAAATCTGTAAAATATCACAAGTTCTAAATATATATCATATTATAAAGAAGTAATAATTTTCCATACAACAAACTATATTATTCAGTCACTTGTATGTGTGCTATGTTTATTCATTAGCAACTTGAAGAACGTGTGATTTTTTCAGTTACGCATATTAAGACTACAGGACTGTAGTATGATTTGACTTGGTTAGTTTTATGTTGATGATGTCACGCTTAATTTTCTCTTATTATTTAATTTGTATGTAATGCAGAGAATTACTGATATTAAAGAACATGTACAAATAAATTGTTCTGCTCTTTAAAAAAGTTTGTATACCAGACATTATATATATATATAAGCTTTTCTAAAGGGTAACATTGTGACATCGTTTTTTTGAATATATTATTGGGTATTATTTGCAGAGATGTGAAAATAACTAAGAATATAAGGATACTGTTTTGACATTACTTCTTTCTCTGCCTCTCTATCTATCATTTTATATATATATATAATAAAAATGTTCAAAAATGATAGTTTCAAAACAATAAAACCTAACTGATTATCTGAACTTTCTCAAGAATGTAATTAAGTCTATAGTTTTTGATATTATTATAAAGAAATCAAACTAGTGAAAAGAATTAATAGACCTCTCTATTCATCACTTTAGTTAATAGTGTTGAAGTAAACTCATACAAGTTACTCGTATATAAATTAGCCACGAACAACGTATCATCGTAATTGAATTATGGTTTCCATGTAGCGAGGAGCTTCACCAATACTGAAAGGTCTGTTTCGAACGAGCACAGTATGCTAGAAAACTTCTCATTAGCAAATAAATTAAAACCAAATAAACGATGTTCATCAAATACATTACCGTTTCGATCTGATGAAGCTGTATATTTAGTATCAATTAAGATCAATAAATGTAAGAGAAGATGTAGGACAGTTATATAAAATTATTGCTCGCCCACGCTTTTGCTATGAGTCGATAGAGAAATGTAATATAATAGTTGATTCAGCATTCATTGATAATTTACATTTTAAAAAATACGAAGAATCATATGATTGCGGTCACAGTACTGAGTATTTACACGTACTTCTTTAAAAGTGTAATCTAATACACTCTGAGTAATATTGGTAATCAATTATCAAATTTATATATCATTTTTCGAACTGATATATGGCTACAGTTAATTTGTAATGAGTAATAGTTACATTTAAATATTTATCTACATTTTTTTTCTCATATAAATATTAATTTCAAAAAAAAAAAAAACTAAATATCAATTCATCATACAGATAATATATATGATTTTTTATAAATAAATCTTACTACTTTGCTAAATTTCTTTTTATCAGATTGTCAAGAATATGAAAAATTGATATTTTGTAATAACAGAATTGAAAAAAGGTAGTTTTGACAAATAGCCAGAATTGTCTGGGTCAATGCCAAGGACATAATTTCATCAAAAGTAATGTTGTATAATTCATAGCTTTGTTAAGGTATTTTTGTTGTGAGTTTCTATAATAGAATCCGATCTTACAAAAAGTGTATAAATTATCAAGGATAAAATGTTTTTTTTTTAATTAAAATGTAATAATTTTAATCCAAAAATAAAATATTGACTGTTTGAGGTGTTATATATTTTTTTAAAAAAATAAATGTATTTAGTATATTTATTTATACCGGAGTAAATTCGTCGATAGGGTAGAATCGAGGTAGTTTGATTAATTGGTAATTGGAGATATTCTATACTTTAACGTGATTTACATTACAGTTCTAGCACTGACTGAATTCACATTCATAAATGAATTACGTTCTCATCACGAAAGATACAAACAATCTAATCGAAACGGTTCAATGAATTATTATTGATCATTTTTGATTATTACTTATACACATTTTTATATCGATGTCTTCATCCTCGGAACATTAGGCACAAAAGAATCTGAGATTTTTCTGTACCTTAGCCCTATAAGTATATCTGATAATATATTTTTCATGCGAAAAAAAATACAGTAATTGTATTTATAAAAACAATACAGTAATTGTAATTGTCTAGTTTAGAATATTATTAAAATCGTTCAAATATTTTTAAGTATTTGGGTTCACAGTATTGAAACATCTAGAGTTACAGAATACAAAAGATATATTTAAAAATATTTTTCTGTTTTAATATCATCGTTTTTACATGAATATACACAATCGTATCTTCGGTACATAAAAAATATTTACCTTACCGTAGATGTTGTGACAGGCAAATATGATTTATTTTCTGTAAACTATAAAATACCGTGTTGATTTTTTATCACGAAGATAGTATTTAAAAATGATTATTTGTGATCATCTGTAATGATATCATGTAATTAACAGAAAAAAATTAATATAACCGTTTAGTTCGTCAACTACTTAATAAAGTAAATAAATTAACAGCGTTGAACATTTTCCTTAGCGAAACTGTTTTGGTGACATGTAAAACAGAACCCACACTAAAATATGTCAAGTTATCTTGACATGGGTTATATAGCTAGTAACACAAATATCAAGTATACTCGACACTGGTATTCAAGGTGTTAAAAGCAAAAATTCATACAAAAAAGGTTAGTATAATGAGTTCTTAAAAATATGGAAATCAAGCGAGGATAATCAAAAATTTTACAGTAACTTGCAATACTTTTATTTTTATAGTTTAAAAATGTTTGACGGTTAATAAAAATAAAAGTTTTTATATATTATTTGCATATTATTATTTTTAATATAATTTCATGAGTTACATTTATTTATCAATTTAACAAATGTCTTATAATTTTTTATACCTGAATCTTAATCATTTTTGATTTCAGTTATTTTCATCAATATTCATATTTTTTAAAAAAAATATATTAATAAATTTCTTTTCATCTATTTCCAAGTACAACTAAACATTTTCCCAGAAATTTAATTCAAAATAACACTCTTTCTGAGAATTCTACTAGGAATTCCTAATTCTCCAACACTAGTCATAGACACGAGACAAGTGTCTTATAATTAGCACGAAACGATTTAATACCGATCATGTTTTCACGAACTCATCATATTTGTCATTTATCTGATTCATAATTTGGATCGGTTCACTTTGCTAAATTGTGTTTTATCTCAAGTCGAAAATCCAATTAACATATATAGATTATTCATAGTTGACTGACATACCTTAATTAATAATGTAAACTTCCTATATTAAAATCAACTGATTCTTATATTTATGGTTTCACTTTGTTAATTCATTGAGACAAGAAGAGAATATACATCATATCTAGTCACCTATTTTCAAGGTTGTACGTTTATCTCACTATCTATAATTTATCGAAATTTGTGATCTGACTACAAATACCTTTACACGCACGTGTAAAAATCAATAAACACATACATACATATATATATATATATATATATATATATATATAATGTATTCAGTATATATTCTCGAAATATATCATTATGATAATATGATTCTATTTCATAACATTCTTTTACTGGGAAACAAGAATATGAACATTAAACATTGGTTCTAACAAATACTGTATAAAAATTAAATATTTAAAAATAAAACAAACAATTAGTAACAATCGGGTTCTTATACAGTAGCCTGTATATATATATATATATATATATATATATATATATATATATATCGTTTATATATATATATATATATAAACGATATAAAAAAATAATATATCTAATAGCAGGAGATTTATATCAAAATACCTAATGTAGTAATAATTTATATCGAATTTCTGTAAAATATTATTGAGGTATTTATTTGTCGTATTTATTTATATATATATATATATATATATATATTTATTTTGTTAAAAAAAAATTAATAATGATTTAGTTTTATGTATGGAAAATGAATGAGTAGCTCTAATTATTCCATATATTTATGTATGTATGTATATATATATATATATATATATATATATATATATATATACATAGAGAGAGAGAAAGAGAGAAACAGAGGATATGTGCTAGTTACTGGCTCAGAATAATTTGTGAATTTATTTAACAAGATATTTCTTCCAATATGCGATAATGAAAAAATGTATTTTCTTTCAAAAATATATCTAGTTAATTTCTTAAATATTTTAATTTTTTAACAGGTTTTATTATCTTCTTAACGGACGGGACGATAAGAAACAAAAATATATCAAGGTCTTAAATATATTTATTTTTTTAGTATACGTTTATAGACCAATAGACCGGTAGAGAGTAATCTAAAAAAATAATAATGAATGAATAAATTTATGGAAAATTTTCTAACATAAGAGAATAGAACGAAAAAGAATTTGTACATTTTTTTAATCTCTCTCTCATTCTCTCTCTCTCTCTCTATATATATATATATATATATATATATATATATATATATATATATATATATAATAGAGCGGCAATATTTCAGCTATTTACAATAGAGATAAATACAAAAAACGAAAAATGAATAATCTAAACAGTAATTGAAAAAAAGTCTCAGGTTATATCTTCAATCAAATTAAAAATATCCAAATAGTAATTTGTCTAGTGGTTTTGAATATAAACAATTGTGGTTTTCCTAAAAAACATATTTCAGTACATTTTGTAATGTTTTTTTTCTTGTGAGTAATATAAAAAGAATAAATATCAATTAAGTATCCAAACACATTATATCAACAATAACTCGAAAAGAAAAGTATACACATATGTTATAATATACATTAAGTAAATGCCGTTTTCTTTATGATAAAATACAATACATTACATGCTTTACTTGAATGAACTTGGTCAATAAAACTACAAACGACTATAATCGTTATATGAAAGATAAAAAGTAATAAATTTACTAACAATTCATAATAGCTGAAAAATGAGTTAGCTAAGCAGATTATTATAATAGGACATTTTTTTTATTACTTAAGTTTAATTTTACACCAATTTGATTTAAATTGAATGAAATGTGACGTAAGATTTTATGTATATATGTTGAACCGAGCGTTAAAACGTTATCAAATTATACTATACGTTCAATGTAAATGGCGATGACAAGCAAATTTGAAACGAAACCGAAAAAATTAAATTAAAATATCAAATTGAGTTATAGTCTAAAGTAGATCAATGCGAGCAAAAAAGGGTTTTGCAAATAGTGCTGATCACTGAATCACGTCTTTTCATTTTTAAACCCTTAGTCAATTGTATACACTTGCGCAAACACAGTGTATAAAAGAATATTACTCATTATACATACATACATATATATATATATATATATATATATATATATATAATGTTTTTTAATATTTTTGTAATTAAACTTGTTTGATTATTTGAAAATTAATTTTGAGATTTAAAACCATGTTATAATTTTAATAAATATACTTTCTTTGATACATATTTTATTTGCATTAATATTTAAATTATTTCTTAGTAATCGATATATCAGTTTAAAAAATATATATTCGTGGATAAAATTTGTAATGATATTTTCGTCATTTGAGCACAATTTTAATAAATGAAAAATAAACAAACAAAACAATACAAAACTGAATTTGTATTCCCGAAAATGAATAAAATAAAATCATTATTTTTGCAATATTTTTAATTAGTTTTCAATATTATAATTGTATTATTTTGCAGTTAATCACTCGTGTAAATAAATTGTTTGGCTTTTTACAAATTTTAGTTATTTTATGATGCTTAATATCTATTTATCTATTCATATATATATATATTCCAAATATATTACAAAATTATAATCGTATGTTTTCATACTTGTGATCCTGTTAATATGTTGTCCTGATATACTCTTCGTCCTTTTGTATTAGAATATCTATTTTCTCTTACTAGTTTCATCTCGAGACACACGTGCCAACAAACATTCAGATAATACCAAATGACGAAAAGCACCAGGATAACATTATATATTATAATTTTTATAAAAATATACATACGTATTGTTCTTATATATGTATTTTTCCAACTGATGATATAAACAAGATATAGAAGTGTGAAAACATTGAAGGTTTTATAGGTTTGATTATCAAGATTCAATAGAGAATTTTGAATAAATTAACATAATAGAGATTTATGTAGATAGTATTTTTTTTATTAATCAGCTATGTGAATATATTTCATTATCAGTAGTTTTTTTGTTTCATTAATTTCATAGACGAAGAAATTTATTTTTTAAAAAATCAATACGTGTTCTTCTTCGATTTTTCTATAATTATAAATTTAAGTTATATTTCAAATGAAAAATAAATAAAGATTAAACAAATTCTTGCATATTTACTTAGATAGATAAATAAATAAATATGTTATAATCGGACACAAATATGTAACAAAATAAATGGTTTTTTTGCATGATATGAAACTAATTTTATATTTTAGACAATTTGTATAGACACAGGGGTGGCTGAACATCTAATACTTTTGATATTAGATTTAAGTCTAATTATTGTGATTAAATCGAAACGTTCTAGGAAATAATATTAGGCGAACAGCAGCTTTCGAATGAATATAATATTATAATTGTAATGTTTTGTAACTGTGATCCAGTTGATATGTTGTTCTGCTGATCTTCTTCCTACAGCTGAAAGTCTTCTTTCCGCGACCAGTTTCGGCACATGTGCCATCTTTTGAAGATTCAGTTTTCAAAATCCATTTGAAAATGGTATACTTGCTGAAACCGGTTGCAGAAAGTAGACTTTCAGCAATTCGTATATAAAGAGGACCTACAGGACAGAATGTAATACTGATTAGAAATTACCATGGGTTTAAAAAGGCTAGTATATAAATATTTTACCCTGCAAATACAGCTCTAATTATATATTCTACAGTTCTACTTACAATCAGAACATTATTCATAGAATATACGTTTTTGTATATTCTATTATGATTTCCTTTTATGGTGAAATTGACGGATATTGCAGTTTTTTGAAAAATTTCTTTTTAATTTTCGATTGTAGTATTTTACCTAAATATGAAAATGTTGTTGTGTACGTAGATTAAAAATGTATAATCGAAAAAATGCAATTAATTTTATAAAATTGAATTGAATTATCACTACATGATTCGTTAAAATACATACTTTTTCACCAGTATAAATATATTTTTTATTTTCTTTTGAAGTTTATTGAACTGTATTTTTTATTATATTATTTGAAAATATGAATATAGATATGTTTGTATGTACTTCATTAGTTACATATTAGAATAAATGTCCGTATAAAAAGTGTGTACTTATCAAACTCATCATCAGCACGTACTTTACACAACTACATACAGTGTGCTCGTACAAACGTACAGGGGAAAAAGCAAAATAAAAATAATACACATGAGCGACTACTCGTTTTAACTGAAACCAGAAACGTCATTTTTGAGCATGATAATTTAAATTAATCTGGGACTACGTGTATCCACCAAATTGGATGACATGAGATAAAAAGGGTCCTCTCGAGTTACAACGCGACCTGTCCGTTCGTTCTACCTGTGTACGGTGTACCACCTGTGGCCTGCCAGGTATGTACAGGTAAACATGAACACGCCACGCCATTAGCCGAATCCGAGACAGCTGTTGAATGTGTATCTAATACAGACGGTCTGATTGTGCATGTTTCGAGACCTGTTGGCAACGACTCTTCCATCCTCCTACAGAATGTCTGTAATTACAGACCTTGAAAGGTGTTTTGTTATGGTTTATCTGATTCGAGCTGGGTAAAAAGGTGGAGAATATGATTTTTAACGTTCTATGGTGCACTGACTCCTGATTGAAACGAGTAAAAAAAGTTCAAGTTATAGTATTAGTGTAAGTAATAAATGTGTGCTACGTTATTCAATTCATTTCAGTTTTACGCTGGGTATGTATGCCCTTGTACAAAAATACCACTCAATATTTATCCATGTACATGAATTAAGTATCTTGTATTGTACGCAACGTACTTATTTGTATTTCAATATCCTCACCTTATATATATACGCACACATACGCAAATAGTAAATAATAACATTATTGTATTATATGATTTATGAAACAATATTTCATAACACAGTGTATGTATTTATTGCTGATTTTAATTATTTTCTCTTACATTTTAATCCACTGACATTAATAAACAAACTATGTATTTATCAAATATTTTAGCATCGTTAATCATTTTGTTAATTTCAAATGAACTATAAGTTAATTATAAAGATTCCAGACTTCATTTACGGAATTAATACACCAAGCTTCTCATTGTATCTAAGTTCAAGCACGATCTTTCAATATATATATATATACATAATTGAAATAAAAAAATCTATACAATTAAAACATTTAGTTGTAGTTGAAATAAATTCTCAATATTTCTCATTTGATGAACTTTTAATTTTATATTACACTACAAGAAGTATATTAAGAAAAAAAACCGGTTTATTTAAAAATAGGGTTTGGCCATTACTATCTCAGATTTATTACCCAATAACTGATTATGGGACATGCTTGGTTGTAATGTGAAATCGTATGCTTTAAAGTACTTATCAGCAGGGGGAGTGCTATTAAGTATTTCTACTATACTAAACACTTTCAAAAATATGAGTTTTATAGCAGTTGAAATTTAAGATTAGAATGAAAATTGCTTTCTTTTCTATAATAATTTCTCATAATAATTAGTTTTCCGACTGAACATTAAATAATGAATAATTAGTAGATAAAAAAATAATATTATATGAAATAACAATTATGTAAATAATTTGTGATGTATTAATAATTTTAAAATTGTTCATCGCTTTTAATGTGATACAAACATTTTATAAAGACATTAATTATTATTGTTGATACAATAATCATTTAGTACTGTGGTTTAAATAGCACAATAAAGTTCATTCAACACTTTTTTTTTAATGAAAATAACAATAAATCATATTTATTGGGCATTCTGATAAAAGGAAAATATTTGCAGTGTAGATGATTCATTTATTTTTTTATATTAACACTTTTAATTCGTTTCATAATGAGTCGAGCTCTACACCTGTAATAGAATAACATGGATGTACGATGGGTTTGTTGTTATCAATAGGATAAAATATTAATAGGATTAATTTTATTACTGGGTGTAAATTAATTTTAAACAGTCATTGAAGTATGAAAAGTCCGTATCGTTCATGTATTTTAAATGTTGAATTAATTATTATAGAAAATTACAATGTTTGACAAACTAGAAAATTCATGGAATTTATTCTGTAATATATAGTAAATTGTCCATAAAAAAACTATTATAAAATAGTATCTTAATCAATTTAAAAAAATTATAGAGGGTTTCCGTAATTATTTATTTTATATTCATAAATACTAAGGTATTTATAAAAAAATACGAATATCGTAAATCATACGCGAGTATATACCAATCTTGTAAATATTAATAACATTTAAATACCACTTTAATTCCATTATAATATTATCTTTTGTTTTTATGGATTACATTATAAAGTATATTTATTTAATTTGTTCTCCATTTTTGTTTTATTAATAAACAAGATGATATTTCTTTCACAAATGAATACTTTTTTCACTCCATAAACAATAAAAGTTTTTTGGACAAATTTTTTTAATAAATAATTGTTGATTTTGTTTATGCACATTTCAATAACTATGCTATCATTTTCAGAGCGCCAGGGCAGAGAAAAATCTTTTCTCATTTACTATGGGTTTCTAATGAAGATTTTCGATAATGTAAGTGTTTTTATAAAATATATTTATTTTTCTAAGTAAACATATAACATTATGTTCATTATTTAAAAAATGTAATGTTACACCTTTTTGTGATCCTAAAATTTATTTTTCTATTATATATATATATAATCTTTATACTCATTTCATAAATAGGTGTAACTTAAATTTTGTACTTCCATTCACTTATTACTTATTTAACCTAGTTTTGTAGTATTTTATCAATCAATTAATTTATTTTCTAGAAACACATGTGTATTAAACCATGATTTTTCGATCATTGTAAAATAATTTAAAAAAAATATATTTGCATTTATAACATTTTTTAAAGAGACAATTTGAACATAATGCTTTTAAAAATGAACTATACCAATTGAAATCGAAATGCTAACGTGTAAAAACCGTAGATATTTAATATTCCTCTAAATTAGTATTGAAAAGGTAAACTATTTATGAAAAATATCTACTCGAAAATTGAAGAAAAATAGTATATTTGTAATTTTTTAATGAATTTTACGTATGCTTTTTGGTGTTAAATATAAAGTATTCGATTCAAATTTAAATTATTCTAATATGTAATTATTTAAATATGCATGTAAATAAATACTTAGAGAGGTAAAATTATCTTAGACCAATGTTCGAGAAAGGAATTAATTAATGGAGCAATTTAATATAACTAGAATAATTAAATCAATACATTTTGCTTAAAAATCTTACGTTAATTTTTAAAATGATCAACTTATTCTGAATGGAACTATTTAAATATTGAACTTTAACGCATTCTAAAACTTCAAATAATCAATCATTATTGAAATATATGTGATAGTTAAAATCCTTTCTCCTATTAAGCAACAAGATAAATGACAGACTCATGGACGAATAAATGAAAAACTAGCCTTTTTAACTTTTACAAATAAATAATTAAAAAACGAATTTATAGTTAATACAATAATGAAGTCATAGACTATTTTTGTATTCTGCTCTAAAATAGAATTTAAAATAAAATACTTTTCGAGTGTTTGTATAGAAATAGGTTTAATATTTTAAAAAGGTTGCAACACAAATTGAGAAATAATGAATTATATAGACCGAAGATTCGATGTAATGAAAACATCTTTTAAAATTAATAAATTTAATTTATATCACAGCTGTTCGATATAAAACAATAAAAAATACTGAGTTAATTAAAATTTACATCGAATGAATGCATCGACGATTGCAAATTAGAAATGATCTCATTTCATTATATTTACAAAACATAAATTTGTTGTGTAAAACGTTTAACATTTGTTATGTATAACGGAACAATTATTACCTTATTGCATATAAAATCGTTAATTGAATTTACCTGAAAAATTAAGAGAACAGTTATTATAATTCTAAAATTTATTTACATTATATCTCGTGAAATTATTATACATAAATACAACTGAAAAAGTATGTACATCTAATTAAATATATATTTTATCTCTCTCGAAAGAATTTAATTTGGAAATATAATTTTTACAAGGCAAAATAATTACATTTTCCATTTTTATTTGACTTTATTTTTTTCTATAAATATTATAATATAATTAAAAAATTCATACATACATACACAATAATATAAAACGTTATTCACAAAAGATAGTTGATATTCGCTCTGTATTTTACAATTTTATTTATAAGTCTATTTCAAGAGAAACGTTATCCGAATCGAATTGATTACCTGTTCTGTTTTTAAATCAAGACCAAATCAAAAAAAGATCTGATCTATTATTAAATGGAAAAGTCATGTATAAAATAAAAGAATAAATAAAGATGTCTGTACTATTTTAACTTAAAAAGTGTGTAACATCGATTATATAAAAACAAAAAAACTAATTATATTTTTAAGTGTCATTTAATAGATAGAATTTGAATTACTTTATAGTTCAACGTGATCATTATATTAATTACTTTATAAATCGTATATATATATATATATATATATATTGGTTACAAATTGCATTTGTTTATTTTACAAATTTAATAACTACTTGTTGAATATTTATATAAGAAAACATAGATTTTTTTATATTATTTATATAAAAAAATATGCCTGTTTTATAGAAGTAATAATTATAAATAGATGTTTTTATTTAATTGACATGAGTATTTTTTATAATTCAATTATTTCATTTTGAATATAAGAATATATATGTCTAATATGGATATAAATACAAGGAAATATTCTTTCCATTACGATACAAAATTTATTTTAATCATATTTTATTAATTATATTTAGATACTTAAAATTTTTAATTATTAATTCATACCTTGAAACATACTAAATGTTTCATAATAATACACAATATTATATTAGTGATCTTGTAAGTAATTATTACTTCTTTCTCACACGTCCATTTCTTACTTATTATGCTCTTATCAAAATTTTCAAAAACTTTCCTAAATATACATAAACCTTCTTCATATTAAATTTATATCTATTTTCATTAAATAAAATTATTATCTAATTATTTATTATTTATTTAATTAGTTATATACTGAATAAAAAGAAATTTATTTTGAAAATTATAAGACAAATAAATCTATATTATTATTCTATTTTAATGTACACAGATGTGAAAATTGAAAACGATTTTTTTAAAGATTTTCATCTAGACATCATTCGAAGAGTTCTTTTTTAAATTTTATGTGTATTTGAATTCCATTGACAGGATTTGAAAGTACTTTCTCGAAAGATTGAAAAAATGTTCTAATTTACGCAATTAGAACTCAAATATAAGTCAGTAGTCACATAAATGATCTTAAAGAAACACTTCTTTGAATTTATGTACTTTAACATGCTTTCTTAATACATGGAACTTCAAATAAAGAATCAAGCTATTCCAGTAAAAATATTTTTTTCATATCTATCTCTATTTATCATAAACAAATCTTTTATTATTAATGGAATATGTTTATATGACTTTTTTTCTTTTGTGTCAACAAGTTGTGTTAACATTTATAGAAGGAAAATAGTTGTTTCATCAATCAACAATCTGTTAATAATGATTAGCAAA
>CM068321.1:20121525-20246525 GCA_034766995.1 Acanthacorydalis orientalis | reverse complement strand
TAGTATGACAACATCGACGTGCATCTATTTTGAATACAAACAGATACTAAATTAAAGACGACAGGAAATGTTTGTAACAAAATAACAATTTTTACTTTATTGTCTGACTATGCAACTAACCATTAGGTAAAATAGTTATGGGTGCTTGAAGGTGGAGTGTAAATTTATGTACTTACTGTTAACTTTCCGGTACATTTCATTTTAATTAATTGTATGTATTTGAAAAATGTTAATTCGAATATTTCCTGAAAAATGTAGACTTGTATATATATATATATAATATACATACAGATATATGCAAATACACAGACACCAATTCATTTTTTTTTATTTATAAAACAAGACTCGAGATAAATTAAGCTTTGTACATATTTTTTAAAAAATAAAAAGCTTACATGTTTTAAAAAAGTGAAAGTGAAATTAAACAATTTAGTACTTTTTTATTTTTAACAGTTGTTCTAGTATGCTGATGTTATTTAAGTCTTTTAATTAATTATTTGAATGTCACTAACGGAAAATTAATTCAATGATTTAAAATAGTCTTTTGGTGAACTCATTATTCTGTTTTAAATTTATAGTAGAAATGCAAACTATTTAGGCTGCTTTTATAAATAAACTCTAACTTTCAGTTCAATAACATAATAATTCAATTAAATAGTTATAAAATTTAGCTGTGTTTATTTAAAATTTCATAAAATAAGCATTCGGTGATTGTATGCCAACATATTTAAAATCCTTCACAAAAATGTGTGTTTAGTTGTCTTATCTTGGAAATTTATGGACGCGTACTTGGTTCTTATTCAAATTTTGGATTTAAAATTATAATTGCACGCCAGAAAGAGATTATTTACCTTAAGGATTAGTTACAAGTGCTGAACTCATTATTTCAAAATTATAAAAACTGTTTTCAATCTCTGTTTTTAAAAAATCTCATTTGTAATTAACGCAATCTTAATAGATGTGTTTACTATTCAAGTCTGATTTAAATAACAGAAATAAACGAAAAATAATTTATTTTACTGGTTGAATTTGTTTCCATGTTATATGATATTTTCGTTTACTTAATTAGTAAACATTATATATCAGACGGTTAAATTAGTATACTGAAAATATAACATACATCAAAAAGGAATTTCGAAGAGTTTTAGGTGAAAAAAACGTAAACTATTTAAATACCTATCTCGATTTTCCATTTGTTTTCACTCTTACAAAACATCTGTATAACCGTGATGCACGAGAATAAAATGTTTATATATGTAAAATTCAAACAATACGACATACAAAATGTGTAGCACGAAAGAAGGTCAATAACTTACCACTACTTTGAAACTAATTTATTTTCATTTAAAATAAACACGGTATGTAAAGAAAACAGGGGATATTCGAGTGCTATAGAATTTGTGATCTCGCCGACTGGAAAACGTGTTTACGTGATCTTGACACTGCCATTTTATAAATAGTGAAGTTTTGCATCGGGCAGATTGTGTACCACGTTGCCAACAATGCACGCCACGTTTCACATGTATATTTACGATTATATTTATTGTGATGTATGTCCAAAGTTTTTTTCATTTCTTCTGGAACTTTTTTCAAAATTTTCGTACTGTGACATTTTTGTGTTTGTTTATGTTGTTGAATTAGCATCGGTGACAATATAAATTTGTCTTCATCAATCTCTTTGCACATGAATATCAACCAGTTCAACAAAAACTATTAGTGTTCCGTAAACACTGATGTATGTAAATTATATATATATATATATATATATATACATTTATATAACGATTTAGAAACTTTGGTAACAAGTTTTTGTAGAAAATAAAAAAAAACTTAAAGACAATGAACAAACATCAATAATCTTAATAAATAGAAACAAAAAATGTTATAAAATTTATTGAAAAATCATAAACATTCAGTACTTTATCAAATAAACTTTTTTAATTTTTTTCTACTTGCTTTGTTTTTGTATTAGATTTTAGTATTGTAGTAATAAATAATTCTTCGTTTTTGTGTATAAAATACATTCATATTTATAACATTTTAACTTCATTACTATGTTTTTTTATCATTTCAATATCAAAATAAATCATATGTTGATAAATTGGGGCTGTATATAAAACTGAGAAATATTTTTCAGTCCATTTCAAAATTGTCTTTTTGATTAGAGAGTATTTCGAGAAAAAATATTTTTATAAGTAAGCAAGAGATTATTGCAGGTACTGATTTATTTTTAAAAATAATAAGAATAAATTTTAACAGTTCTTTATTTTTCTAACTAACAACACTCTGAATAAATATTTACAAGTCCTAATTAATTGTAAAAATATTGTGATAGAGAATATTTATATTAATTCTAAAATTATTCATTTAGTGTTTATCCTTCTTAAAATGCGTATGTATATATCATTATCAAAAAACGAAAAAACGTTGAAATAGGAAATATATTTTTATTATAAAAGAGAAAAATAATGTTTTGTATTTGAGTTGAAAAATATTACAAATGTCTATAAAAATATGTAAGGAAATTTTTGATGGGTACATGAAAGATTTTAGTAAAAAATATAAATAGAATGTATATTTTCCTTGTGATTTTTAAGTATTACTTATTGGGGTTTTTTTTGAGTAATTTTCGTACCAGCAAAATTATTCAACTTGAAAATATTTAAAAAGAGTTTATCGAAAACTGATTTTTGATGATTGATTGTAAATTTTCTTTCTTTCTCTTTATATTTATCTATCTAATATATATATATATATATATATATATATATATATATATATATATATATATATATACCAATAACCTAAATATTAATTTCATTCTTAATAAAAAAATCGTTAGATATCTGAATGAATAGAAACCAGTCTCATGAAACAAACTGAAAAGAGCAATTCTGGAATTGTGTAGGAATGATTAGTTATTATGGATTAAATTACACCTCAGATATTATGTTGAAATGTTCTACATGTGTACAAAATAAAAAGAAAATCTTATATATACATTTCAAACGAAAAAGAATTTCAAAGTAAACTCGAAATAACAACCTTGTATATGCATGTTATTTTAATTCGAACATCACGTGCATGTTATTACAAATAAGTAAATTTCTGTATTAACGCACTTAATATTGTTTTCTTTGCAATTGACAATAATGTAAACAGGTTTCCTTTATTTTACTACATTCGAAAGCGTTCACTGGCTAAGTAAGTGGATATCGAATACAAAGTAGAGGTTATATTGTGGAAACAGAATATATTACAACCTAGCTTTTGTATAGAAAGGTCATTATGATGGTTCTAAAGGCTAGTAGTAATATGTAGGACAATAGAGATTATATCCTGATGTAATTGCTTCAAAGGTACAGCCCATTAGATATCAACATTTTGCAAAGGCCTATAAAATATGAATAGTCAACAGCTACAGGCTATTCAAATTTAAGCTCATTTCAGGTAATCCTCGCGTTTGACTAGTTTGATATATATTAAGATTATATGAAAATGATTTCAGAATGTGTACGTATCGGAAATACATTACGTAGGGGGATTGTAAATAGGTTTTGGCTGTTATTTATATTCTTAATATACTGTATTTGGTATTTGAGTGAAAAAGTCAAAAAATTAATAACAGTTAATTCAAAGTAAAACGAGAAGCTTTTTCAGTCATATTTTTTTCTTTGAATAATAACTGACCAACTTTCAAGCACTTACCATAAATATAATTATTTAATGTCATGCTAAATTTATTCAAATCGAAGAATATTTTAATTTTTATACTTCATTACATTCCTTTACAATTATTAAAAATGTACTTCGAAATACAGTTCATAAATATTAATAGAAGTATTTATTCGAAAATAATAATCTAGTAAATGTATTTTCTTTTTATTAAGATTTATTTCTTATATTTTTTTATGTACATATAAACTGTTTCAGTTTTTTAAAGCAGATTTTACATCATTTGAAATAGTAAACAGAAAATCCTAAAAACAATTACTTATTCTTTTTTAATTCAATAAAATACTGGTAATATTACATTTTTATTCAATATATAGTAGAAATATTTATTAATTATTAAACGTCAGGTTTAGAAGAGTTCTATATTTTTATTTATATTATTTATACGTTTTTCAAGTTAGTTTATAAAAAAAATGCTTGAATGTTTGTATATTTACCTTGAATGGCGGTGGAAATTTTTAAAAATTCTTTCTTTCTTAATTTTTTATAAAATATATTATGTTTTTATCATTATTTTAGTAATAATTGAATTGTAACGTACATGAATAATTTTAAAAAGAGATTTCTATATCATACGAAATATGAACTAAACTGAAAAAGTAACTATTTAATTTTAAATAGTTTTTTTTTGTACATTTTGAAGTTAAAAATAAACTGAAATATGCATAAATTGTTACAAATTTCAAATAAAATTCTATAGATACAAATTGACGACGTTTCTTGTACAATTACAATATTTGTTCGATTTATTTCTATAATCAAACTGTGCTCAAACAACAATTCAGTATATAAATGGTTGTAAATATATAGTGCAGTACTTGATTTTTACATTAAGTTAGTTTTATTGAAATTTGAATACTTGAATGTATTTACGTCAATACGATATTCATAGTACTCTCTCAGGATTCAAACCTATCACATCACAATATAAACTTGAGCACTATTGACCTTATGTACTCGGTTACAATGGTAACGTATATGTGTTTAATTCAATGGAAATAACACAAACCGATGTTGAGAATGTGTGACATGTATTTGGTTATTCTGGCCAGTGTATAGAAACCTAAACTAGTTTTAGTTTATATATATATATATATATATATATATATATATATATATATATATATATATATACATTCGAACAATGTGTAATTCGAAAATAAATCCTAAATTCGAAGGTGTTAGAGTGTTATTTCTCTAGTTAGAAAGATGTACTTGAAACCCAAGTTTGGATAAGTTATTTACAAAAAACACTTATTGTTAGCAAAAATCAAAATTATCAATAATTCTAAATGATGATTTATAAAACTCATAACAGGATGGTTCGTGTATAAATTGCCTTTAAATAAATCATCGCAAATATTTTTTAAATCTAATAACAAGGTATTAACGGTTATTCGTTTACACTTATTCTGATTATTTCAAATCTGATATAACGAATAATAATTGTTTAGATGTTTCAAATGTCAAGAGAACTGAGAAATTAATTGAAATTATACTATTTACTTCTAATTTACATTTACTATCACTATCCAATACTTAACTATCTTCGTCTTCATTATCGCGTTCTATTCAACTTTTATTTCAATATAAAAGTTTTTCTTCTATCAATTTTCAAGAACAGTATTGTACGATTAAACTAAAACTTTCAAATTGAATATTATTCACATGTAGGTTTTAATGAAACACACACAGACATGAATTTAAAAACCAGACTGTTTAAATCAAATGATGAGTAATCACGTTTATAATATTCAAAATATCATTTTTGTCATTTATTAATTATTTGTGAACATTAAAAGATTAATATATATTTTCATGCTCATTTTTAAACATTATCGAGTCTTTTTTTATATGAATCGTATACGTTATGTACGAATTCGTCTCTTCTATTAGGTTGGTATAAAAATAATTGCGGTTTATGACCTTCACATTCATATACATTTTTCCATTTGTGGTCCAGAACTGTTAGATGACTAACGTCTAGCTTTTGTGCAAGTTCTCGAATTGTGGGTGGTTCTGATTCAACTAACGCCTTTTAGTTGGTCGTTATGAATTGAAGATTTACTCCCGCGACCTTCTTCTAATTCAATGCTCTCGTCCTCAGCACGAAATTTTATGAACCACCATTGGATTGTACGTTCCTCAACAGTACCCATAACAAAAGTATCGTTTAATTTACGAGCAGTTTCTAATGCTTTACCATTCGTTTTGAATTCATACAAAAAATTGCTCTTATTTGCTTCTTTTCGATCTTTAATTTAATAGCTCAATTTGAAGCAAAATCAATAATAAAACTGAAGTCGATATTACCAAAATACAGACCGAAAAATACACTTTAAAATGGTATTAAATTGAATACGATGAAATGACACTTTCATTGAAAAAAATAAAGTTACGATTTAGAAAACAAAAACCGTAATTATTATCCTATCAACCTACTGCTATATTGAACATGAGTACATTGAAACATAAATTTGGATTTTAAAACCAGTCACATGTTTTAAACAACCTGATTATTCATTAGTGATTTTAAAAAGAATCTAAGGAAAAAAGTGGGTAACTATTTTGTCATACTAGAGCAAAACTGAATTAATTTAAAAATGTGTATTTTAATCTAGAATAAATTTAACAATAAGAAACAACACAAAAACAAATAAGTAATTATTGATTATTTAAAATAATGTATTCAATTAAATCAATGCTGGTTCGTTTTGAGTTAGAATAGAGTTTTTGTATATTTTTTCTTCCTTTTTATTCTTACTACTTTGAGTATATCTATGTAATTTGTCTTTTAGTACAACTTTGTATTTAATTTCAATAAAATTGTGTAACCTGCAACTATGTTATTATTATATATGAGTATATAAAATCAGAAATTCGAATTCTAGAGCCCTACAATTACGCTTCAAATGCATTAATCATTCATTGGCAAATACAAAAACGATTCAGCGGGAAAAAATGATCCTCATTGTAATTTTCAACAAGTAAATTTGTCAATTTCTGAATACACAAAATTATAAATTACACGCTACATAATGAAACTTCTACGAAATAATAGTACAGGATATTAATTAAATTAATTCATATGAATGTTTAAAAAAGATGTAAATGGAATCACGCAACTTAGGAACAGAGTTTATACTCGTGTAGCCCCTTAGTTGCGGTACTGGTCTTATTACACGTTTCATATAACACAAATTTATGTTATCAAACACCGAAAGAATACAAAATACCGCTATATGATTACAACCACGAAATTGTAACTAATTTACTTAGAATTTATTTTCTAACTTCGTTAATTATTATTATGTTCACAAATTGATTAAATACGCACCATTGTACCAGAATAATACAAATACGGAAAAAAACGCACGTGTAATTATACCTGATTACAGTATATAAGATTTTTAGGATATCACAGATATAATTAAAATAATAAATACGTAAATAATCTGTTTGAAGAACAGATGTGGATTGTGGCCGGATATATATATATATATATATATATATGTTGCGTGATTTTGATCATAATTACATCTCATTTGAAACGGAGCTACCCCAAACTACCAGCCAGGGATGAACATGATTGCCAACGTGTACATTCTGATCATAACAGGTTATTCTATGCTTCGCTGATGCTTTAGTATAGATTCTACGATTTTCAACGTTGGCAGAATAAATGAATATGATTATGTAAATTCATAATGTAACATTATAGGGGATCGTTTTGTATGAAAATACCAATTACTAGCCTCATTATTCACGAATAATTTATTGTAATCATAATTACGTCACAATTATATATTTTATGGTTGATGTATCGTGTACCATCATTGAAAAATACTCTATAAATTCAAACACACACACACACACACACATATATATATATATATATATATATATATATATATATATATAATACAGTACGTGTGATTTTGATTTACTTTAGTGTAACACGGAAATGTGATAGTGAATTAATTCATTTGATGTGTCTATTGCTCAATCTTTTTTAAGATAATACAAATCGAAACATTTGGTCACCGCACATCTACATGTTTATAATACATTATTAAGAATTTAAAATTAGGATAATGAGTTTAAATGTCAAGGCAATCTAATAATATCTAATATTATAATGTGAAAATCACAATCACTTTTTCTATCATATTTAGTTTGGAATTAGAATTAGAGAGATGTATCTAAAACATTTGCTCTTAATTTCTATCATAAAAATATGTCAGTACTAAAAGTATATTTTTGTTTGTTGTCACGTTGATGTTTATCTAAACGTAATATTTTTAATTTAATAATTAATTTTAATGTTATCATGTTTTTTCTTATGATACAGAAAACAGTTAGTTATTAAATCTGATAAAATTTGTATTTTTTTACAAAAAATAAAATTTGATAAAATGATATAACACAAATAAGAAATTATTTTTTTTTAAGAAGATAATTATTGGTAATTTTTGATTCAAGAAATTCATAAGTGTTCGTATAATTTTCTGTATAAAACTATTAAGAAAAGAAAATTGAAAAATGTAAAAAATATTTTTACCAATGTTCATATTCGCATTAATTATTAAATTGCACAGAACACTTCTTGCTTTAAAACTTTACAGATTAGCGATAGGTGATTTACGACCTGTAAATATATTTAATTCAACTCGAAAAGTTAATTATTTAAATATTTTTTTAGATATTGGATTCTTCACGAAAGTCATAAAAATTTTCTGATTTATTTTTTTAAAAATGGGAAAATTCTGACAATTGCAGTTTTGATGATGTGTCGAAATTTAGTTTTATAAATGAATCACTACTTATGGCGTTAAATAAAGATAAAGATTATAACACATACATACATACATATATATATATATATATATATATTATATACACACAGTAATGATTCAATTAGTATTTTTTTCTGTACCTATTTGTAGAAAATGATAAAATTAAAATGCTATTAAAACAGTTAAACCGAATTTAATCTAATATTAAACAATTTAATAAGAACATTTTAAAGTGTGTGCAGTAATGTTATATTTGTGAATTAATTATCAATTCTTTTCATTATTAGTTCGACGATTTTCGATGACGATATTCTTTTCATGCATTTTTAAATGTTCGAGAATCATAGCAAATATTATTTTAAAATTGTATTTATAAATAATAAAAAATACAACTATATTGTAATCCTACTCACAAATGCAGAATATGTTTAATCTCTACTCGTTTGATTGAGTCTTAATTTTTGCAGTTAATAGTTTAAAATTTGACTATAGATTACTATTATATATTATTAATATAAAAGATTAGGAAAAATAGTAATAAAATACAATATTGTCTCGGGAGCCACACAGAGTAGCTTGAGAGCCATATGCGGTTCTCAAAGCTACCCGGTAGCTTGCCTATCGTTGATATCTATTATCAGACAAGGAATTGGTAAGATATATCTAGAACAGCTATAAATTAGAATGACCGATTTAGACCAAGTTTGCTAGAATATTATTAGAAGATTCAACAAAACATTTTTTTTTATTTTTTGTTTGTTATTCGAAAAGAGGCCGGGTATATTTATCTATGAATAATTTGGATTTTATTATCCTTATAACTAATATAATGAGAGTTTAAATGTCGATAAATAGGAATATGATTTATTATATATATATATATATATATATATATATATATATATATATATATAACTAAATGTTACAATTTCTAACCCCTGATTCAGTAATATAGATTTTTCATTTATTCAAATATGGTTCCCTACATTGAGAACATATATATATATATATATATATATATATATATATATATATATATATATATATATTCCAATCCCGGATGATGACTGCAAGAGATTATCACAAAAACCCTTCCGCATGTGGAGGCCTATGCAATAGCGAAGGGTGAAAATAGTTGTATGATAATATTTTTTTAAATGATGAATATTTGCATATTTTGGCAATGCAATTTCGATCTGAAATGACAATATGCGTTGAAAATAATTATTCGTTTATTTTCTAAATGTTCACAAGATTGTACTTTTTTAATTAAATGTATAATTATTTAATTCAAAAATATATATACTTTAATTTTTCACTCCATTAATATCTATATATAAATATATATTTATAGAATATGCCATAACAATTAGTATTTTCATTTTAAAAATGCATAACAATATTTAAATGTATTATTTCAGGCAATTTTATAATTCAAATAATACTGAGATTTATCATAATTCTTAAAATAATGTTGATAAGGGCAGAAATAAATTTTTATATTTATATATTAATTCTAAATAATGTGTTATTGATTTCATTATTTCTCTTGATATAAATAATTATTTTCTCCATTTACTAAATGAATTAATATAAAATATAAATAGTTGGACTTATAATAGTTTGATTTTTTACTATGAATTCATTTTATCAAATCTGATATTTGTATTAAACATGTCTTTTACATTGCTAATATATGTTACTAATATAATTTGAATTTTAATAAATGTGTATGTTCAAGGGATTGGATATGTACTCATGTGTGAGTGTGTTTATGTGTGATCATGCATGTCTGAATACGTACAAAAATAGTATATGTACAGCATTTCAAATACTTTTTAGATAATCTAAACATGCAGAACGAATTCATATCATTACGAATCCATATAAACTAATTATTAAGGGTACATTGTAAATAATCACAGTACATTTATTTTTAAGCGACTTTGATGTTTAACTCGAATGTCAGTCAATATGCGTCCATACAGTACATACGGCTAGATAAAAAATATATATATACAAACCCTACCTTTTTAAATTGTTACCTGGACCATGTCGGTTGCAGGCAGTCGACCAGGTAAAATCATTCAAAAATATGATCAGTTATCATTCAAATAATACTTTGTGCCATTGTAACAGCTCATAGGACTGGTAGGTAGGGAATCTACTATTGTGTCTTATCCCCTATAGGTCTATATAGTCTGTCAGATGAACATTGAAGTCGTACGTGCGTTGAAAATAAAATAGTGGTGCTGGCCGTTTGTACGTTTTGGTAAGGTTAACACTCATTATAAGTATAGACCTTTGGAAGAGGTCTTCCTCTACTTTACGTACACTAAAGCGCAGCGTGATACCGAGTTTACAACGAAAGAGCACAGAATTTAATTTGTATATTGTATACGTACTAAGGATTACACATTATGCAGGGATATACGGTGACGTCACGGGATTGATAAAAATTTACCATGGTGATGAATAGGGATACCACATACCGGGCTCCGTTCAGCACGCTGTAATAAATTTAATAAGCTAATAACTCGACCGGGAAAATGATTACTGTTCAGAATTGATTCAGTTCTTAATAATGTTAAAGTAACAAAATATTAGGTCACGTTATCAATGGAACATATTAGTTTATATTCAACTGTACCTATCTCTTTTAAAGTTAACAAATAAAACGAAAAAAGATATTATCATACTTGAAGGTGTTTTTGAAGGTAACATTAAAGTGTTTATTATATACAAATACAACATGGATATAAAATGTTTTTCTAATATGAAAAAATAATACTATACTTATAGAAAATTCTCACACTAGAAGCGATAGTATAAAGATATGTGAAAGTATTACATTTATCTATTAAATAATGTGAAAATTTAAGAGTCATATAGAAGAAAACTACAAGTATATTTTAGCAGCCGTATAAAAAATTGTAAGAATCTACACATTAAATAATTTGTTTCTATGCATAAAATATATGTGTCAAAATATAAAAAAATGTAGCAATCAAATATATATATATATATATATGTGTGTGTGTGTGTTTAAAATAATAGTTTAAAGGAGAGCTTTTATCATTCTTTTACTAGCCCTGACTAAGAAAAGCCAAGACTTTTATTATAAAAGATATTTAAACGGAGTAAAAAATATAAGAAGTAGATAATTTAGTCATTAGGAACATTTCTGTTTGTTTCTTCTATCTCTCAATTTACATAAAAAGTAAAAATGTGTTTTTTACATTATCAGAAATAATTAAAATTAATGGCATTAAAATCATGGATTTGTAGAGAGAATTAGTCGATGACGAATCAAAAATGTTAGTAATTTAAGAAATAAAGAAATTTTTTTAATAATATATTGCTTTCTCACTAAAATATATAGTTAACAAGAAATAATTATTATAAGATATAAGGATGGCTGAAGTCAATCAGTATTTTACATTAAAATGAAATAAGGGAGGTTTTAGTAATTATCATAAATTGTATCTTGTTATTATTTCTATGTTGTTTGTATATTTTATTAGTTATTTAGTAGAGAATTTATTAATTAATGACTTTAACGTTTTAATCTACGGATATATGTATAATTACAAGTATTTGAGGAAAAAGAAAATTTTATTTTAATTTTGATTTACTTCTGAGCCAATCATAAATTAATATTAAATTTAACAAATACAATTATTTTGAGGATTTATTATTAATAAATTAATATTAAATTTTAAATTTTACAATTATTTTGAGAAATATTTTTGTCCAATGATTTATTGAATTAAATAGTACAAAAATTTATAAGAACATTATAGGTAAATTTTAACAAATGATTACTTTTACAAATATTTGTCGGTTTAATTTGAATTAATAATTACTTTTTCACAATTAAAAATATATTTAAAATAAAACATCAGATAACAATATCGAAGATACGATTTTTTTGTAAATACTAAAAGAAGTTGTAAGCGACATAATGCCATAAATTCTAAAATCAAATAAGAAAAATGCTTTTATTTTTCTTTTATGATGATAATTTCAGTTAAATTCATTAATATTATTAACTATGATAATAGTATTTTTGAACTTGAAAATATTATAATTTTAACTTATAGAAATGATGTTTTCAATCTAAATTCATTATTTATTCATATTATCATAAAGTAATTAAATATGAATAAAAAACTTATATATATATATATATATATATGTATATGTATATATATATATATATATCACTTTTATGAAAATTATTAGTAAATATTTAGTTTAAGTAGCTATGCTTTTTAATATCTTTTTGAAGTACTAATGTGACAAGCTATAAGAATATATAGCCATAGTTTATGAGACAACAATTTTTCGTACGGCTGAAAAAATGAGTTTTCAGACTAAAGATATCTAAGGGAAATAATACAAATTACATGTCTTATAAAAAATTATATCTTTTTACGAATATAAAATTTTGTAATATATTTATTATTGGCTTGCCCTGATATTAGACTTGTGTAGCATCAAACTAGCTAAATTGCAGTTAATGATAATTAATTTATTTAAAACAGTACAAGAAATCTTAATGAAAATTTACATAAACTGTCCTCTGATTATAAATTACATATACTAAAAATTAAAATAATTCTCAGGTTCTTTCTTCAATTCTTTTTTAATATTATTTTCAGTATTCTGTTATTTTCTCACAGAATTGAGTGTAAAGGTATTGGAAATTTAATTATATTATTGCATTATAATTAATAATTTCTCTTAAATTCACAGAACACGTTTCAAATTTCACATATAATTTGGAATATAAAAAATGCTCTTACACATTTCTATTAATTTATTATTTCTATAACCATCCCGTGCATTTCTAAATGTCTTGTTTTTTTTAGAAAAAACCATTAAATATTAAAAATCTATTATATTAATATAAATTCGAAAGTCAGTATAATATATATATATATATATATATGTGTGTGTGTATATATATATATATGCTAATAATACACGTATACTTGGCTGAATTGCAAGGTCGATAACGTGTGCTTTATTTAGCATATTAATGCATAAATTCATGACAATCTGGCACGCAATTCCATTAAATACATACAAATGTAGTTTTTTGACGCATTACATACTTAAAATACTGAAACAAATATTTGAGAAGATATTATTTTTATGCAAAGTAATCGATTTGAATATTTTTTATTCATGTTTGAGGAATTACGTTCTGTTAGTAGTCCAACGAATGTAATTATATTGAAAATATTTATAATTTATCTGTATTTATTTCATACCATTACGTTGATTGCATGATCTTGAGAAAAGTGGGCTGTAAACTTGAATTTTGTTTCAAGTGTTTTTTGATTTATTCATGAGAATAAATCTCTACGATTTGATATATTTATTTGCAAATTAATTTTATGGCATGAAATATGGAAAATAAATTGATATTACTATATTATGTTATATAATGGAAGATTTTAAGTATCTAATTTATAAATAATTTTAAAAGTATTAACTTATTAGTTTAATAATATAATACAGTAAAATTTAATTATTTTTAATTATGTAGACTGATTTTTTATATCATAACAAAGTAAATATTATTTTAAAGAGCGTTTTCTTACAGATCTCTTTACATAATGTTGATAATATTTTTACAAAATATTTGGAGAATAAAAGTCAAGTATAAGTATTGGTAAAAATGTTATTCTTAATAAGTTTACGATTATGAAATTCATTTTATTAATGCATTCATGTCAATTATAATTAAAGTCATCAGCTGGTACACAAATTAACACTATTCCCTTCACTAGTAAATGACTGTTATTGTAATTCCATTATTCATAAAATTGAAAACTAATTATTCCTTATTTTCTCACTTTTCTAAAACTAACATTAAAATTATATCCAAGGTACATGCACTGTTCACAGTCATGGTGGATTTTTTTTTGAAAGGAATTAACAAAGTTAAAGTAAGTGAGAAAGTGTTTATATTAAAAAGTAATGTAAACATTAAAATAAATTGAAAAATATTTAATATGAATAAAAAAATAAAAATTTGTTTTTCATTTCCTGATGAAATTCATAGTTTCACTTCAAAGAATATCTGAGTTCCCCAGAACATCATTTAAGATTAAGAAACATTAAAAAATAAATTTTATAGTTTTAGGTTAGAATGAAATGATATCTTCTCTACATTTGTTCTTAAAATTAATAATGCTGTATAAAAGTTATTTAATCGTATTAAATATTAAAGCTTCCTTAAAGTTATCTTAGTATATTATTTCATATTAACTTTTTCTCTATGTCTCTACATATATACATATAAACATACACACACATTATATACATACATATATATATATATAATCATAACAAACTTATAACCAATGCCATTTTTTCGAATTCTACTTTACAAGTCATTTCTCATTAAGAAAATGACAAGTCTAATAAGTAATGAGTTTCGATTTGGAAATTTTTCTAAAATATTTTAATATATATTCAACTTACTATATATATATATATATATATATGTAGTGTACGCATTCATACATGGGAATGTTTGTGTTGGTGTATAAAGAAATATTTCAGAGAATAAACAGCATTATTTATGTATGTAAAAACTGTAATAAAACGTGATAATTTTCTTTGATAAATTTCCGAGAAATTCTTTGTTGATCTCTTGTTAATTAGATTATTATTAATTTGAATTCCAGATACAAGCTGTCTACAATAATTATTTATTTTGAAAACATTGTATTTCAATATTTTTTTTGTACTATCTTGCACTTAATTGTACTCATTTTAATTATCTATTTTCAAGTAACAATAATGTTCAACATACTTTTTTGGAAAATTCAAAGGATAGTTATTAATTATGTAGATTATTTTTTTCATGCGACGAAATTTAACAAAAAAAAAACTAAAATTATGAGAAATACTATAAAAACTAACTAATGAGTCATCTGTGTTAAATTGATGCAAGACTACACGAGAATGTCACTTTAATTGTTTTAAAATTATTTCAAGTAATTTATATTTTAGTTTTAAGAAATGGTTATATTGCGAAAATTAATAACAACTGTGTAAGAAGAAGAAAGGAGGATTTTTAAATATTATTTATCCAAGATGTCAGGATATGATTAAATTATACTTTACGATTTTTAAGAAATAATATAGAGATTATTGGTATTGTAATATATTTTTTTTTGGAACCACTCTTTAGGATTTTTTTAATTCTCATAAATATTTTGTGAATTTTAAGAACAGTTTGTAAACTATAGTATAAAGAAATAAAGTATATTTATAGAAAATTATATATATATATATGTATATATATATAGAGTTATAGGGTGATTCAACTTAGATTTTTACATGACAGTATTAAAAAGAACGCAAAAATTATGAAAACCATGTTATCCCTCATTTAGTATTTTAGTTCAATTGTATTTTAGTATTGAATTGAAAAAAAATACTAAATAAAAAATAAAATGACTTTTCTTAACCCGTACACCCCCTTTTAATACTTCCTTGTGAAAGCCTAAATTAAATCATCCTATATATATATATATATTTATATATATATATAATATATATATATATATGTATATATATCGAAAAATAAAAATAGACAAATATTTAAATTTTCTGCTGAATATAATCGCAGTTAATGGATTAGAAAATAGTTTGCATTAAACGCGTCCCATAAAATATCAATGAACAAAACGCCAATAAATTGACATAAATACATTTTGAATGAAATCGATCCAGTAGAGGAATTAGTTAAAAATCCATCAGTGTTTGTCGAAACCAGTGCCAATGACCAACCTATGAACTGGGGTCAGTCAGCAAGAGGTAACAATTTCCGATGGAAACGAAAAACGACAAATTGAAAAGCTTGGCAGTTTTATATACTTGTTGAACGAAAGTTAATGGCCTCTTTATAAATACATACTGCTATATGCAACAACATTTTTTTTTTATTTCAGTTTCCATCTATTCGGTACGCTATCTAGCGTAATGAACGTCACGCTTTGAAGCTTAAAAGTGCAGCGCGAAGCGAGTCGTTAAAAATTTAAAAGAACGATGCTCGCCACGCGCGCGTCTACTGTCGAAAAATAAATGTGTGTATGTGTCGTTCGCTTGCCAAATTACTGAAATGTGTTTCTCCATATATATGCCGATATTGTGTGTGAAAACAAAACGTTTTCAAGATCGGGATCGTTGATTGCTGATGAAATAGACTGAAGTGACATTAACGTTCAGTGACTAACAATGCGCGCGCATATATGATTTATGGGCAATTCCAAGTTCATTGTTCGCGTCAATGTACCAGCTGCAACTCTGACAATTTATAAATAAATAAATTATATTTATATTATCAATATCCTTTGTAGATAGTGTGGTTAGTAATAAAACGAGTCACTGCCAATAATCTTCATTGCTCATAAGAAAATTTATATTTTTTTATTCGTAGATAAGTTATAATAAAATCACTTACATACAGAGCTTATTGGCCGTTACTTAATCGCAACACATTATTTTTAAACGTTAATTCTGTTTAGTTATTTTCTACACTTAATAATATTTATAAAACGATTCATTTTTGATTTATTTCTACAGATAACTTATGAAAGGTTTCGTTTATTTTATTTGATAGTTTACTTTATCTAGATTGTTTTTATACGCGTGAGGTAACGATTAAGCGATGACCATCCAAGCCAATAAATTTTAACAGATGTACATCTCTTTATAAGAAATGAATTTTATTACGTTATTATAAATTAGTATAGTAAATAGTACATTAATATTTTAATTTTCTCTTTTATATCTCATATATCTCACACACACACACACACATATATATATATATATATATATATATATATATATATATATATATGATACATAATAGAATCCCGGAAACTACAACTTCATTCATAAAATCTATAAAAGAAAATAAAACATTATTATAGGTTTTGTAATTTCGAATCAGTAATAGTTCATCTCAGTAATTGAATCTTTATATTATTTACACACAATTTATAGAACAGATTAAAAACTAACTTGCATTATACATATTGAATTTTGATTTTTTTTTGTTGCTATATTATTATACTATGTACTTCAATTTTTTTAAAAAATGCACAGACGATTGTAGACTTCATTAATTAATTTGATAATTACAGCGAACACGGTTTTAATTTTTTAAAAATCTACCAATTTTCAATTTTATGTAAATCCTGTCACAGTCATAGTTCATACTGTTTTTGAATATTATCATATTTTTGTATATTTTACAACTCATCGTTGTAAAAACTCTCTCATACGCACACACACACACACACACACACATATATATATATATATATATATATATATACAAATTTTAACATGGTGTCTTTTGTTTATTGTAATTTTTGTAAACAATTTATTTGGTAATGAAGTCAAACATTTCAATAAAATATTAATTGGTTATTAATCATTCTTAATTATTTGAATACTTTCTCAAGAGTTTAATTTGCAAATTTACTTTTTTATATACTTAAAAATCTTTCTTTTCATTTTTCAACAATTACCATTAATGCCAAAAAATGTAAATAGAAATATTTTACATTATAATCAAATACCTTTTTTATTTTTACTGTAAAAATTGTATATTTTAATACTTAATATATATATATATATATATATATATATTATGTATGAAAATATACATAATTGTTCAATTTTCTATTCCTTTAAATTTTAAATTATCGATTTTAAAATATAAATGAATTCATATTTAAACTAAAAATATTATTCTATCACTGTATTATTAATTACATCCACTTGTAAATTTAAACTGTCATCACAATGCGAATTACAATAAATCAGGAATAAAGTAATTTTAGTTAGTCTAGAAAAATGAAAATAATTTGAATATGACCTTAATTTCATCACTGATTTTAAAACTACATCAATCTTCTTCTTTGTTAAATGATCTACATACATACATACATACATATATAATGCTAATTCATATATAGTCTGGCGAATTTCGTATATTGCATTTGTCGAAATGCGTCGTAGTAATATTTTAATAGAACAACATAAGACTTGTCGACATTCCTGACCTCTTTGAATTTATAGTATCATTTGGGTGACGTCATAAATCTGCGTAGTGTCTTCTAATTATAGTTTACCTCTTTGGAAATTAATCAGATTTTATTATTTTCTTCGAATCTCGAAAGATACACTCACAACCTTGCCTGCCATGGAAACTTAATTTATCTTTTCACATCTTTGCATTACATTTATCATGTTTATTATTTTTCAAATCTTTCTCTTTTCTGTATCATGCGAACATTACTATTTCAACGTTATTATTTTGTATTATTGTATTTTTAATTTTATTAATTAGATTAAAGTATGTTTATACAAAATTAAATTTTCATTAATAATGATAATTATACAGAAATATATATATATATATATTTAATTATATCATTTTTGATATTCTTATTATCTAAAAAAGTAAATTTGTATTATCGTTTGTACTTTATAGCAGAACGCTGATTAATTTTCCAGAATTAAATTAATAAACCTGTTAAAATTATCTTGTGTGGAGCATTTTAATAATTGGCAAAATATAAGTTCATAAACAATCAATAAGTTTATAATAATCATGTTTTTTTAAAAATATTGCATATTTGGGAAGGCTAGATTTGAACTTAAGGCACTCTATGTCTTATGAAATCATCTAGTATTTATTACTAAGATATTCTTAATTTCTTAAGGCTTTAATTGACTTATTTTAATCGAATATTCCATTTTAAGCAACAACAGTTAATTGTAAGACGTTATGTAAAGAAATTAGAAAATGTATTACTTTCTATAATGTCATTTTATTAGGTTTATAGGTTTTTAATATTAATTATTTAATCATATACTAATGAAAAAGATTTGTGAAAAAATGTAAGATGTGAGATATAATTATATTATTGATATGTATTATATTATATATAATTTTAAAATTATACTAGTTAAATTTTGGAAAGTCTTAGAATAATAATATAAAAAAAATATGTCAACATTATTCAAAATACCAATTTTTCTATTCTTTAAAAATAAATCGAGATTTATATTTATATTTTATAAATTGAATTTCTTGTTAAAATAACTGTTAGAAAATATTCTTCTAGATTTTAATTTAATTCTGTGTGCGTGTTATGTTAACATAGGGCAAAAACTGTGGTTGAAAAGCTAACAACAATTATAACATAAGTGGTTAACAAACAATTTTATAATATAAGTGGTTTGTAATGGTAACCACTACGCCGCAAAGGTCATTTTTTATGTAGATACCTACACCGACCACCATGCTTTAGAGTTAAGTAGGGTTGTTGTAGAATAGTGTGACCTTATTACACCCGTTGAAAATTTAACACAGTTCAAGAGAAACTACTGTAATTCATAATAATATACACCGAGATGAATGAAAGAAAATAGAGTAGTATTTATGAAAATCTCATTAAATATACATGCTATTGTATTATCTTCAAATCAAGTTTTTATAATGAAAATAGAGTTGTAATTGGCACAAGAAAGTTAACAATATGATATTAAGGAAGAAAAAGAATTTACGAATGAATTCTTTTTTCACCTCACAAATAATAAACATTTTTCTGATCAAATATGTACAATAAATTATTTTGAATAATTTTCAAATGGTGCTCTTGCGCATTTCAATGGAGATACCAATATCCTTAGATTTTTCAGTATAGTTTTCTCTACCTTGATGTTTTAAGAATAAGACATCGTCAACAAAATGCTCATAAATAACAATCAATAATGATCAATGATTTATTGAAAATGTTTATTCAGAAAAGTTTTTTTTATTTGTGGGATTAGAAAAGAATTCATTCGTGAAAGTGAATTCAACCACAGAGTCAGAACTGAATTGTGAAGAAAAAAACATTAATTAGGTATTATATCATTGTTAATTTAAAATGATAATTGAATTTATTAATTTATAATAATAATTGAATTTATTAATTTAGAATGGTACTTGAGTTTATTAATTGTTAATAAATTAAGATTTTTCTGCGAGTCTAATTTACAATATTTCATTTACAAATTGTGCAATTTTTCAATAAACATTTTTTTAGTAAACGATTTTCTGATTGAGAAAACATTTAACAGTTCTTGAAAGAATCAATGATAAAATACTGATTAATAATTAGTTTATTATAAATGTTTGACTGATTTCTATTCAGTTAAGTTTAAAACTAACACTTTTTCCATTCGAACAGTTTATTTTATGATCTATTTATTTACTAAGTATTATAAATATATTTGAATGATTAACTAATACTTTATTTCAAAATCTATAATCAAATGAATATTGAAAATAAAATCAAAAAAAATACCGTTTACCATTTTATTTAAATACTTTAAAACAGTAATTACAGCATTGCTTGAGGTATATATAGCTTTATTTGACATACATAGAACAACGATATTTTCAAGCATGAGTGCCAAGAATTATACACTAATAAGATAATGATCACTGTTACATAAATTCTCGTACACAATTTAAATTAGTTACTCTACGTGAAGCTGAATTGTTGAGAACTAACAAGACGACAGGTGAAGGATTATATATATATATATATATATATATATATTTGTGTATGTGTGTGAGTATGTGTGCGTACATAATTGATTGTTATTTACTCTGTTAATGATAGGATAACCATAGATATGCAGGGATGTCTTGGAGGCGAATTGTAGAACTGCTTGTTAAATTTTTAAGAATTAACCTAATCTGTTATTAATAAAAAAATAGTTTGATAAATAATTAATCTTTATTCACAATAATAATAAAGTGTATAATTTGAATTCTATCTTTTTTTCATGTCTACTGTTTCGAAATATACAGAATTTGAAATGATTAAGTTTTGAAATCGAACTGTTTTCAGATTGTTCTACATTTCGAATCAATAGAGCAATTTATGAATATAATTTGGTAGATATATAATTTATAGATAATTAGTAAAAATGTCGGCATCTTTTGAATATATTTACAAGGTATTGGGTAATAATTAAAATAATATTTTTTTGTTACTATACATTTTCAGAAACAGAGATTTTAATACTTTTTTATTTTATTAAGAGTAAATATTAATAGTTTAGAATCCAAAATATTTATTTGAAATATAATTTAAAGAAAAATGAATTGAAATAATTTTCATTTTAATTACTACAAAAATACAGTTTCTATATGAATAGATAAAAGGTCAGTAAGTGCAAGTTTCTGAAGTCTTGATAAGAAAATCAAAAATTTTGGTAAAAATCATTAATATAATTTGTTTTTGTATACTTAGTGGATTAGTAATACATTTTTTTTATAGTTTATGAGGCGAGAAAGAATTCATTTGTGAACTTTGTATCTAAGTTATATTTTTAATATTAATGAATTTTATACATAATATAATTGTATGTATTTTTTATTATTTTTTTGTTATATATAACATATAAAATTCTGAAGACATATTGAATGTAAAACTTGTAAAATTTAATTAAAGCTACTGAATTTATTTTAAAAAGTTGAAAAGTTGTGCTGATTTTTCTGTTCTATAAATTTGTACTTTTGTGATTCTGTTTATGCTAAGGATTAAATAAGATGTTTATATATATATATATATATATATAAAATCATATGCCAAAGGGACAATATTTCCATTAAAATTGTTTCGTAATAAACGTATACTTGAAAATGTTGCATGTTATAAAAACAATGGACAAATAAAAAGGATCTACAGTAAAACTGAGAATATTATTTGCTTTATGTATACGTGTGTCATATAAACCACATTCAGTTTATTACTAGCGGATACTTATCTTTGTTCAGTCAGTCAGACAGTCAACGTTATTACCTGCCCGTTATCGCTTCAATATTCTAGAGCGAATTCCGTATTTATATGCCATACATAAAAAAGTAATAATTTTGGTGATTCATTCGAAAACATTGTTGCTGAAGAACGTCGTCCGTGTTATGAAATTTACAAAGATGAGAATATTGTTCGTACAGTTTGATTATTGTGGATGCGTGTTTCAGAAAAAGGGTGCAAAACGTTGAAAGTGTTTTTTGTTTGTATTTTTTTAAAGACCGCAATAATGTTTTGCTTGATAAAACCAAGGTGTATTGGAAATGCAAGGTACTTTTTTTAAGAAACAAATAATTGGTATTTTTACCAATAATCGATTTTATCATTTTTATAACATTATACAGGTGATATTTTTGAATCAATCGTGATATACATAAAAATGTATCTTCCATTTCTTAATTTTATACAGTATAATACCACATGCACACACATGCATATATATATATATATATATATATATATATATATATATACAAAGAGAGAGAGAGAGATAGAATCGGTGCACAGTGTACAAGAAAAGTGACAAATCGAAAAATATAATTCTTCAGAAGAGCAATTTAAAAAAATGTTTTCTTGTTAATTCTTTTTTGGTTATGTCATTAGGAAAGAGGTAAAACTGAGTAATAATTCTATTGAAATGAAACCGAATTTATAAATATTAATTGTATTCAATCATCTTTATTTTTAATGATTTGTATTTCTTTTTACTTTCGTCTAACCTTACTATCGACAATTTACATAAATTAAATTTTAACTATTTTGTAAAGATAGTAAAGACAGAAGATGCATCTGTATTCGTTAACTTATCCTGTCTTACATGTACAAATTAGTATTAGATACAAAGAGACTGTTGTGTAACATAAAGGAAAATAAAATGCACTGTAGTTGAAGAAAAAACAAACGAGTTAATATATTTTAAAATGCTATAATTAAAATTTAAGAGGTTTTTTTACATATATTTTGAAATTTTACTTACAAAAACTATAAAGTACTATAAACTATAGACATTTCTGAACAAATTTAAACCAAAAAAAATTGTAAAACTAATTTTTAAATGATTAATTATAAATCAAGACCGAAAGGACTAATTTCCAGTTAATATAAAAAAATAACTAACTTTTTTTGAAAATATATCAGTGAACATTAAAATATTTGTTTTGTTTTATGAAATATAAATAGTTTTATGGTTGATTCTTACTTATGCTCTACTTTTCTTATGGTATTATTGTAATTTTTTAGTTAATATTTTATCTAAATCTATTGACTAAACACAATACCTTGTTGAGTGTTTCTTGTGACGAAAGTAACAAGCAGACAGTCTTCCTAGTCTGCTGACCTTGATCTCTTTTACAAGAATATCTAACACAATCGCCAATAGACTTGTTTTCGCCTTTTTCTGTCAGGTGATTCTTCTGTAATCATGAAATACAATTGCCATTTTAATATATCTGTAAATACTAAAAACAATGAAATATGTAATGACTTATTTAGTAAATTATGTGCTGAAAATGATGACGTTATAGTTTGCTTAAATAGCAAATACTGAAAAGCAAGATGGTTACATATTCATAAAAAAGGTTATTTGTTTATTTAAATTTATGATAGATTATAAACATGTTTATAAAAAATGTAGTTTAAAATGTACTCGTATAGTTTCCTCTAGTGTTTTATAAATTTAAATATAGATTCATAAATAAAGAAATATATAGAACAGAGATCTTCAATGCTTCTCAGAGAGATACAATTTTTTTATTTTCTTATGCAGTAAAAATAATTTTTTAAATATAATTGTGTTCTAAAAGTCTTTTTTACTTTATTTAAAAACCAGGTCTCTTCATTAAAGAAACCTAACGTTTTAAATAAATTTATAGCAAGTATTGAAAATTTTCTCATTTATTTACACTTTAATATAATAATAGAAATGAAAAAAATACTCTTCAATTTAATTGTCTTTTTAAATTTCTATTCTTTTTGTTTTAAATAGGTATTAAAACCTTGATAGCTCAAAATGTTTAAAGAATTTCTATAGATTAATTCACATTAAAAAAGTAAATACTGCTTAAAACACTAGTTTGTCTATTTAATTTTTTAAAACTAACAATCAATACATTTTAAAGATGTTTGGCATATGTACACTGATAAAAAAATTAGTTTTATGGAGATCAATCGGTTAATGAGTATCCAAAACAGAAAAAAAATAATAATTACTCCATCTTAAATAATGTTTTTTTCCTATATCTTTCTTATAATTGTCTCCAACAGTTAATTATATAAAAGATACAGAAAAAATATTTTCAACAAGGAGTAAAAGCTTGAAATCAGTTTCAATTTTACTTTTTAAGAAAATATCTTCCTGTATTTATCTTCAGCAGAAAATTAAAATTAATTATTTTGCGGTAGGTGATAGTTTTTTCTTTATAAGCTTGCCCATCGCATCTAGTATTACTTAAAGTGGTCTTCTTGTTATTATTATTTAGTATTTATCTTAGTTACTGATACAGCAGAAATTTTATATTTTGGTAATAAAAAGGGACATTAGTAATATAAGAAAAAACCAGTTAAAATCAAGATATAAAATGATTATATATATATATATATATAATAAAAAAATAGATGAAGTACGTGTCATAACATGAGATTCGTAGAAACTAATTTGTTGTCTTAAACAGAACATTTTATTTAATGATCTATCAACCAACAGAACAACCCTTAACCACATCATAGTAGTACGTTTAGACCGCTACTAGTAAAAAGTTTCAAACTTCTCGATTAGTTAAAGGTTGGAAATATTATAATTAAAAAGATATAAACATTTCTTAGGAATGACAGATTGCAAATAGCAAGTAAAACCGAGTTCACGGTAATTTCAAATTGAATGTATAAATTTTTTTGCCAGATTTAAAAGGGTTATATATATATATATATATATATATATATATATAAATATATATATACATATAATTTATTGTAGAAAATCACAAAACTTATCCACTTAAATAGTTCCAATTGTAGTTACATATAACTATATTGTTTTTGATATTTTGTTTCAAAGCCGAATAAATAATATTTTTAAGATATAAACGTTAAGAAGATTTACAATTTATAAAAAAAAATATATTAAATCTGATGATACATTTTAAGTCTAATAGAATTACTGTTTTCTCAGAAATATTTTCAAGGATGCTCTTGTGGTGGATTAGTCTGTAGACAATGAATCACTTTTGTATTCATTAGCAGAACTTTATTCAACTGAGAGAATTACATTTCCTAGAATCGTAAAAAACGGCGTGTCTAGGTAACATAACGGCAGTTGATAATAGTTATTTTGATTATCATGAATTCTGGTAAGCTTTGAATTTGTTTTATTGTGTAGATATTCTTTAACGTTTCATAAATAACGAATTCTTATCACTGTATTTAAACACAACAAATAAATAATTCGTGGAAATATAGTTTTATAGTTTTATTATATTTGTTCAGTACTAGAATCACTGTTTATTGTAATTTTTAGTTTTGAAGCGATAAACAGATTATCAACAGCTTTGTTTTATTTTTGTAATTTGAATTTTTTAAATAATAAGAAAATACAAGATACGTATTTATATGTCTTTTATATATATATGTATATATATATATATATATATATATAGAGAGAGAGAGAGAGAGAATTATTTGAATAACGACAAAGAACATTTTCTATATAGTAATATAAATTTATTTTTCTACATATAAATCATATCCATTCTACATTCTTATTATCGATTATGCATTAAAAATTTCATAGAAAATTCAATTTCAATTTTTTTCACTAAGATATCACTTTATTTTTCAACTCTTAATGGAATGAAATATTTCTTCCCAATAATTGTTATAAATTCATTTGATTTTAGTTGAACTGTCTTTACTATTCACATCATTTGACCGTTAAATAATTTGTTATTTCTACCAGAAGAAAATTCAAAATACTTTTGAATATAAACTATGGGTTTTGTGAAATGAAAAACTCTGTTTTTTGCAAGCTCGGAATCTGGTATTCCGTTTTCTAGTCTTTATATGATAGAAACTTTTTCGTTAATACTTAACACTTATTTCCTTTGTCAGTGAAGATGTTTTTTTCCCATTAATTAACTACAAAAGATTCACTGTAAAAGAATATATAGGAAAACATTGAAAAAAATATATTAAATACAACGTTTTCAGATTTCTCTTAATAATATTATTAAAAGATTTAGAACATTAATTTTTATTTTAGTGATAAAATAACAATTTTATTTTTAATAATAACCTTTTATCTTTAAATAAATATTTTCGAGCGAATATCATAAAGAATTTACCATATAAGAGTATACAAAAAGGGAAATTATCCAAATAATAATTTAATAGAATATTCAATAGAAACATCAATATCGTTTAAATATGAATAGTGTACACTAAATTAAATATTTGTTGAAACATCGCAAACATAATAGTGATCCAAATTTCAAAACCGAGATAAACAAACAAGCCCCATAAATAAAGGTATACTGTGTTTGTATATATATATATATATATATATATATGTGTGTGTATGTGTATGTGCGTGTGTATGTAATTATGTATATATAAAGTTTCTAAATCAATAAGTGTGATTATATAAATTTATTTTTGTTTGATTCATAAACAATGACTTAATTAGATGAGTTTGTTTTTATCAAATATGAGTTTATTGATATACTACTTCATTTCTTATTTAATTATTAATCAATAATGATCACACATTTGAAGTATTTTTTTCAAATTTAAAACAATTCCATCGATTAAGAATTGTTAAATAGTATGTACTTTTTAAGATTGATAAACAATTTGAAATATTTAAAGTTGATATCATACCAACCATGCATTGAAATTATACTTTATGTAAACTTTTCAGCTTTAAACTATCTTCTATTTTCGACACATAAACGTAATCATATATATATATATATATATATATATATATATATATATATATATATATATATATATAATAATCTTATTAATTACATTTATGATCGTATGTATTAATTATTCTATTTGACAATTAACTTATCCAGAGTCATATGTACTTTGGTAATTTTTAGCGGTTATAATATTAATTAAATTACTTCATATATACAATTGTCTTCTGTAAAGTAAATATACATGTGTAACATTTATATAAATATGTACACAGACGTACAGTGAGTTCATTAATTACATTTATTACATATTGCTTCAGTTAATTTTCAACGACCCGTTTCTTCACATAATATTATTTTATATACCGTTCTTTTTTTTAATTTGTATTTATATAATTAATTATTGTATTTAAGGACACACAAGTAATACACAGTACACTTTATACATATGTATATATATATATATATATATATATATATATAAATGTGATTTTATTAATTTATCCTATATATATTTCGTAGAGATGATTTTTGAATTAAAATAATATAATTACTGTATCATATTTTTTTATTATTTAATTAATGAATTTTTATATATCATTAATATTACTGCTAATATATATATATATATATATATATATATATATATATATATATATATTATATACGCATATACCTATATATATATATATATATATATATATATATATATATATATATATAATATACAAAAATGTGATTTTATTAATTAGTCTAATATATATTTCATAAAGAGACGATTTCTAAATTAAAATAATATAAATTCTGTTCCATGTTTTTTATTATATAATTGATGATTTTTTATATATAATTAATACTACTGCTAATACATATATGTATATATATATATATATATATATATGTACAGATTAATAGCTAAAAAAGGCCCTGATAGTTGACTATGAAAATATGGTATAGGGAAATAGGTAAATTAAATATCAATTTAAAAATAAATATTTAATTGTAAAATATTTGAAATTGAACACATTTTTGAAGTAGTTTCTTTAGTAGTGCATAGTAAAAATGAATTAAAATCTATATCTATCTATCTGTCTATATATATATATATATATATATTTATATACGAGTATATCTGCATATATTTAATATTAATCATTTTAACTCTTAAACAAGTGTCTCGATATATTTCGTCCAAGTTATTTCAGCTTCAACAATGTTGTGAAAATATATTAGAAAAAATTCCTATAGCAATGAAAATTCAATTTTTATTCTTGTGATAAACTAGACATGGACTCTCATGGAAATATTTGATTTAAATTTTTGAATTTGTTACTTGTTTGAAATTTTTGTTTTGTTGTTTCAATAGTTTAGACATTTGTATCAAAATTATATTTTGCATTAATTATTATTTATATATTTGTTTGGTATTTATATATGTTATATTAATATTATCATTACATTTATGAATTGCATTGTACTGAATCTTAATAATGAATTAATATTTTTGATTGGAAAAAACTTTTTATCGTTTTTTTTTAAAAAAAGACTTTATTGTTAAGTTCTAGCATTATTATCGAATGTTTATATTTAATTGACATATGATTACAGGCATTCTATAGGATTTAGTTATATGTGTAAATTGTTGTTTTTTTTTTACAATTCCAGTTATTAACACCACGGCTAAATTAATTTAATAAATAAATTTCACTCTCCGAAAACAGCGTACATTTTTTCTAATCAAAAAATTTAGAAATGTCTGTACTTTAATTTCTGAGGATGGTTATATCGCTATGAAAGTAGTAATCAATATGATCAATAATCAATTATCGAACATTTTGATTAGAAAAACTCCTTAATTCATATATTAATTTATTATATTTATAAAAGGTTTCACAATGCGTTATCTATATCTTTATTTAAAATGTTAAGAATAGATCAACATCTAAAAAGGCAGTGATGATTTTTTAATGAGCACATAATTTGAATATATAATATCTCCTGTTATCGTTCTTGCTTTATGAACATACATATAATGGATATAGTTTTAATAAAGTGCACTTATGTATAATTTGAGTACCTGTTTCGTGGGATGTTAAATATATCTTAATATATAAGAACTATGGATCATAATAAGACGTTATCTCAAAATGTAATCCCGAAATCTTACTTCAAAAAAAAATCACTTCATCTCTCTGATAAATTTGCATTAAATAAATAATATTACCATGAAACTTTTATGTGTTGTATACCAATATTTATTAACTATAAGAAATTCATACACAAGTGGTGTCCTCACATTTACATATTATATATATATATATATATATATATATATATATATATATACTTGCACTTATATGTATTGCAAATGCATGTAACTGATTATTATGTTAAGTAGTTAAAAGAAAATAAAAATATAACTCGGTTTACACAAGGCGTTTCTAGAATTTGTATAACCGAACTGAAATGAGAACAATGTGTCCATAAAACATTTTAATAATTTACTGCTGAAACTCTACTTTGCAGTTTAACAGCATTGTTTTATCTAAATGAATTTCTCCCGGAACGTGTATGCAAGGGAACAAGTCTGGTGGAATACATCAAATTTACATAATCACAAGTCCTGTAATTAAAAACGACCTCTGCTACTTGTTATCTCGCTCGGATCTTAACACTTCACACCTGCGGCATCGCATCTACGCGAAGAAAAACTTTGTGACCGATACACAAATCATTCGGAAAAAAATCATAAGTAGTAAAGTTTATGCTATTGTTTTCTATATACACTATATATATATATATATATATATATATATATATATATATATATATATATATGTACATAACTGAAAATAAACAAATATTTTTCATATATAAGTTTTAATATCAAAATGTTTATGACAAACACATGTTCATATAAAGAAATATAATTAAAAACACCATCTTAAATTTGCATATTAAATGTTGAACTTCAAATAAGTGTTATATCATTTATATTCTTAGAGTATTTCAATCTTTTTTAATAATAGTAGTGTTCTATACAATTTTTAATGAAAATTATTCAAAAATTTCAGGTCTAGAGAATAATTTCTTTAGTTTATTATAGTTTCACATGTTTAGTGCCAAAATTTATGTTCTTATGATTAATTGCCAAAGTATATTAATACAATTTTTCAATTATAAAAGTTATTTATTATATAATGTATAAATTAAGTATTTATATAAATTTCTGTAATTATATAAATAATTTTATACATTTTTGAGAAATGATTACAACTAGTAAAAAGTGTAAATTAGATTATACTTATTTTACTGCCTAAATTGTTGTAATTTGTTTTTTTTTTAAAAAAAATAATATTCACATCGTTGACTTTGTTACCATGAGCGTTTTTTTTTTAAAAAAAATAAATCATAAGCATTGTCGTGGATTTACAGATGAGTTTATAATCTTATATTAATTCTTAGAAAAAATTCTTCAATAGTAGCAGGTGTTTTAATAGTTTTTATTTTTTCCGCATTTAAGAAGTGTACATACTGTAAGTACAGGATACTTTAATATAATAAAAATTAGTACAATTTTAATAGAATAAAATATATTTTTCTGGAGTATCTACAAATAGAAATATTCATTCAAAACATGATTCTATAATTATACATTTTTCGAAATCAAAATCATTACATTGAAAAAATACACACTGAACCTATTTGTATATCTCGAGCGTAAAAAAAAACTAATGATTACTTTTAGTAAACATAAATATACACAAAACTAATAAAACAGCACACTTGTGGTTATATTTTTCACGAATAAAATATACACAAACGTAACATTTTGGATTTATAGATGCGTGTCTGCATCTTGTAAGTATTAAATACACAAAACAGAACTAGGAATCATTTAAACATTGCATTATTTGCGTTTGAATTTACATTTGCTTATAATTAGTATAGTAAATGAGGCATCTTGCATTCTTTGCATTAAATAAATAAATATGAATCTCGTAAAAGAATGTTTCGAATTTTTAAATAAATGCTATGAAATAGTTTTCCTGTAATTGAAACTCAGTTTCATTTTAATATCTGTCGGAGTCTGTTTTATTATTGTATATATTTTTTATTTATTTTTTGATATTACATATATCTATCTATCTATCTATATATATATACACACACACTCATATTTCTTACTGGAAATATGCAGTTTTAAACAACAAGATGTAGTTATATGCTGTGTTATTATTAATTTTGTATCCTTATTATCAACATTTTTATTCAAATTAAAATTTCTAGATTTTTGTAGAGTATTGTTTAGTTTTACCCTTGCTATTTAATTAATATTATTTAGGTTACTCTTTTTGATTATTATGATTAATTTCGTAAATAAAATAAGAGAATCTAATCAGTAAGAAATTATATTCATTATAGACTATAATAACATTTTCAAAAAACCTTATTTTGGTTAAACATTATAAGTAAAACTAATAAATTTCACGATTTTAAAATGTAATATATCTATATTTATTGAATGGTACTAAAATTGAACTGAAAGGTAAAATTAATTATATTTATTCACTAACATGACTGATTCGAATTTTGATTATGAATATAAGATTACATGATTAAAAAAATAAATAAAAAATCAGGTAATATCTATGGTCAGGTCAGAGTTGGGCACGGGTATTTCCAGTCACGGGAAACACTCCATTAACGAAGATTCAGGTCGAGATATGTAGATTTGGAGAGTCATCGTAAATAAGAAATTCTTAAACCCTTGTTCATACAGAATATACGATGAACATATTTTTTTCTTATTGTTTTAATATAACGTTCATGTCTGTTATGTATTAAGATTAAATGTTTAATGAAACGTATACAAAATAAATTTGTAACTATTTTAAATTTAAATATACTGATAAAAAAATCTCTTATAAAAATTTTAATAACTTGAACATTTAGTCAATTTTGTGACTTGTGGAATAGAAATAAAATATTTGTCAAAGAAAATTTAACCACAGTGTCAGAACTGTTTGTGAACAGATTGTTTTCTAAAGCTGGTGAATGAATGGAACAAGTATTTTAGTTTGAATAGAAACTACATTAAAAAATAGTTTTTGATATTAAATTTATTTTGTATAATTTTTGAAATTTTATAAATTTTTTTTTAAGATACTTAAATCTGTACCTTGTATTTCGTCCGTCTCTATTTTTTCATTGCTGAAATAATAATATTTTTTTGAATATTTTCGAAGAGAACTTTTAAACAGGCTATAGATTTGGTAAAAACTATAATTTATAATCTCTCTCTTCCTATATATTAATCTCTCTCTTTCCATCTATCTATAGTTAGGTATAATTAATTTGACAATTTTATTTCTTTAAATTAAATATCAATAAATCCTTTTGTGTTAAATTGAAATAATTCCAAATAAATTAACGAATTATAGATACTTTATTTTAATAGAAAATAATAATGAATTGCAATCAAGAAAATTTTAAACTATTATAACAAATAATGAAACAATATGAATATTATATTGTTATTATTATAAATAAAACTATAACCTATTTCTGATTTAATAATTTTTTTATCTCTTCAATGAAACAAATTTCTGGTGATATTTTTCTATATAAGTATTATAAAATGTACAATTTTACTTTTGTTATTAAATTTTATAATTATTTTTAATATGAAAATTAATATTTGCCTATGCATATTTTTTTATTTAGATGCATTACAATTAAAAACATATATATATATATATATATATATATATATATATATATATATTAAGAATATTATTATTATGGATTCTTTTGTAAATAATTGAATGTATTAATGACATTGGAAAATAAGTTAGTTCTTTTGTAAAATTTTTATATCGAATCTCTAATCAATGATACGAAAAAATAAATAATGTAATTTTAAGCCGACTTATATTTTATGTTTTATTCATTAAAGTTTTATATCTTTCAAGTGTTTATTTAATTTAAGACTTGGGGATTTTCATTTAAACGATTTAATTGTATTATAATTATGTTTATATATATATATATATATATGCACATATGAAAATATAAATATATTAGTTACGTGTATTTACCTGTCAGTCATCAGTGTTTATGTTGAACGTTTTGCAAGCGAAGGAATGATTTGTACGTTTGTATCTGAAACTCTCACTCCATGTTTATGCACGTGTTCATGCTATAATTAATTTTGTGTATTGATAGCCGTTGAGTGCTTCTATAAATAATTTAATTGCAGATATAACAGAGATGAATAATTTACAACCACCAACATGTCATTTTCAATATATCGATGAGTTATACAACTGTCTATATGGTACAAACATTTGGAACAATAAAAATGATATCTTGAAAAATGAATCCGTTTTCCACGTTGTTATTAGAACAGTTGTGTATTTAATAATTTATGAAATCTCCAGAAACAAAAACAAATTTTCAAGTTGTACGAAACAGTGAACTGAAAATTTTACTCAGATGAAAATAAACACAGTAAAGTTTATTTATTATTTAAAAACTCGAAATAACGTGTACCATCAATAAACATTATTGTAAATATATGTTATGTGGTTCGTCGAATAAATAAATATTCGTGTGAATAAAATCTTGTTTAAAAAAATTTGTTAGATGAGTTTAGAGAAAATAATTGAGAAATTTATGAAGCAGTAAAATGAGTTTTAGATTTATTGATAAAAATGAGATTTTAGATAATTAATTTTTTAACTAAGTTAAATTAATCGAGTTATTAATCTTTGACGTTCCAATATATGATTTATTATATACTAATGTATTTTTAATTTGTTGTAAGCTATTTAATTTGGTTCATTTTGTTTGTTTTGACAAAAAGTAATGAATTTAATAATTTTTATAATTTAAATTTTCATTGTATGTAAAATAGTATGAAATGAAATTGTCATTATTTCAAATTTAATAAGTTCTGTCATTGCTTCTTATTATTTTATATTCATAATCCGTGTTAATAAATTAATAGCAAATTCAATAAGTAATATTATTATTATTATTATATATATATATATATATATATATATATATATATATATATATATATACATAGAACTAGAAATTTTAGATGGTATTTTTTGATCATTAATCTTAACTAAATGGATTATCATATAAAAGATATGATTTTTTATAATTTAAATAATTAAATTTTATTGCGAAATTCATTTTGTTGGATAAAAATAATTGAATTTTCTTAAATACACTTTTTCAATAATATTTAAACGTCTTACTTAATTCTAAAAATTTTTTACATTTTAGAAACGAATAAAACAGTAATTCTCAACTATTTCGAAGTTGTAATATATATTTTCTATTATACTTTTTTTTTGACAGAACCCTCAGATTCTTTTTATATATAAAATTTTAATTTCATATAAATAGATATACGTATAGATTATCAGAAAGCAATCGTTTTTGAATTTTTGTGATTAGTTTATATAACACCAGCTATGAATCACTGGATTAAATAATTAATCATTTTCTATCAATTACTAATACAAAAATCTGCAAAAAATAATTTAACGGTGATTAGGAGGATTTAAGATTCTTATTTTTTATACATGTTTTAATAGACTCGTTGAAGTCATATATTAGATCTTTTTTCTGTAAACATTTCCAACTATTATTATCTTTAAGTAGATTTTAAACAGATTCTGGAAAATCATATTCAATTATTAATTGTAAATTTTCATTAAGATGATGAAAGTAGAAACCTGTTGTGCAATAAATATCAAAATAAAAAAAAACTATTTTACTAAATTTTTTTATAAAGAAAATGCAGAGGTCTTTGAATTATTAATTTTTTTATGAAAGTAAATTTAAACACTATCATATTATGATTAAAATCTAATTATTTTATACACTTAACAATCTAAGTGATATTCACCAATATAAAACCTTTAAAAAATATATGCTATTTAAAACAAATATTAATACCATATTCATTTTCTAAAAAGTCACATCTATAATTACTTGTCACTAAAAGACAAGAAATTAAGTAATGTTAAATCTTAAACATTTCATATGCTACAAACTAATATTTATTCTGTTCTAGAATATTTTCCAGATGAACACGTTTTAAAATAACTAAATTTTAATGTAACTATTAAATTTGATATAGTTAGAATATTAAGCATAAACCATGTCAAATTTAACACTAAAATATGTCTTTTCTGGATTACACGAAACGAGTTTCAGATTGGATCGAGGGCGAGATATCACCGATCGTTGTTGATCTTGGCAAATTGTTCACGGTAAAATCTCGTTTAATTTATTTATGATTATGTCATGAAAATTATAATATTTATCTAAGAAAACGTGAATATCATAGTTAATAAATTACAGTTATTTAATTAGTAGTGTATAAAGATTTAATTAATATTATTTATGATAGTATTGTGATCTGCAATACTATTACAATACAAATATCACATGAGTATAAAATGTTAATTGTCTACACCCTGTTGAAATCTTGAAACGGTGTTGAAATGTCTCTATTGTATTTATAGTTAAAATAAAACTGAACATATATTTCTACATACACCTATACGAATAGAGTAATACGTATATAGGTTTTACTAATATTAAAATAACTTTTAACCTCGACACCCGCTCTACGATTTGATTAACATAAGAGATTGTCTTATTTAGCGAAGATCGTAACCTTTTTGTATGCCTTTCTTTCTTTTTTATTTTATGTTCGTCAAAAATATATAAGATAGTTCAATGTACAGTAATAAGATGTTTAATACAAGCAGTTATTTAAGTGGTTAAAAGGGTAAAAAAGAGTAGTTTTAAAACTTGATTTTCGTTTTGATTCATGTTTGTACTTCGAAATAAAATAATACAGAGAATAAAAATAAAATTAAAATACGTATTATTAATTTTTTATTGTATATGCTTAATATATTGAAAGAAGTTAGTTTGAAAAAATATCTATTTTTTTAATAATTGTAATATCAATTGCATAAAAATGTGATAAAAACGGAATGTCTTATTAAAAAATATAAATAAAACTTAAAAATCTTTTATTGCTCACTACAAAAATCTTACAGTACAAAATTTCAATAACATTTTATTAATTCTTTATAGTTATATTTTATTTTTTTAAATGATTGAATTTAAAAATTAAAAAGGTACTAGTGGTGTGTTCTTTTAATCTTCGAGATATGTAAAATGTATTTTTATCTGATAATGGAATCGATCCTTTATAAGTCATTTTTTAAGTTATCTATAATTTTATAAAAATAACATGACACTTCATTAATGAAGTGTAGAGTGTTAAATAAATTTACAATGAATGCTGAGTGTTTTTTTAGTTAGTCGTATTTAATTCGATGTAAAAATTAACGAGATGTATATATATATATATATATATATATATATATATATATATATATATATATATATATATATATGAATGTGAAATAAAAAGAAAAAAATCAATTTTAAATTCAATAAAATTTGTTTGAAATTAATAATATTTTATGCAGATTTAGAAACATAATATCATTAGATAAGAATATTACGCTCCTTTTTGGAACTATTCCAAAATCGTATTTTGCGAGATGATAGTCATGAAAAATTTCACTATAGTCATTCGAGAACTGTATTCAAAGTCACATATTATTAATAAATATAATAAAATACGTTATTTTTTTAAAATAAGCGTGAGTCACAGAATATACAAATATTACATACAACTCAATATATGTCACGTTAAGTATACCATGCCATATGAAATGTTTGTTAGTAAACTAGTTTTGTAAGTAATGCCGTACTTTCAAGTCAGTCTATTGAAATTTAAGTATATTTGAATAAGCTTTTGAAACATAGATTGAAATATATTGAAACGAACATTCTGTTTTTAAATTTTATAAGGAACGAATTTGTTCTATTTTATTTTTATAAAGTTTCGTTTAAATATTTTCAGAAATTTCATCATAAAATACAATGAATGTTTTCAAATCTTATTAACTTTTAAAAAGAATATTTCGTTATAATTAAAGTTCCTTTAAAGTGATCAAATACAGTCATAAAAATCTTTAAAATAAATTAATTGAAAAAACGTTCTTGTAAAAATATTCTTCATTTACAAAATTGAATATTATAATTATTAAAAAACATAAAATATAAGATGCTTTCCAAGAACAATGAAATGATATTAATAATAAAATTTTAGTTTAAGATATAAAATTGCTCTGTTTGTATAGTTTAATTACTTTTAGATATTAACTCTTATATATTAACAACATATTATGCTGGTAAAATAATACATACATGTATAATTAAAATTTATTCATCGATATATTATTTTTTCCTCTTAAAATCAAGCACTAGAAATAATAATCAGTAAAAATAAATATTTAAAATAAATAAAATAATTAAAGCAATGAACACAAGTCCGTAATTTAACAAAATTCTCATTTCATTACATTTTAAATATTGAACATTGTCTTGTTAAACAGAATTCGTTTTAACACTAAAAAACAATTATAATTAATGGATCACTAAGTAAATGTTAAATTGAAACGGAATGGTCGACAACAGTTATTATGGCCAAATTCATAAACGTGCTGAAGAGATTGCCCAACACACACAAATGGACTGTTCATCAATTTCCTGTTGTACAATATTAACCAATCGCTGTTACACCTACTGGCAATTGCGTTTGCGGCTTCTGCTCATATCGGACAGTTCCTTTGTACATTACACTCACGAATCGACTCCCTGCGTCTACATGCGTGAATTATATTTGTTCAGAAAATATATTGTTTTAAAACCGTGCTCATTTTGTATAGACACACGCATATATTTTTTTTATTTTGTGGGATATTCGAATTTCTTCTCGTTTTATATTTTAATATATATATATATATATACATACATGGATATATATATATATATATATATATATATATATATATGTATGTATTTTTTTCTGTGTATATTTTAATACTTAAAAATGTTTGCATGTATATTAACTTGTGAAGATGAAATGAAAGCTAAAAGGTAAATCAACTGTCTGTACACACCTACTTCTTACTACCTTTTCCCACATCAGCTGTAAAAATAAATATCCCTGTGCCTCCTACAAAAACTGAGTATTTTTATAAAATTAGAGATAAGTTGTAAGCTGGTTCTTTAGTCTGGCATAATGGTCGTTTCGGTCAGTCGGTTAAGGTATCAAGGACGGTCCCAGCCTCGAGCCTTTCGACTGATCCCACACGCAAACAAAACTATATGTTACACACCATCTCGCTTGCATAAATCGTATTGAATATATTCTCTTCTGTTTTCAATGACTTTCCAAAAAATCAAATAATAGCACGGAACAGAGTGAAACATGAGGTGAAACACGTTCATGTTGAAAACAGAAAAAAATCCAATGGGCTGACTGAAATTAGATGTTACGGCAGAGTTTGATGATACTTTTGCTCGCCTCTACCCGTTCAGGTTCGAGTCCTGGCCACGGACATTGGACCTTGATTTAATGTGATAGTGTGAGCATTGAACTCTACACTATAATTATTAAGATAGGGTTCAACTAATGGATTGTAAAAAGTGTGATTAATTATTGTTCAGCGAGATGTGTTTTTACAACTTGTGGTTGTATTTATTTATCTTTAATTGTATAATATTATACGGATATAATTTTGTGAATTTGTTTTAAATGTCGATTTTTAAAATTATGTATATATATATATATATACACATTTTAGATTATATACAATTATATAAAATAAAAACAAGCAAATAAAAATTATAATTTTACTTTTGAAATACGAAACTGAAATTTTATTTGATATATAATAAATATTCTTTTATGTCAATTTCAGTATTTCTACATACAGACATATTATATATATATATATATGTATATATATAACACTTTACTTGCCTTTAAAATATATGTACTTTTTTTATTAAAAGTGTATGAATACATTTTAATAGATTTAACGGATATTGGTTTTACTTTATGTTTTGAACAGTGTATAAGTTTGACATTCAAATTCACGTAGCTGAAAGATTAGTTATTCATATAGCCGATAAGCAACAATTTTTTTCTTATACCACATTTATAGCGCATTTACAGCGGTCATTGTCATCCACAAGGATAAAACATAGACAAGTTCGTTATCCCTCACCTATTCATATGGTGTCTCATCAAAAAACAAGTAAAGCGTATGATTATTTTTAATTAATATTTGACAAACGTTTCTATCAAATTCTACTAATGTTTATTTATTTGTTTCTTTTAGTCATTAGAAAAATATTTAGCGACTTATGTTTATAACAATGATTTTAACTTGTTATAGCGTCACATAATATATATATGTGTTTAATATATATATATATATATATATATATATATATATGGAAATTTATATATATTTAAAATGAATATTAATTTAATAAAGCTCGAAAAATAACTAAATATTTTAAGAATCTTTTGAAAATATAATTATCAATCTATATTTTAATTTAGCTTACAAATTGAATTTCGTGTACTGTTAGTAGTTTTACAATGATCAACAAGTACGTTAGTCTTTCTTTGTGGGAAAATAAGATATTTTTTGTATTTAAAAGTATAATTCAATAATAAAATATCATTCTTTTAAATGACTGTAGTTCTCCTTTCAAATAACTACATAATTTCGTTTTTTGAGATGGTGATTAAAATCAGTTTCACTGATGAATTTTTCATTTCTCCATAAATTTCAAGAAGGTTCAATAATTGATTATTAATCATATTGTTTGTTGATTCGATGATAATGTACTAAGATATAGAAATTGATATATAGCATTAAGATACAGAATTTAATTTTTCTTTAATTAAATCTATTTTTTCCTAACCGTTTCGATTTCGATGGACTTGACTGATCTGAGAATGATGTAGTGTCAATAAAAAATGCTAAAAACAAAAATCTAAATAACCAATAATCAATTATTACACGTTTTTAATCGGAAAAAAATTGTAATTTGCGGGATAGTAGAAAATTTATTTGTGAAAGTGATCAGCCACAATTCCAAAAATGTGTTTCCATAATATTTTCTTAAAATATAAGTGTATGTACCTTATTTTATAATTAATAATTATTTAAGTAAAAATATTTCTAATTGTATGATCATTCATATATATATAAAAAATATTTATATAAAAATAATAATAAACTTTAAAATTTAGCAGTGTTTTAAAATAAGAAATATAGTACAATATTCTTGTCTGATTTTGTGTATGTGTATACTAAAATTATTATTCCAGTTGGTACATGCATACTTTTTAGTTTTTTTTTTGTTATATACATGTGTATGTATATATATATATATATGTGTGTGTGTGTGTATTTAGATATTTGTATATATTTGAGATTGGCTCGGGCCATTAAAAAAACGATAGATCGATAGTGAGTTCACTTACAATAGTTAAATAATTGGAAAACATATGTTCAATGTTTATTAAAAAGACTAACGTTTTTTATACATAACTAAAGACTTGTTTTTTTTTGTATGTTCAATAATGTTATCAGTGGTTTTTATTAGACCTTACAGAATGTATTGTTAAAATTTATTACCTATGATTACAGTTGAGATTGATTATTCTAAATTTAGAAATGATTTTAAGCGGTCCTTATTTTATTACGTCAGGTTTATTATTATTATAGTTTTTACAAACATGTGATTTTGTTCGTTATAATTTATTTCAAGTAATGATTTATGTATTTATATTTACACACACACACATATATATTTTAGAATTATATGAAAACATATAAACAAGATTAGTATACAAAATTTAATTTATCTCTAAGTGTCTGTATTAATAAACACTATTATATTGCATTTCTGACATTGAGGAAATTCCACATCATATGAATTAATCTATTGATTTCGTGGTCATTGAATTGCTGATTAGACTGAGAAATAGCGTGTTTACAATATTTTAATGTGAATTATCTAAGTTTGCGGTAAGCCACGCAGTTACAGGAACAGTACTAATCATCTAACGACTCATAATAATGGTGAATGACTGCCCGCACAATTACTACGTTTCACAAATGAATCTTTGACGTCAACGATATTGAAAATAATTTAATAAAAACATATTAATGATATTAATTATTGATAACTAAAAACTTGCTTTCAATCTATTAAACTTTTACCTGCAGATAATCTTCATAGAAAATATATTTTAATTCATAGTCAGTTTAAAATATTCAAAATATATTTAGGGTGTCATTCCAAAAATCGTGAAGCCAAATATTTTCTTCTATTTCATATTTAACGAATTTATAGGTAATCCGATGACCCTGTATTATTAGTGATAAAACATTTTCCGTTTATAATTATATATATTTCAACCTTGACAGAGTTTAAAAATAGCACAAAAATATACACAAAAAATCATAAATTCCCTTAAACTTGAAATGGTGTTCTATAGGTCGTTTAAAATTTACAATTTCAGAAAACAATATTATACTACTAATACCTATATAAATGGGAATTAAGATCTTAATCTGCATGATAATGTAAAAAATCATTTTTAATTCAAAGGCGAAGAATGAGAATTGAATTCGTCGGGAGAATTGATAAGAAAACAATGGCCGGTGTTACGAAAAACTTGACTGCTCGTCTAACTGTACAACAATAAATGTTGAAGTTTCACATGTAAATCTTGTTTTTGTATGAATAAAATGTCGTAATTGTGCGTATTTTTAGCAACATGCGTTTAACAATGTATATTTAATACTTTCGAAAAGAATCGCACTGAAAATGATTATGTGTTCTTACAATTACCTTATGTATTTTTTTCTTGTTTGTTTCTTTAGAGGTTTCTGTTTGAACAATACGGCCTATTGTCATAATTATGTAGTTTTAGTTTAATATTAGGTTATTCAGAAGCACAGTGAATGGCCAATTTAAGTTACTTTCAAGGCATATTATTTTAACACTTAATATCAACGCAACCAAACAAACTGTATTAAAAATATTGATTATTTTTTAATTCAGTATTTTTTTTTGTTTAATTACGAAATAATTTACATTTAAATGACTTTTAAATGTTTTTTTTTTAATATTAAAACTTATTAAGCATTCTAAATAAGTCTCTCTTTTAATAAAATGATATATTTAGAATTTAGGCTCAAATTCAGGTCAATTGATTAGTAAATCGACTACAATTATTACAAATAAATTAAAAATAATACACGCATATAAAAAATAAACACACACACACACACATATATATGTATATATATATATATATATATATATATATATGAGTATACAGAAGATTAAATTCAAAAAACCATAGGAAAAGAAAAGCTTTAAAGATGATATTTATAAATATTTCCTTTTTTGGACGTTTTTTAATCAAATATTTACCATTGATGATAAAATAAATAGTCTGAAGATTGAAATTAATACGTAAAAATTTTTTTAAATAGAATTTTGTATAAAATATTCCTACATATATTAAATTTTAAAGAATTAAAATTCTATATTAAGTACTGGAATTATATAGTTAGTGTTTAAAAGAAATTAATTGTTGGAAAAATAATAAGGGTAAGAAAATTTAAGAATTCTTTCCTTTTATTAATTGGAAAAATTAATATATTTTCAAAGTTAAGTTTTTAAAGGAAAATATTGCAAAAAAAATCAGATCAATTTTAGTTTCAAACAGATTCGATTATTTTAACAAAGTCGAACGATAGTATTTGTTTCATTAGAAATATTGAATCATTTTCTACTACTGATCTCAACGTATGTCATCAGTACTTGAATTGTTTTAACTGATTTTGGGTCGGTTTTTTTTAGTAGTTATTATAGCTTTTAGAAAACTATTCAAGTTGAATTGAATTCAGTTCAAACAATTTAATTAATAGTAACGTTGAAACCGATATTAATAATGGACATAAAACTAGTGATTTTAGGGTTTTAATGAAATTATTGTAAATAGTAAATACAGAAGAATAAAATTAAAAAGATAACATTAGTAATATAAGAAATAAACTACAAATTCTTATCTTAGAATTATTACTTTTATATGAAACCTTTTACTGAAATTGTAAATAAATAACTTGTACTTTTGTAGCAATAAATTAAATTAAAAAACAAACATTTGAATAATAAAATAACTGATCAAACTTGCAAATATATTCCTTGCTGTTTTAATTTTAAATTATGACCCAAGTCAGTAAAGTTACATTCAGTTTTTTCTACATTTTCGTGTTTTAAAGAAATATATTTGTTTTGAGGAAGAATTTTAATTGCAAATTTATTGGCTATAAAGTTTTAATGAATGACAATTTTTAAAAGTAATTTTAAAATAGAGCTGATTTTTCGTATTAGTGATAAACTGAATAATTATTACAGGGAAGAAACTCAGAAGTGATTTTCAAATTTATAAACAAAAAAATAGAGTAGTGTTAGGTTAGATTTTTAAAATAAAAATTATGAATATTAATGTTTTAGTTTAATAAAATTTATAATGACATATTTTCCTCTTAAAATAACTGATAAATATTATATGTATTCATCCTTATTATTTTTTTTTGCATATACTGTCAAAAAGTAACAAACAACAAATTTGGAATTTGATGGAAATAAAAGTTTGAAAATTTATATTCGAGTTATTTTTGTATACATTTTTTGTTTTATTGTGGGGCAAGGAACCGAAAAAATAAATGCTTATATAGCTATTGATTATAAAAGGCAATCAACTTTATTTTAAATTTTATATTTTTAATGATTTTAATATACATATGTTAATAAATATTCCATAATTTATTTTCTGAGACATTTAATTATAAGATTAAAAAAGTACGCATAATCTAGATATAAATAGTAATGTTATGAGCTGTATAATCTTTTATTTGTTTATACATTTTGAAAATATGTTGACGTTTTTATTACTGTTGTAACTTATATTTTTTAAAAAGAACTTTTTTCAACAGTAAGCATAGATAGATTTTTAACAAAACATGGAAAATTTTATTCAGTATTCACGATGATATATTGTGTTTTAAATTATAATAATTGCGCCATAACTTGTGATAACTAAAAGAAGATTTTATACTTTTTACAAAAAGTATAAAATCTGACTTATGTTTTATTACAATAAAACATAAGTCAATGAAACATTTTACACGAGTATTATATAGCATGCACATGTATAATATTTGTTCGATTTGTTTTCTGACGACAATAAGACTAACTTTCGTGCTACACACTGTGCGTATTCTGAGAATCCTGTGTCAAGGATTATTATTATTGTTTTTTGTACTCTCAACGTCCGCCTCTTCGCGATCAGTGGTAGTTGTTTGACCTTCATGACGGCGGCTCGTCGCGGTTTCCGAGCCCGTTCAACTGCGTTCTTCCGTTCGAATAATTATTATTTCGGTAAAGAATACCAATTCACCACGTATCTATTTCCAGTTTACACAATATATTAACAAACGGATTATATATTTTTCACGGTTGAAAATCAGCTCTAATCATATGATTATACGAGTAGATCGAACAGAAAAAAAATTAACTTCGATTTATATAATGCAAAAACATAGATTTATTTACAAACAATTGCCGATTTATTCATAAAAGTTTTTGATGCATAAACTAGTTATACATTTTTTCCAAGTACCTATTCAGTCATTCTTCTATGACTATTTATGACACTTGGTTGTTTCTTTAGTAGCATATCAGTTCCACATGCATAAAATTCTAGAAATTGTAATGTAAAATACTCATCAGTATATGAATATGTATTATTTTCATTTTTCTTTTTCTCTTGAGAATAAAATGTAAACATTAGAACATGCAATACTTTATAATACTGTAACTGATATATATATATATATATATATATATATATATATATATATATATCACCTGTCAGTTTAATAAAGTCATCTTTTTAGCATCAATCATTTTTTAAAATAATTATACTGGATAATAAGATCTTAGATATGAATGAAAACAATATAATAATGTAAATTGTAAAATGCCACGCTGATTTCAAATCTATCATTATCTTTCCTTGTTGTATAGTTTTTTTTTGTTAAAATAGATTTTAATAGCGAGAAATTGAGCATCAACTAATCTAAATGTTTCAAAAAATTTAATTTTTTCATATGAATGTGGATTTCTTGCCACTCTCTTTAAAATTTAAAAAACATGAGCAATGATCAAGAAGAGAGGTTTTTCACATAACTATCTAAGAAAAATCTATTTCAAGGCAAACTGAATCCTTGAATGTTAGTAGATTACCGTAGGAAATTAATTATCAGTTACTATTTGCATGTGTTTAGTCAGATGTATGTTTTCAGACTTTTGATCTACGCAAGTGGTATATAATTGTTCTAAAATGCCTATCTTCGGATATAATGCTATACTAATTTATATTTTGAGGGCTGATCAGATACGCATCTAACAAATTTTTCAATTAAATAATAGTTTCCATAATAAATAAAAAATATTAAAAAAATACCTGTATAATATAAATGAACTTTCAATTTCTCATTTATTTCAATGAATATCAACTCTAATACTTGCAAATAATATTATAAACGTATTTGTATATAAATATTTAAATTGTGATAGTAACCATAATTTTATTAAATCGACAATTTTATAAATGCATTTTTAATTATTTTGATTACAATTATGTTCCTTAATTTATATAAGGTGAGGTATGTAAGATTATAAATAATAATACATTAATTCGTAATTTATATATATATATATATATAAAGCGCATGTTATACTCCACAAAATCTGAAAAAAGATAAATGTAAAACAAAACTTGGTTGATGTCTGACTCAGACTTCTCTTTTCAGGCGTTTAATAGTGATTAACAGATATGTAAGAAGTCTCACAGAAACGAAATTGTATCTTCAAAAGATTTTAAATTAGTTTAATTTCACTGTTAAATGTGCTTGTTTCTAGAAATCAAAAAAAGAAAACTTATTTTTTTTTTTAAATTACACGTATTATATTGCTTAATATATATATATATATATATATATATATATATATATATATATATATATATAAATTTAAGAGATTAGTCAAAATGATAAAATGAGTTTTATATTTTTGTAATAATGAAATATAATTTATTGTCCAATATTATAAAAATGTGAATTTATATATATATATATATATATATATATATACATACATACTACATTAAAAAAAAATCAGTCTATATAAAAAAATAATATAATCGAATGGAAAAATTAATGACAAATCTTTATTATTTAAGGATTCATCTAATTGAAGGCTATTGCTATTCTTATCTGCAAATTAGCAGATATTTATGACTAAATTTAATTATTTTATGATATCAAATTTAAAAAAAATGCTATTTCTAATTGTGTCTGTTTAATGGCAACTGGGTATTCGACTTGTACATAATCGTTTGTTAAGCAACTGATATATTGAGTGCCTAAGTTTGTTTACGAGCGATGAACGATGAGTAATATTTTTTAAATATTAAATGTATACATGTGTGACTAATGATTTATTTAAAACGTTCTCGAATTTTTGAAAAATTTCTGAATCATTAAAACTATGCGTGTGAATAATATTAGATAATGTTGACATGATTGTTTTTTACTCTATTAGTTTTAAAATAGACACACATATTTTTTTCTTTTCGTTTCTCTCTCACTCCCATCTCTCTCTCTCTCTCTCTCTCTCTCTCTATATATATATATATATATATATATATATATATATATATATATATATATAATGAATATAGTTATTATTGTTATGAAATATACTCGTATGCAATGATGTAAAAAAATATTCGATTAATATAGAACGAAATAAAAATCAAATTTCAAACGAGTGAAAAAAGAAAAGTATAAACCGATTTTTAAACATTAACTTAATACAGAATCCATTGGAGTTTTATGCCCGACACAGGTCAAGTCTATCCAGAATACCGTTTATTCAGACCAAAGGACAACAGGTGCAAGACACAGGTGGCCGTTGCTGCAGTCGAATCGAGCATGTTTTGTAAACATCAGCTTAGAACCCACTTTTGTTTTATTACTTCAGACGTAAACATAAAAGCCTGATGGAATTGTCCCTTTTGTGTCAATTCAAAGCGAAACACGCTGTTGGAAATAAAACAGACTTGTCAAGTTACGTGCCTTATTTTGGTGTTATTTTCTCTCTTACATATAATTAAAATCTAGATTAAATAAAATACGCGTAACACGAATATAACAAGAGGAATAAATCTCCAAATACATTTTTTATATTGCAAAGTTTATTACAGAATTCTTTATTTCAGTAGTGGAAAATAAATCACAACCTATCAAAAAATACTAGTCTATCATTACATATGAATAGAAATAAAATTTCAATTACTTACAAAAATTATTTGCAATTATTAATTATTTGTAACAAATTTATTTTAATAAATGAAAAATAAACATTAATTTTTATAAAAATGAACATAAAAAAACATTTTTTTTAAAATAAAATTTTAATTAATTTTTTACTTACAAAATATAAATGTTAAGATTACTCCCTAGATCATCCAAGTTAAAATCAACAATTAGTTTTTTTTTTATTTCTTACTTAATTACCAGTTGAATGAACATCTCAAAAATTTTTAAAACACTTTAATTTTAAACTTATTCGAGGAATTTGAGACATATTTTAATAAAAACAAATGCATTTATTTAAATTTATTTCATAACTTTGTCATCTTGTAATCTTCTAATGAAATCAAAGATTAATATAAAAATTAGTACTAAACGTCTTTCTATTACAAGTGTTACTAACAAAGAACAATATGTGAATTGAATAAATTTTATTTGAGTTTATAAAAAGGTATATAAAGTTCAAGTTACTTGTTTTTCAGAAAAACAAGTTTAAAGTTTTAGTTTCCAAAACACACAGCTTTTACAAGTTGTTCATTTAAAAGCAATATTTTATGGGGTTTCAACATGTCGAAGAGAAACATTGGCGAATAGAGAGTTGACAACAATAAGAAACACAGCTGTTACTATCAGTTGGATCTGGATGTTTCCGGTTTTTACTCAAATTCAATGTTCGATAATATCTTTCACCTTAGTGACAGAATTTACGTGGTAGAACAGACGAAATATTCATTCAGGACAATACGTTGTCTTACAATGTAGAAAGTTACAGAAGATATTAATATTGAAAACTGTTTAAAATATATTATGTACATAAACTGGTTTCAATTGAAAATAAATTAAAACTTTTGGTACATAATTAAAAGTGTTAATTTTTAAACTCGACTCCATTAAAAATTGTAAATATTGCTATATACATTGACACATTTTTTTTTTATATATATATACACGTATTACATTACTTTTAATGAGACCAAATTGAACATCTTGTCAGATTAATATCATTTTATTTTTGTAGTAAAATTTGTCAGTTTTTTGAATGTATAAAATTCTTAATTGTTTTTGTTTTCGAATTGAATTTCAGTTAGTTATTTAAAAATGTATTTTCTCTTTCAAGACAAAATTTTCTACATACTTGACTAAGAAAGAAGTATGTAGTATTTGAAAATGTATTAAAAGTCAGATTTGAATTTGTAGAAGTTTTCATCTGTAAGTTTATTTTTTAAAGTTTTTAATAATTGTAGATAAATTTGTAACAAATATTAGTTTAATATATTGGTGCAATATTTTGCACTAATCTCCCTTTAACCCTTAGAATCCGGACGTAGATCTAGGAATCCATTGATATTTTTTAAAGAAACTATGGTCTCAGAGCATTATCTGTTCGATGATATACTTGAAGGTCACTAGTCTCTTTCTAATGGACTAGATTTATAACTTTTTCTTTCATTAAAAAATACGGTTCTCAAAAAATCAGAAAAATCACGGTTTTTTCATTTGAAAATCTATAAAAATTGAGAACTTAAGAATTATGTTGAATATTATTTTTTCCCCAAAAGTTCATCATTGGAAGAAACCATACAAAACATTTCAAGACTTTACGTCCAGCTACAAAATATGACTGATGTGAAACCTTGTTTTGTGCACACTTGATCGTTTCAAAAATTTTTCACACTCAACAGTAATGTTATTTCTGCAAATTTTCAATTGTAATCAATTTTTCCGCTTCCAATTGTATGTTTCCAATCAAGAGATTTATGTTTCCCCGAATATTATCAACGATTTTCCACAATATATCAGATAGATGTGAAATTTCTAATGGTTAATCTGAATTAACATATTTTTTCTTGTAACCAGCAAATTTGCAATTTTTATTTTGTTTATAATAAGAGAATGACCAATTAATCGAAAAATATTTGTTGAAAATTTTTAGCACCGTTTCCCTCTCCACGGCTCCAAAGGGTTAATTTAATTTATATTTACTGTTTTCAGTAATTAATAGCATTTTATTAAGAAAAACTTACTATATATATATATATATATATATATTGTTTAAACTATTTAAAAGTGTAGTTTTGTCAACATTATATATATATATATATATATATATATATATATATTTATACACAGACACACCTATGTGTGATTGTTTATGCGACTGTGTGTATCAATATCGTATTATGTATTACCAATAGTTATGATAATACTGCGAAATTGATGAACAAAAGTTCCTCGAAGTGAGTCAGTACACTTAAATAACCATGTAGCCAATTAATTGTCTATACGAAGTACTATGAACTTTGTGTGCTATGTCGTCTACGTTTGCTCGCCGTCTGCCACGAGGCGGCGTGTGTGGCCAAAAAACAAACCTCCAGCGGTAAACTTCACGAAAATACATAAATTCTAAGAAAGAATTGTCGCTCATAATAAAACATCATTGTAGCGTACAGTAGCGTAGGCAGAAGATTAAAATGGAACTTGTATTTACGAGAAATTATTTCTTCAGACGACAACGATAATTGTTTATTACTACTTAAAATGTATATTACTACTGAAGAATTCAATGTTAAAAACTAATTAAACAGTAATATGATGGGTTTGTGTAATTTATAACGATTTTTTTTCTTTTATTAATATTTCGATGCATACACACACATTTTTTTCGTTTTATTTGCCATATGTTTGTTTCTTAAAAGTATTCATAAAAAATATCCAATGTCAACAAGTATTCTGCCATTTCTCAATTGACAAAGAAATAATTCATGTCCTCTTCGATATAACATTTTACAAAGATGGAAAATAAGCACTGTATAAAACGAATGGTTTGCTTTTATAAATCTACTTCTGAATTATTAAACAGAAACGTAATTTTACTGAAAAAAATATAATTAATCATAAATTGAAATTTTAACAATAAATGATATTTTACATACCGCCATTTATTTAGATTAGGAAGAAATAAAATATATGTTGTTATAAATTCAATTCAATTACTAGTTTTAATTTCACGAATAACCTTCTTTCAATAGTTAATATAGAAATGATGAAGAGAGAATTAGCTAAACTCTTGAATAGTGTGTCTAAATTTAAAAATGAGTTTCTTAATTATGACATCATTAAGTAACAAAATTATTAGTTTATATATACAACACATTAAATTTTAGTAAATAATACTTTAATATTAATATTTAACAACGAATGTTATTCTCTAATTTAATATGAATAATTGGCTGAATTCCAAAAATAATGATATAAGTAAATGAGTAACTATTAATTAAGTAAATATTGATAAATCAGAAAATGATATGACTGAATTTGATTTAAAAGAAATTTTATTTTTTAAAATTGAACTAAAAATATAGACAAAAAACTATAAAATACGGGTTTTAAAAAGAGAACAACTTGTCTAAGTAGCAAAATAACATATATTTTGATTTATATTAGAATTGCAGTGGTCCTTTTAAGGTATTATATCTAGTTTTTGTCATTTTTATTTTATTATTAATTTATATATATATATATATATATATACATACATATACACACACATACAAGTACATCTGTATATTAATGAGATCAAGAAATGAGAATTTCTAAAAAGTTGATAAAGCAAAAAAGCAAGTTAAAACAGTTCTATCTAATCTTATTGCGATTTAGTTTCTTTTACGAATGGTTTTGGATTTCATTATCTACAGATGAACTTTAAGTTGATTAGGGGATATGAGTTTTTGTAATAATATTCTAAAATCAATTCAGTATCTAGCTGAAGATGATAAATATCGAAACGGTTTGTAAAAAAATCTCGTACTTGACCTACAAGATGCATGTAGAATAATCAACAACAGATGCACAGGAGAACAATATTATAAATATTTATTATTGAATTAAATTTCAAATTTTCTAGGCGACCCCAAAGGAAATTGAAAATCGTGATGAAAATCAAATAAATAGTTATTTTATAAACTTAATATAGGATGCACTTTAAAAAAAGCAACTTATTGAGACATTAAATACTAGTATCAATCCGATACACAATGTCAATGCAACGTTAATGAATCTGCACTAATATTATTAGCACAGTTAATATAGTTAACACAGCAATAGAATTCAGTAAGTTCATTTATAAAGTCATACATGTTAAGCAAAAAATAGTGAGAGTTAAAAATAAGTTCCTTAAATTTTTTTCGTTGCCCCATGATATAGAATTTGATAGCTGTAACGGTATTAAAATAATATAATACACTAAAAATATTAATAAAATATAGAATGTTGCTAAATAACAGACTTTCGTTCCCAATTTTAACCCTAAGACTTTTATTATATTAAATTTTAGTTCATATGAGTAAACTTTAAGTTTTTAGAATAAATAAATGAATAAAAATGCATATATTGTAGTATAAAAATTGAAGTAAAATGTTTATAGTCATAAAATTTATATATATATATATATTGTATGTATATAAGTTTTATGAAATTCATAAAACGAAGAATCACTCTATATTTATTATATGAATAAATAAACGATATTTATAACGTGTTATATTTCTTCTTCGTACAAACAAGTTTTAATTTGACCATTTATAAGTACTGGGCGATAATGTATTGTAAGTTTTATAATAGATGATAAAAAAGAGTTTATACGAAGCAACGTCTTCGCGATTTCCATTATAAATCTCATCAATCTTAATATGAAATTTGTCAGTAATGTAATAAGTTTTAAAACTGATGGGTAATATATAATTTTTTCATTATATTTTCAGCATTAAGAAGCTGATCAACTGTATTTAATAAATGTGATTTTTTGTATGTAGTAATTATATATATATATATCGTGTGTGTATATAATATGGTGTTAGAAATAAATTATTATATTAATTTTTTTGGGTCGAATAAGTATCACAAAAATACTATTTATACTTAAAAAACTTGATATTATTTTAAGTGTTTGTTATAAGGATTTAAAATGGTTAATTATAAAACGTATGAAGACCGTGTATGCTGGCGGTAGTCTATTAAAAGGTCACGAATTCAGTTTATGTGGATCATTTTCGGTGATTACAAAAGTTACACTTGTATCTTGTTTCTAACGGAGACTTAAATCAAACCAATTTTATATTACTTATCTGAATTACATTCAGTGTTTTTATTTAAAAATAATCTCACTTGATAATTTAATTAAGAAAATTGATTCACTTTTTACATAGTTTTTTAATCCAATAACTTTTATAAGTATATTATAATTTAAGAAGTATATATATATATATATATATATATATATACGTAATTTAATTACAATAGTTATTAAATAGACAGTTATTAATATATAAAATATATTTTATCAAAAATAAATATTTAGTATTGGAGAAAATAATTTTTTTCATAATAAAGGAATGAATTAATTAAGAGTTAAATAGTACCCTCAATTTTATTAATATGTAAATAAAGATTATGAAAAAATAAAATGAATATGAAACAAAGTGAAAATAATAAATTTTGCTAATAATTTTGCAGTTTTTATGAATTAATATTATTTTTATATAAATTCAGCATTGTAAATGTACAAGAGTTGGTTGAAGAATCTTATTGAATTTTTCCAAAAATATTATTTAGAAAAATTTGAAAATTGCATAAATTAAATTTAATAATAATCATTAATTATCGACGTATTTAAAACATTAATTTCCACTCAAATCTGATTATTGGTCCTACCGATACTCCAGTTTGAAAATTTCATCAAAACAAAAATTTTCTTCAAGGTATAGAAGAAATAATTTGCCAGTTTATTTCGTAACTCTGTCATTTTCAAATCTTTTTACATAAAAATGGGTCTCAATTCTTCAAAAAATAAAAGTAGAAAAAAAATGTTCGGATTAAATGGCGAATGAGTAAAAAATGCTTATCGATAGCTTGTAGTTCAGAATTTTGTTTGATTCTTCTTTTTGGGTTACTATAAAATATTTTAATGAGAAAAAAAATTGAAACTAAAAAGAAAGTAAAGTGACAAATTCTTTGCTAAATCTTAGAGAAGATCATTATATAGTTCACTTTTTAATGACCTTAAACTCTTGGCACTTTAGTTAAATTCACTTTCATAAAATTAATTTGTCTGTACTTTAGCATTCTGAGAATGACAGTATTGTCGTCTAAATACGCATTACTGAAAATGAAAACTGTTCAATAATCAATTATCGAATGTTTTTGACCGGAAAAACGTTTTATGGTTTGTGAAGCAAGTGAAAAATTCATTTATGAAAACCTAAAGGAGGCGTTTAACGCGATACAATTTTTAAGCTGTTTTATCGATTCAATAAATCTTTAAATTTGAGGGACAGCTACATTAATTAGTAATGTTTAATATTAAGTCAAAACTGGGTAGTATTTAAATTTTCATTAATAGAATATTTTAAGATATTTTAATCTGTATTTTATTTTCCACACAATTTATATATTTTAAGATTTAAATATTCCTTCCGATAATACAAAGTACTATACACTAAATTAAAAAATTAAAAAATGTGTATAAAATTTTATGCAAATACAAAAACGAATAAAAATCCCTCCTAAAAATTAATTGATATATTTTCAATAAAAAAAATATTTTTTTCTAATATGTGTACCGTTACTTCTTTAAATTTATTTTCAAAATGCAGACGTTAAGTAAATTTCGTAATTTATTACAAAAATACTCTAATATACGGAGTTTTTTTATTTTATATCATTTATTTTCATGTAGAGATGAAGTTATTTATTTTTACTGTAAACATTAAGGTTTGTTTAGTTCATATCTATGCTACGTATCTTTTTTTATTTATTTCTTTCACTTCATATATATATATATATATATATATATATATATATATATACATGTGTGTGTCTGTAACTGTAAAATTTCTTAAAAATATATAATTTATCATAATTATATCGTAAATAGCTGTAGGCATTAACATGTTTGCGAATGTTAATAAATTATTAAGTGGTATTTAATTTTCGTACAATAAATTAAAAACTAAAAGTATAAAATATGATTAAACAAAAGAGTTTCAGGCTATTTTTTCCAAGTGCTTAGTTGATGATTTCATATTAACCTATTAGAAGCTTGATGCGAGCTTAGAGCACATTTACAGTCATTAAGAAACTTTATTAACACATTTCTTGGTAAAATTCAGCAAACCGACAAATAGTTGTTTTTCTCTATTTATATATTTAAACTTACCATCTCTCTCTCTCTCTCTCTCTCTATATATATATGTATATAATGTATGTATGTATGTAAGCGTATTAAATATTTAATTTTTAATTTTATGTGCTTAAAGGTGACAAAACATATTACTAGTTATAATTAAAAAAAAATATGTATACACGCACATATATACATACATATATATATATATATATATATATATATATATATATATATATATATATATATATACATAATATCGAAAAAATATCTATTTTTAAAAAGCAATCATTGAAAAAAAATGTCCACACTTCCTGAACAATTTTATTTTAAACAAAATATTAAAGTTATTTTTAAACATCATGTATGTTGTAAAGGTTGTTTGATAAAATACTCATTCTAAATAAACGAGTTAGACTAATAACATATATATATATATATATATATATATATAAGTTTACACGTATGCTTGTGTAAATGTAAACATGAAGTAAATTTTTGTAAGAGTTGAGCAACAAACAAAATGAAAAACTGAGTATTTGTAAAATATAACATCCGTAATAAATAGTTTTATATTTTTTGTCAAAAGTCCAATACAAAATAGAATTAACTGCCTCATAAGAAGCGTGTTATCTGCGCAACTGTTTATTAATATGACATTTTTCTTACTTGATAAATGAAACAGTCCCATCTATAAATTTATGGTGACGCATTAGGTAGATAAAGAACACGAATACACGATCGATTATCTTTAATATGCATCATCTCTGTTGTAAAACGCACGTGAATCAACAAAAATAGAAATATCCTTGCACCGTGCCGCAAAGCTTTGGCAAACCGCCATTACACCGGAAGCAGCGCACATTATTCGCATTAAAATTAACCTATGTCAGCGCCACACGAACGTACAACACGTACGAATTAATTTTTGCGAAGTACATCTGTCTCACTTATAAGTAATTTAGATGAAATTAATTGTCTTTCTTGTAGTCCTCTTAATATACAATTGTGCAATGACCGTCAAGCAACGGGAGTATTATGACCTTGAACTGCGGCGAATATTTAATTTTGTGGTAAATTAGTTTGACATTTTGCGGATTAGTAATAATTTCGTTTCTGAGAAAAGCGAGAAGATCGTTTGCGCTCAACGTCCGGACTTTTTCAATGAAATGAATCGTTTGTTTTAATTTTATGCCTAGAAAATAATTTTGTGTAATTAGTGCTATATTCACGACTACTTAAATTACTCTAAGCAATTGTAAATTGTACTAATATCTCACGTTTGTTTTTTTACTTGTGATTGTATGTGTTAAATCATCTATTTATATGCAGACATACATATAGATAGATACAAGATTGTGAGGAAACGGGCTTCTGGTCTTCTCGGAATTTCAATTATTTCATTTTTTCATTGGTTGTTGTTATGTAAAAGACATTACATTATATTTAGCCTCGGCTTGATCTCCTTTTTATAAATTTATAACGGATATTTAATTTTTTATGTACATAGTAAACGAAAATATTTAAACAGTTCTTAAAACTGCATCATTCATTATTAATGACTCATTTGTTAAAAAATATGATCAAAATAGTTTCAACAGAAACATTTTAAAATAGATAACCTAGAAATAATATAATTGATTAATTGACAACATAAATAAATTCATGGAATCATACGATTCATCCTGATTAAAAAAAAATATTTAGTATTATATGGAAGAATATCGAAAACAATTAATAAAATTCACAAAAATGTATTATTTTTAATGAAATAATAAATTATATTTATCTTACCACTTTATTTTGTATTATCTATGAAAATTCTATACAGGATTAATTTATAAAAAAATATTAATTAATAATTTTTGATAATAATTATACTTAATATAAAGATATAAAAAGAAATCTTTTAGTTTTTCTACAATAACGCTTAATTGTAAACATGAGTAATATTAAATAAAATTGTAACTATGGAGTTCATCTTCATAAATACATTTTTAAAGCTTCAAAAAATAATTTTTTTCATTAATATTTTTTTTAAAAAAATATATATTCTTTCAAAGAAAGAAACAAATTGACAAAACTGTAGCAGTTAAGAAAAAAGTATATATATTTACTTCCAAAAATGAATTTTTGGTTTATTCTAAAAACCAAAAAAAATTGTTATTATCGATTATTTTTGGATTGTTACTTATACGTATTTCGACAGTAATACCATTATCCTTTTATACATCTTAAAACAAAACTGAATATTTTCGAATGAAAATGTAATTGTTGTTATAAGTAAAATAACAAAAAACAATTCCTTTTTTAGAAATACTTATCTGTTTTACTATCTGTTATAATTAAAAAATGATTGTATAAATTGTTAATTTTCACTATTTTAAATTATATTTTTCTTTTATATAAAAATTGAACATGATTGATAGGTTTCTTCATTCTTTTCTACCCAAAATGATAAGTTTATTAAAAAATACATTTCCTTAATTTATAAAATATTATGAAGATAAATAATAATACTTATAAAAATTTACATAACTGTTGTATAAATAAAACTTAATATTCTTCCAATTTTTAAGTAATAGTTTTCGTTTTTTAATATGTATTTTTTAAAACACAATTTTATATATTTTTACAACGAAATAAAATAAGAAATAATAATTGTTGAAGAATTTCAAATAAATAGCAGAAACATAAAGATTTAGAATCTATGAATTTAAATTCGACTGAATCTGAAATGTATTTGTGAAAAAAAATTCTTATATAAAATAAAATCAATAATTTTTAAATCAGAAAAGATCCAAATTTTAAACCAATTAAAAATTAACAAAAACATTTGTTGTTCTATTTTTATAAAATTGCATTTACTTTTTTTATATTTTTTGGGTTAATACATATAAGTTTACAAGTTTGAAACAAAGATTATTTTTTTTCTAAAAAAATAGGTCGTTAATTGTTTATTTAAACTGTTTTTCATTGAACTATTGTAATTCCAGTCTTCAAGCAAAACCAATATATAAACCATCTACAAATCTTTAAATTAATCTAAAATGTATTTCATATATTCAAATAAAAAAAATAAGCAAGATAGAAAAAATAATAAATTTCTGATTAGAGCTGTTATTAAAAAGTGTTAGAACGATTCTGTAAAATTTCAAAACGTTCCATATTAAGCAAATTCATGTTTTTGTTACAGATAAAGGAGTGGTCTGTAATTTAATCGTGATTGTATATATATATATATATATAATTTGCTAGTGTGTGTTTATGTATAATATTGTATTATTAAAAATATTAATGTAAGCATATATATATATACATAATTTTCGAAACATATCTAAATCATCTAATAATCTAACGATCCACTTGTAGCACTAGCTCGATAATCTGTAACCTTTTATGCGTTCGTATTAATCTTGGATTCACAGCAACAACATTGTGGATATACAACGATCAAGCTATTACAAGCAGTAAATCGCCAAACAAGTCACGATTTCGAGTGCTATCGACACTGTTCTCGACAATTATAATAAATTGTGTAGTTTTTATTTCATGTTTACAAACACAATAGCACAACGTTATAAATATAATACATGTCGTTCAGGCAATCAGTGGAAGCCACTGATGTATCTCTTTTCATCTATATTTCATTTATGATGTATGTACCACAAGATGATTGCATATATAGATGTTTTTTTTTCGAATCGAATGTCGCTGTATGTCGTGATATATCGCGGTCTAGATATTTTCAAATTTATAAAAAAAATATATAAAAGAGGCGGTCGCTGATGAGAGGAAAGCACGATGTGATAATTGACTTATGACCGAAGAGTCATAAGTTGTGATTTACTTTTGAAAGATATATTAGTTTTTTTTTTATATATAAAGATAACGATTTTTTAAACGAATTTGTGATTTTTCGTTATTTACAAATTTAAAATATTCTATGATTCTTCACTGAATTTCATTGTAAATTAATATTTTTAATTTTTATATTTTAATAATAATTATATCAAATTTAGATCTGTAAATATAACAGCATATTTAAAAACGTAAGCTAATAATTCGTTTAATATTTGTTAAAAAAAACAATTAAATCTATTGAATTAATTCAGACATTTTTTTTGCAAAATAGAACTCGTTAAGAAGAAGACATTCAAAGCCTTTGAAACAGTTCTCCCATTCCTGAAATTTTATTTTTATATACAGAAGAAATAAATAAATGTATAACCAGTTTTTAAAAAGATAATAAATCAGATAGAAACTATTTCGTTTAAATTATATTTAAAGCTGAAATATTTTTAACTTAGTTTACCCTTGAAAGTCAGTCATTTTATGTAATAACTACTTTATATCGAAATTATTATAAATTATATTCATTAAGTGGAAAAAGGAGTTTAATATACTTGAACTTTAATTTTTAATAATAATTTATGTTCTGACGTGTCTATTAAATCTACAAACTTGAATTTTTACTATGAAATTAATTTACATTTTCATTTAAATTACTGTTTCAAATAATAAATAGCATGTGTTGCGTAATTATTTTCTTATTAAAAATTATGAGAATAAAAAATAGTTATTATATTCATAACGTAATACTTAATTATACTATATTTTAATAATAAACAAAATTATTATCTTTATATGAAAATATACAAAAGTTTCATACAATTTCGTATTTTTTCCATTCTTTACAACCGTACATAATTTACTTTCTAAAAATTATAATATACTTTAATAATATATAATGACTAGAGGAGAATCATAAAAGTTTGAACCTGAAATATTTTATAATAAAAAATTAAAAATGAAACAGACAACAGTCGTTATGTTTACATTTATATGCTGTCACTCAATATATACACCATGTGAAGCACGTGAAATGTCTTATCATTCTGACAACTTCTCCCACGTTCTTTTTAGAGTACGTGTATTGTAATTCTGTCTTCTGCTACTTGAACTCCATGTCAACATTTTCTGAATTATATATATATTTTTTTACTTTTTTTTTATAAATAGCTACATGAAATAATAATTTAATTTATTGATTGTTTAATGTCATTTTATCGCTTTTTGTTATAAGTAATGTCAGTTTTCAAATTGACATTACTCATAAAATTGTCCATTCATTGCAAAATTAGTATTATTATTTTATATGGAAAGACTCAATCAATACACATATAATATTTACTTACTAATTAATTATACACAGTACTTAAGTTGTCACAACATTATCAAGTATATAAAAGAGCACATAACTTATTTAATATTTTATAAATTTTAAAAGGTATTTAAAAAATAGACTATGTTCAAAAAGAAATGCAATCCCTATATAAAGTATGTACATATTGTTGACATCTATTTCTTTGTTTCAGATTTAAAAATTCTTTAATCTAAAATTGTGTTAAAGTTTTAAGAAATGATTTTTGTTAATGAAAAATAAATTAAGATTCGATGAAATTATAAAATTACAAAGGAAGAAGGAGAGATTGTCAGTGATTTGTGAAATATGGATTCAGAATGATGAGGAACTAAATGATTTGTTCTAGATAAAATATAAATATTAATTTTCAGAATTTTCAAGCGTGATTGATTGTAAAGCCTAATGTTATCTCCCTTCACTTTGAAAATTTGAGAGTTTACTGTGGGATTTCTCGAAAGAGAATATTTGAATTTATTTAAAATTAATTTTTAAGAGTGAATATTCTATTATGAACATACGAAATTTTATCGAAGCTTTAGTAGGACACTAAATTGACAATATATTTCACCAAGAGAAGTTTCAATAAGGCAATCTAATTTTTGGGTCTCTTTGAATTACTCAAAATATGTGTTTTGTAGCCAGTTGATTATAAAATATGAGGTCTGCAGACATTAATTTACTTTTTTTTGTGAAGACTTTTAAATAATATTCTGTATTCAAATTATTATCAAAGACTGAAAGAGACGATAAACATTCAGGATGAATTTTATACAGTGTGTTAAATAATATGTTTTGTAGTGTATTTTTGTACAAAACCCATAATAGGTAATATATTTAACCATTTTTGTAATTTATTAAATAAATATTCATTGGATATATGATAGCATTTCTTTTTGAACATTTCATATTATGTCATTTTTTATGACAGAAACACTTCATTGTGAGAATAAGAAAAATTTTTCTGATTACAGTTAATTGAAATAATGAATTTTTTTTCTTCTCGAACTTTTTGTTATTTCTAGTGCTTTTCAAGAAACCGAGTACACTTATTTTTCAGTAGTTTTTATTATTTTTAGAATGATTTCTTTTCTAAACTTTGACTGCAGCGTTTATTATAATTGCATATATATATATATATATATATATATATATATATATGTGTGTGTGTGTGTTATCTAAATAAATATTTTTTAATTTTCGCATAAAAAAAAAAAAAATGCACGAAAATCACGTATCATTAATCCGTATATGACATAATTGAATCAAAAATAATAACCGTTGATAAATCAAATAAGTTTTTCCTATATTTTTATGCCAGAAAATGTTTATAATAATAAAGAATGTTAATGCAAATTATAAAAAAAACTCACGTAATCAGTTGACATCATTGGCTGGATTTCATTTATTGGCATTGAAAATTGAACGGCTGGGCTGTTTTATTCAGTTATATGATGAATTCATCTGTAAAAAATAGAAAAATGTTTAATTATCTCCATTAAAAGTTATTTGATTATCAAAAATGGACAGCAATTGACTATTTTCATATTAATCACCGGAGATTATTAAACAATAAATATAAATTCTTTTTATTATATTCTGGACAATCTGAACTTTCATTTTTATATAGTTATTATTGGTACCAAAATTGAATTTTTATTTTAAAAAACTAAGTAAATTATAGCATTAGTACACCAGTCAATCAATCATTACATCACCATAGGGACTGGGTTAATATTAACAATGAACCATCATTAAGTTAAAGAGAAATAATTAATCTTATAAATATTTTTATTCATGTTTGATAAGACATTTCATTAAAAAAATGTATAATTCATTAAAAAGATGTACATTGAGTATAATTTTCAGAAACTGTAATATTTGAATAATGGATTATATCAAGAATGTCTGCCCAATAAAAAGTGTATATTTCTGTGTATAAAAACATATCGTGTTTATTTATTTGCGCAGTGAGCTTTTTTATCTACATTAGATACTACTAAAATTTTATTATTTACAATAATAAAATAAAATTTACTCTTTAATTACTGGATAGAGTGCTAAGTGTTATAACTAAAAAACTTGATTACAGAAAATTATAAATTATTTTCATATTTTCTTAATTCTCGATTTGAAAGTTTATGAAACTGAAATATTGATTAACAGTAAATACTAAATATAGAAATACGGAGATATATTGAATAATACAAGTGAATTTTCACTTGATTAATTTTCCCCGCAGTGGAATTTTTTTTAATGTGAAAGTGAATAATTGTTAACGTACATTGAAATGATTTAAAAATAATGAATAAAAATATACGAGTACATTAGATTCAATTTACTTGTCAATTTATATATATATATATATATTGAAATATATAGTATACCGATAATATGTAAAAACGACAAAAAGCTGGTAGGAGACGACTTGTTCAATGAATTAATTTTTAAAAATAGGATAGCAAGTTAAGTTAAAATAAATTGTTACATTGTATTCTTACACAAAATGTATTAATGAAATACATTTTAATTTTTGAAGATTATCTGAAGTTATATATATATATATATATATAGATAAATAAATAGATAAATGTCTGTATCTATTATGTTCAACATAAAGATATTAGGAACATGTGCTGTCAGTTTAACATAAAATTATAATAAAGCAAGCATAATTTAATACGTAACTCCTTTGAGTTATTTCAACATTATTTCAAAGTTGTACTTGTTAGAACATCTATGTTAATATCAATATTTGTTCTAGTAAATATGAATTTGTACGCTATTCAAAATGAGCTCATTTAGTAATCGTATTTGATAATTATTTTATTCTATATATACTTGTAAATATCTTCAATCTTTGTAAAGCATATTATACTTATATTATATAATGTAATATATGTTTATATATATATATATATACCGCGCAAGTTCTCTAATAAAACAGAACATATCTTTGTCACAAAGAAACATGAGATATTAATTTATACGAAAATGTATTCAAAATGAAAACCAAACGAATAAGAACATACGAGTACTACAGTGAAAGCTGAATTTTTTCTATGAAAATCATTAAAGTTACCAGACAATTTCCATGTCAGTTTTCAAAATATAAAATATATTCATAAGTTGTATCATTCGTTCTGTAAAATCTCTTTAGACATATTATTATACATGGTTTAACCTTTATATGTTGTTCATTAATATGAAATATGCACGAAAATGTTTTTTACAGTAAAGTCAATTTTGGAATGAAACACTCGTTTTTATTTTTATTTAAACATATGTTTGCATTGATAAGTACTGAGATTATTTTTTAATGTCTATGATTAGTATACGTTAAGTCAGATATTGCAGTTTTGGAAGAGAATAAAAATTAATTTTAAAGACAAAAATATTAATTTGACGGTTTTCCATAAATTTTTAATCAGTTTTTTTGTGGATTGCGGAGTGAAAGAAACAGTTATATATATTGACGCGAATTAGTTACAGTGAAATAATTTTATTAAAAAAATAAATATTTTAGAGTACTTTAGTAAAAAAATAGTGAACATTATATAATTTTTTAAAAAAAAATATTTTTATTTATTTATTACCTTGTTTAAGAAACATTTACTAGTCTTTCAAAAGAAAATTATCTGATAAGAAACTAGTTTTATTGATGTTCTTGTAAAATAAGTAAAAATTCCTAAATTTTAGATATATAAAAACAAATATACGAGTATTATACTGAATAATTTTAATTTTCATTAGAATTTAATAGAAAAGTATTAAATGTTTTAAGAACCCCTGTTTTCTCTAGTTTTGGAGTTACATGTATTTGTTTATAAAATGTATTACACAACATTACATTTGTTTAAAAAATTAGGTATTGCGGAAACATGAAAAATCAGTGACATATAAGTATAAAATAATGATTTTAATATTGTGTGAAAGGTATTTTATACATTTTATAAAACAAGTCTGAAGTATAATAAAAATCTGTCACTCTTATTTATAAACGTTTTATAAATTTTGTGTTTTTAACAGAAATGTACTTAGTGCAAAATCACTTTTAATCTAAAATATATATTATAAATATTTTATTGCAGTAAATAATCGTTTTATGAATGAAATTTAACTTGTATTTTTTCTCTGTGTTATAATACTTATAGAGTTTAAGCTACAAAACAGATATTTGGAGAATTTCACAAAGCAGGAAAATTTTTATTAAAGAATACTATATTTAAAAGTAACGATACTTTTGTTATTTTGTATTTTAATTTCTTTTTAATAAAAGTATCAGTGTTATTCATTATTCAAGTCTGTTTTTGTAATACCAAATAGTATTTTTCATATATATAATATAATAATTATTTAAGTTTTTTATAATTGGATAAAAAACTTAATAATCGTATGTATTTTTTAGTACTGTTGAAGTATGATTGTATATTTTCGTAAGAAAATCTTTTAGATACGCTGGTATGAATATGTAAATGGATGATATATAATGTTGATAAAATTGAGTGAGTATTGCATTTTAAAACCTACGCACGTCGAATATAAATATAACCGGTATACAGAGATAATTATTGTTATTTCAATTCGGATGCCGCTCCTAAAATCAATGAATAATAGTTTTCACGAAGTGTCCTCGTACCTATATTGTTAATTATAATCTTAGAAAAGGTTATTTACTTTTCAGCTCGTCGTGGAACACGTTGTGACCCGGAAAATCCGATTGCGGTTTTAAGTATGAAGGAATGCTAACTCATTGCGGACATAGTTTACGATCTATTATTTTGGTCAATTTAAAATCTAATTGTTAAAACATTACTGTCTATTAAACCTAATAGGAGGTACGAAGAACATTTGTTCGTAGGTTATTATTCTATTGTTTTGTACATTCACATATCATTAATTTTGGGACTTGTAATTTCAACTGTCCGTTTCGTACAGTAAATTCTTTAGAGCATATCTTAAAAAGCTAGATTCCTTAACTTAATTACCATTTTATGTCTATTTTTTTACTTTAATGCGGTTCTCAGAATTATTGAAAATATCACAATTCAACATATATATATATAATTTATTTAGGGCATATTTGTCTGTTTGTCGTACTAACCAGAAATGAATTAAAAATGATCAATTGAGAGATGTGTGGATATATAAATTGAATATATAAAATGTATTTGTGCGCCTACAAAAAAAAAAAATAAGATTGATATTTTCCTCGGTTGTTATTTGAAAAGAATTTTAAATATTGATAAGCTTTTTGTGCGAGAGAGAGGCCCTGTTTCGACGAACTCATTACAGAAAGTGATGTCACCACTCGACGTTGATCGCTCTCACGATGACAATTTTTTTTTATTTCCAACTTTGTAACAATTCACGTGTAGCGTGACAACAGGAGGGTGAAATTTTCATCAGTTCTGTATGTTTCCGGACGTTATACTTATTTCCGCTCTCTTTATTCAAATACTTTTGATACGTACCTGCCAACATATATCGTGATTCAATTCCAGTTTCATTTGTATCAAATTTGACAGTGAATACGGGGTTTCATGATTGTTTATTTACGTGTTGATATGATGAAGTGGAAAATAACTTTTCTCATTTGGTTCTTATTTTTTTCGATAATGTAACACTATTACAAATGTTTTTTTCAATTTATGCATGATAAAAATCGCAACTTGATATACTTATTAACTAAATTAAAGGATAAATATGGGTTTAACAATTTTTAATTATATATATATATATATATATATATATATATATATTCCATTAAAAATGCTGAATAACATGTAAATTTCTAACATGTCTGAAATACTTATACATGTACTATATATATATATATATAGGATTTGCAAATTACAAAAAGATTTTAATAAAATAATATTTATATAAATCTATATTTTACATAAAAATGGTTTACATATATCTACTATACTATTTCAAAAATCAATAACATCTGACAAAACATAATAGCGTTTGATTCAGTGTAATAGGGTTTTCACTATGAAATGAGAATTTCCGATGTCCAAAATCATATTTATGTTTTTTTGACATATTCATTGAAACGAAAACGAGCATCGTTTGTGAATAAAGTATTTTCAAAAGCTGCTGTATTTTTATATTTCGAAGCATGGATACAAAAACATGCACAATACATATACGCATAGACACATATACACACACACACACATATATATATATATATATGTGTGTATATATATATATATATATATATGTGTGTATATGTGTGTGTATGTGTGTGTGTCTGTGCGTTTGTGAAGTATATTATTTATATTTTAAATCTGTGTAATAAATACAATTTAATTTCGTTAATCAATGATTATAAAAAAAACGACTATTCAGTAAATGTTCAACGATAATTTGTACTGTTATTAAAACAGAAAAAATATTAATAACGCCTTGGTATTTAAAAAATTGATACCGCTCTTATATATTAATATTGGTTATTAAAAAAACATTTTTTTACATGAAATCCTTATTGTATAAAATACATGTTTATTTTTTTCCTCGAATATTTATTTTAGCATAAAATGTTTCGTTATATAATTATATTTTTAAATAACTTTTTATTTCGGAATTTATTGTTTGAAAATCTTCATTTCAAAACAAAATTTAAAATGATAATTGTATGTTTTTATATCTGGAATCATGTTGATACGTTGTCCTGGTGTTCTTTTGAATCAACTGAATGTCTATTCCTCACTACTAGTTTCGGGACGTGGAATATCTTCAAATAATTGTATGAAACTGATATTAAATATAATTTATATTTATTTATATGTGGTATATAAGGACTTTTAAGACAGGTGTGAAGAAGATATAAATTGCATTCAATATAATAAAACAGAATAAATATTTGCTAAGCATGTATTAGAAAAGAAATATGATATTAAATAATACAATGCAAATTATAAAAATTAAAAATAAAGGCATAATGTAAAACATTCTTGAAAATCTTGAAATATATAAAAATAAAAAATAAACGAAAATAGGAACGCTACATTTTTTACTCTAAAATATAATACACAACCTATTCTAAAAGATATATAATTGAACATAAATTATATTTAATCACTAACATCCACTCTCAGATGACATACGTGCCGAAACTAGTAATTTAGAACAGACCAGCTTATCCAAAAGAATGAAGACTAATAAACAACAAAACATTTGTTCAAAGTAATAGTTTTTATTGTCAATTTTAAATGTTTTATAATTAGATTTTTTATATTTTTATCAATAACTATTAAAATTAGAAAAAGACATATTCGATATTGAATTTTTGAAACAAGTTTAAACGAAAAATATTCATTATAAAAATTAAACATTTTTGTCTCAAAAACAATATTTTAATTTAGATTTTTTGATTCAAAACAACTATGTGCTGTTTTGTGGAAAACATTAACAATATTTACTGTTATATATTTATTTTCACTATAGAATTAATCATTAATAGATTCCAAATTTATATTTATTTATTTTGTTAAATTTCTTATATATTTTATATAATCCTGCCGTTGTATTATGGATTAGTACATACAAACATATATATATATATAACTGTTTTGTATAGTTTTCAAATAATTAATTAGATACAAAACTGTTTGTTTGATATTTAATCAATCAATAGAACTATATATTTATGTTCATTAATTTCATGATTACAAAGTCGGAAATATAAAATGTAGATTGAAAATTAATGAAGTGTGATAACATTTTTTAAAAAAAAAACAAATATATATTGGCCAGAGAGTTGTTTTTCTAACACAGTATCTAATGAATCACTGCACAGACATAAATCAGATATGTTGTTAGTGTCAAAGTAGAAGTAGTTGTAATAACTGTTATGCGATTTTAATTGGAATTAGAATACTGAAAGTTTTTCATCTTAATTAGTCGAAATACGAATTTATACAGTTAACTGTCATATATTTCATGTATGACAAATTTGTTTGAAACTAATACAAATTAAAAAACTATTTTTTTGTTTAATAATATGATTGAAAAAAGAAGATAATTTGTGTCGTAGGAGTGTTGCCATTAAAAATTAAATAAAGCAGTAAGATAACATTTTATTATTTGTGTCGTAAATGGATGATACGAATAAAAAATTAATAGACGATAAAACTAACTAACACTTTTTATATTCTACTTTTTTAAAGGATAAATTTTGTTTTTTTATAGTTTTACGTCATTTATGTTTACATGCATTCAGTCATTTATTTAATTAATTAAGCCGTACACATTTTATGCATATAAATTACCAGTGTAACATGATATTCAAAGACTAGTCTCGTTCAGTCATATCTCTCTATCTATAATAATCAGCATTCACATGCTGAAACAAATTTAATTATGTATTTGATCGTGTATATATCAACATAAACTTTTTAACGGATCGAAACTCATTTGATATATTTTGTACATTTTTCACGTTCGTTGTATGCTATTTCAATTGAGACGTTTTTATCTATTTGCGCAAATACTAAAAACCCAGTTGTGTATGGGTTATTAAACAATGTAGGTTTTAACGCGTAACAGACCGCGCTAATAGACGTAATTAGCATTACAATGGAGCTAGCGGCAGGACATAGAAATATGCGTCAGTCCTCATAATAAATCGCCAGAGTTCACTCTCCAGGGATTTAAATATGCATCGATAACTGTACCGGTCAAAATAATGAGGGAACATTTTGCCTGTTATGAGTTTTAGTTGTTAGATGAAATAGTAATGACGATTGATGAAAACATGTCTCTGGGAAGTTATTATGGTTTATCACTTTTCATATCTAATTAAATATTTACAGTAAGTATTTTGATTTGGGGTTCGCTTTAATTTGATTTTTATTTATCGTTCCTCTTCTGCATAATAAATATTAAAAATATGGTAAAAAAATGGATATTAATTTAAAAATAAATCTATGATTTAAATATTGAGTATTTTGTTGGAGTATATATATATACAAGTATGTATGTATAAAGTTGAATTTGATTATAGGGAGGACCGATATAACCAGTTTACGCTTATAGTGAGTTAATGTTTATATTGATTTTGTTTATATATATTTCTATACACTCACTTTCATAACGAGTTTGTTTTACGAACAATTTTGATCCTCTTTAATAATTTTATCATATATTCTAATGGATTTTAAATCCTATTTTTGTATTATGTTGCTAATATACTTTTTTCAATAATGCAAAAGGGTTAATTCTTCTATTCTGAAAACTAAAAAAAAATAAAAAAAAATATAATGTGGGTGTGTTTTTCTTTTAACGTTATGGAACTACAGTATTAATTTCTAATATTATATTTAATATAAAACAAATATGCCGATAGGTATTAGTATAAATGTTTTAAATATTCTAAATTCAGATTTTTCTATAAATAAGTGTTCTGAGGAAGATGACATCGGCGCCAAAATGCATATACGTAATCAGAAATGTGTAACTATCTGATCAATAATTAATTATTGAGTAATTTTGATTAAAATAAGTATTTAGCTCTTTGTAGAGCGATTGAAAAATATATTTATAAAAGTAAATATTGTAAACATTTAGGAATAAATAATACATTCTGTACCAGAATTCGATTCAATATACAATTCAATTATCGCATATTTTCTAAATTGAGAACATTAATAACGGTATAAACAATTTAATGAAATTTCTAAATAGATAAGAAGTTATAAATGTAAAATAGGTTTTCTTGATTAATTAAATAACGTGTTTTATGTGAAATAAATTCATTTTATAATACAATAAAGTGCATTTATAGTTAAAATATTAATAAAGTAATAGTGTAATTGAATTGCTAATAAAATTAACACATTTCATTATAAATTACTAGATAGAGCTGTGTTTAATTAACAAGTAATTTAAATGTTATAACAAAAAAATTATATATACGCAGCTTTTATACACTTGATATTTTTATGGATTTCTTTTTGTAATAGAATTGAGAGCCTCTGTATAGTCTTCATGCATTTTTAAAATTATACAGATAAATTTTGTTCCACAAATAATACATATGATAGTATGTATTTGAAGTTATAATATTGAGTTGTATATATATATATCTGTATTTAAGAGTTGAAAATTCGCTTATCCACATTTTGGAAATTAACTTGGGGAGAAACTAAAATACTTGGTGATCCTTAGACGAAAGAGAAAAGTTTTTTAAATGTAATAAGATATATGTATATATATACATATAAAGAGAGAGAGAGAGTCATTATCAATACAATTCAGGATTAACATTTATATATAGAATCATAAGTTATGTGTTAGTTCTCTGAATCTTCTGTTAATTTTAAAAACGTTACAACTGAGTTAATTTTTAAGATTAATATATATATATATATATATATATATATATATATATTTCAACTTTTAAAACATTAAACATTATGTATTTAAACATTCAAACACTTTTTTAAACATTAAATGAATGTTCAATAATAGATTGAAAATCCATATTATATCTAATAAAGGTCTAGAATTTGACAACTCTTCTATCTTGTTTCATTATTCTAAGCAGGTATACTAAATATTATATATATATATATATATATATATATATATATATTATATACGTGAAGAATATATACACGTATGCTTTTTTAATATATAAAAATACTCAAATAACGAGTTCGATTCTTGAATATAATTGATCGTATTATCTGAAACATATAATTTAACGTGACTACTTTTTGTGAAGATGTTGAGTCCATGTATATAATCTACTATATTTAGAAGTAAAAAATGACATTTCCTTAGTTGATACTAGTAGCAGTTTACAGACGGAGGGTGAATATTTTAACATATAAAAGAAGATTGCAAGAAGCCGTCGTAGTGTAAGATAGTCACATTGAAACCTGATTCATAAAAAAAACATGTGCAATTTATTCACTTTGTATTGTTATATTAAGCTGCCATTTGTGACTGTCTATTAAATATATTTTTAATTATAAATAATGTTCTCGTGTAATTACAAATTTTGAAAAATCGTTACAATTTGATAGTACTGTTTTGAAAGGAATAATAAGATTGATGGTAGGAAAATTAATGTAAACTTGTTTGTTTGTTTTTACATAATTAGGCTTTGCTCGTTGTTTTGGATTAGTTATTATTATTTCCATAATAATTATTAGATATTTCATTATTTTACAGATTTTGTTGTCTTTTTTGTCCAGTACCATAAATTTATTTAGATTTGTTTATGAATAATATGTAATTAACATTATATAAATTTCACGAAAAAAAAAATTAAAATGAAAGTAATTTCAACTAAAAATATTTCTTTAATAAACAGTTAAACAATTACAATAATGAACATCCTAAATTTTATAAATTCAATAATATTAAACTGGTTTGCATTTTTCATTTATTATAATAAATATTTTTATTTACATATTTGTTACCATTGGTTTTTGTTTATGAATTTTCTTAACTTTTTTAATAATATTTAAATAATTAAAGATATACTACCCATGAATATCTCATACTTCTTAGAAACTTGTACATAAATAAATATGTGAAATTCGATAGATATTGAATTTTATTGATACTTCAAATGATTTCCTTTTAAAATATATAAATTCCGTGTAAATAAGGACTTTCATAAATATACTTATCTTGTTTTAAATATTAAGGTACTATATGCAAATATTTATGAATTGTTATTATATATATTTTTTTTAATAAATTATATTTCATAAATGGATATATATATATATGTATATATATATATATATATATATAGGAAAGAAAACCGAGAACTGTGACAATTTATACCTATGATATTTTAATTACGAATACTGTGAATCATTCTGTACGTTTGAGATAGAATTCGATTGCCCGGAGCAGTGTATATATGGCAAAATGTATAATTTGAAACGACAAAGCGAATTTAACACTGTCAACCAATGCGTTCATTGTAAAATTTAATGTAAAACGTGTGTTAAATTTAATTATTATTTTTCACTAGTAGGATTTTATTATTTTTGTTGTTTCGATTTTCAGAACGCTTGTATGTTGACAATTAATTATCGTCAGGTTTATTTCGAAAAAAAAAATTATTATATTAAAAAACAACTATTGTTATTTCGTTTATTTATAATATCAATACAAATATTTTCGAATACAGTCGTTTTAAATATATTTGTTTCGTCAATTGAATATTTGAGTATTCTTGGTTCCTGGCAAAGTTTTTATATAAAAAAATGTGATAATCAAAATGTTTCTCTAATTTGAAGCTGTTCAATTATTAAATTGTTAATTTGTAAGTAAGGTATTTATCTGAAATTAAATATATTGTGTATACATTTATAGATCAGGAATAAAAACTGTTTTCATTTATAATTATAACATACTTTCGAATAAATTATAGAGTAGTAACTGAAGAGTCTTGTAGAAGATAATTACTTTATATAAAACAGAACTATTTCAATTGATTTAATGTTTATGTTATGTGGATTTGGTTTCAGTCGTTCCAAGTGTTTATGTTAGATAGTATGTAAACTTTTAACATGTTTTCCATATTTAGAAAAGTAATTTATGCGCCACAAACGAAAGTAGTTCTAATAATGTTGTAAAATAGACTCATTTGCTATAATGTAAAATAGATGGAATACATAAATATTTAACTATCTTTGTAATGTTTATGCTTGTTTTCACATTTTGTATCCTCTAAACCCTTGATTATTTCGTAAAACTACTCATCACTCATTTTAGAACTGACGGAAATCTCTTAATGTGATTCGCATCAAACACACAACACATTTCACTCGTGCATTATATAAAAACACAGGATAACGTATAGTTTTGTCTACGTTATGTGTTATGTGTGTTTCATTTGCACGTCGACGCACGCAAACAATATGATTGTTGCACGTCTCACACCCGCCACGCACACGGACACATTCTGGGGACACGTTCTAATTAAAAAGTCGTTACTGGCTTTTTGTAATGTTTTTGAGATGCTATCTGCCGGCCGCGTCCCCGGAAGTTCGTAGCGGCAGCGCCTATGATCTATACAATCTATAGATCTAGTGTTTTAATGGATATGTTGTGTATATGACGTGATTATTAAAATTTTCAGTACGCTTTGATATCTGTGCGTGGAATTTTTGGGTGTAGAGAATTTTTGTGTACACGGAATTAAAACATTACCGATGAATTATTAAATTATCACGTTTCAATGTATTGTCGTGAACTCGAATGAGGCAGTCTTACTCTTAAAATAGATAAAAAGAAAAATTAAAAATTTCAAATATTTTTTTTTAAAAAATGTTTATCTTATTCTAATAAGATAATCAATTATTTTTTTATTCATCTATACACAGTTACATTATTTTACATATAGATGAAAAATTGCAATCAGTCAACAAATAGAATCATTTTTTAAGATTTTTTTTTAATTTCATTACATTTAAATTTATTTCATATTGATTTATATTACTAATTTCTGTTAAAATGTTATATAATATTATATTTATAGAAATATTACAGACCGTATAAAAATAAATAAAGAAGTAGTATAAATATGTATGAATAGAAATTAAATATGAAATAAAAAATTGTATAAAATTAATTTGTGTGGAATAAAAAAATAAAATATAATCATAATTGTTTTGAGAATGAATATCGTTCATTAGAAATCTTGAGATCACTATTGAGATTTTATTTTCACCGACTGATTTAGTTTAGCGCTATCTTAACATATATAGAATATAAAGGTAAAAAGATTAAAGTGGCTAGGAAGTTGAATATATGATGATTTATCTACAAAAAAACATAAATAAAATTAATTAATAATAAACCGAAAATTAAATTCCGATAATCTATTTAAAGACGATAAAAATGAAAACTGGATGTAGAAAATATGTACTCAAGAATGGCCTCAATAATTCCAATGAAACCATCAATAACTAAGAATGACAGGCTTTTGAATATTGCATCATATGACTGTATTTAAGCAACAATTATGTTTTTATTTTTACTAATTGATCTGTTGTTTACATTTTTTTTTTATCACAGAGAAAGTAATTAGTTATTCAATTTTATAAAAAAATATTTTCATCCAATGATACTAGTCTTAAGAATGAAATGGAAACGTTTGTGTTAAATCTAAACTTCCTACATAAAATTCGTTGTAAATTAAAAATTCAAATAAAACACCTAATCCACAAAGAAATTAGATCTATGATTTAACCCAAATGTTGGGCCAACGCGGCCGAACCAACAGTGATAATAAGGTGCGATGATTTTATCTTTGCGCATTATGCATTATTCGGACATTATATATATTTTTTTTGTCTATTTTGTTTGTTTGTTCGCTTAAGCACAGTAATTTCCCTAGAGCCTCGAATGCACCATATTTGTCACTCATTTTTGACATAATCTATTCTTTTTGCTTTAATTTACTACTGCACACGCAAACTGCCCATTTTAAGTGGATAATTAATTATAGTTTTGTTATTCGTGAGTTTCGCTTTACGGTAATTGTACTTTACGAAATTTGTAAAATGGTAATTTCATTTAAAATAACTTATTATGCTATTAATATAAATTTTTATTCTATTCTTTTAAAAATTAATAAATATCATATGAAAACTCAATTGTATCCCAGTACTTATTCAGTGTAAAGAAAAATTTCACAATATGGGTAAAGAGTTATCTGTTATTTCATGGCTTTTAAAATTATAACCATCAAAAATTCATACAATAAAATATAAAACTAAATAACTCAAGTAACATTGTTGAAAACCAATTTTCAAGTAGAAAGATTAAAATAATATATGTTTAAATCTAAAATAATTACTGAATTATTAATAACTGCTGATTATACAAACGTAAATAAAGTTGTACAATTTAAAAAACATAAAACAAATAGTCTGTTTTATTTAAAGATGTAATTCATTAAAATGAAATTGATAATTATACATATATTACAGTGTATATTTTATCAGTCAATGTTAAAACTACCTTCATTAAATTAATTATAAAGCAGCATTAAAATTTACATTTCAAACGATACTAATCTAACAATACAATTTGTTTTTCTAATTTATAACATATAAGTAACATTAACATTATTTCAAAGATGTAACTGATTTAGGGAAAAAGATGTAGTAATAGTTTTTATTTATTCTTTTTAATTATTTTACCAACTTAAAAAGTCGAATCGTGAAGAATAAAATCTGTTATCGTACCATCTTATTCACTCATTATACTAAATTCTACATTCATTATTTTACACTTTATCTGATGATGAATTTCAATCAGATTTTTCACAGGTATATTTATATGAATTTTGTCTAGATAGTTAGAATTGTTTTAAAATATAATTAAGATTTGATCTCATTAGAGCGCTATTTAATTTATTCATATCGTACTAATAAAAAAAGTACAGAAATAGAAAATAATAAGAATGTGTTAATAAAAAACTAATGGAAAATACAGGAGTATTTCAGAAAAAATACCTTTAAAATTAAGAGACATGCAAATAACTTACCTAGAGATCTATTTCCTTCAGAGTATAAACAAGTAAAACAATAATGGAAATAAGTAATAATAAAAATAATGGAAACGTAATGTTTATAAATAATCAATTATACATAACAAAAATTAGTTCAAACTTCTAGTTAGTACATGTAAAATAGATTAGCATAAATTAAATATCCTTTAATGTGTTAAAGAAGTCACAAAATGCAACGGTATCAGATAAAGAGTAGATTTTGTCTTGATTGGTTGACATTTCGTTGAAAGTGAAATCTCACTTTCCAATTTAAATATAATTTTTGTTTGCAACACTCTATTTATTTTGTTTTTGTTTTTTTTTTTTTTATTATAACAATATATACATACTATTATATATTCAAATGATAAAACTGTACTTAGTAATGAAAATCTATAAGTGTTCTTTACGATTAATTGTTAATATACTCTAAATGGGATGGAAAAAGCGTCCAGTATTTTGTGTTTTTATTCGATCTTCTATTCAGAAAAAAACATATGAAGTTGTGTATATATATATATATATATATATATATATATAGTATTATCAGTTAATGTTTATTATGTCTATGGTACCAAATAAATCTTAGTTCTCGAAAAGTGAGAGTGCCGAGCACCGAAAATAAAGTTTTCTATTCCTTCGGCGAGTTGAGGATTTTCATCAAGTTTTACAGCAATTTTGTTGGCTTCTTGGCTACTTTGGGGATCACTTTTAGTAATTGAGTCAAAGAAACTCCAGAATAATCATTATGGCATCCTCTTATTGACCTTATGTTTTACCAAAAAAATTTAAATAGTAAACAATATCTAGATTTCTTGACAGTGAAAAGCGAGAGCAATTTAAAATTATGTTATATCGATATTTTTACGAGACAGTTTGTCCTGTTTAAACGAATAATATTTCTGAATAAATTTATACTTTATTATTGTATAAAATTATTCTATTTTTTTTTATAGAACAAACATATATATTCAAAACAATTTTGTAATAGGATACAAGCCCAAGATTGAAATTCAATTAATTGTTTCGGATATTATCCAATTTGTATCAATAACTTTATATGATTTTAACCAACTCATCTTTGTAACTTTTCATAAACAGGTTTCTTGAAATGTTACTTTAAAGGTATTTTATTTATTAGGTTAAATATGTATAATATATATATATATATATATATATATATATATATATATATATACAGATAGATAGATAGATACACAGGTAGATAATTATGTGTCTATTACTTACATTTTTATTTAAATTTTCTATAAAATAAAATTATGGTACAAATTTTCTTTGAAATATACTGTGTAATCTTATAAGCCATTATCATTATATACATTTACATATATATATATATATATATATATATATATATATATATATATATATATATATATATATATATACGTATATATATATATATATATATACGTATATATATATATATATATATGTATATGTATATATATATACATGATATTAATTTATTTGTTGGTAATTTATAAAAACGTGAGTAAAGCTATAAAAAATGAAAAGCATAGTTTGTTTTCAACACGAATGCTGCAGTTGAACATCATGTCACACGGGCAGGCATAACTACTTTTAAAATTTTATGAGTGTTGCCCAAATCATCATCAACTTTTACGACTATATTATAACAGGATTGCCAAGGTCTGAAGTAAGATAATAAAACAGAATATTAACATCATTAACTTTCTCAAGACACAGTATATTAGATACATGAGCAATATTACACAATAGTATAACAGTTTACACTAATAACAAACAAACTAAAAAAGCATAACATACAGCATTAGTCACTTCATGAATAATTGATTACTGCATCAGACAGCATACAAAAAATCTTGAACATTTTTAATAATACTGCAAGATTGGGGAGATAGGAAGAACTTGTTTACATGCCGAATAACTAAACCAATTCTGTTGTGATTACCACGCCCAATTAAATATACAGACTTAACCTTTAAAAACGGCTGCCAAATATAATTGTAATTAAAGGTTTCAAATGAGCGTGATTACAGCCAGGAAACAAAAACAAAAACATACAAATAATTACGGCTGCATTAATACTGCATACAGTTTTTGACCATGATATCAACTGTCAGATGATAATAAGCTAATAATTTATACAGACGTGACCTTCACGCTTTTATAACTGGGTCTCTAGAATAAATATTTAGTGTATTTATCTACAGCGTATATAAAAATATGAAAGGATCAAAACGTAGGTTTTTTCCGAACGTCTGTTTTTTAAAGGAAATTTCACAACAATGCTGTTCACTTTTTTGACCGTGGCCGCAGTCAATGGTAAATAAATGATAATCTCAAGATTTAAAGATATAAACGTTCTCGGTTTCTTAACTTTTCATTAAAAAATCGTCAGAATGGTTGCACATATCCGGTTAATCCACTTTATCTCAAATAAGATGTTTTTGCCTTATTCATATCTAATAGTCATTTCATCCAAGCTTATATATATATATATATATATATATATATATATATATATATATATATTCAATTTCTTACTTACATGTATTATATTTTATTAATTCAATAATAACTATACAGTTCAAAAAATGTTTCAAACTTTAAATAAAAAAAAACATTTTTCTTAAATGAGTATATAAATTAAATCATAAAATTCATTGATATTATAAGATCAGGGTAAAGAAGATAAAGATTTTCATAAGATCAGAAATTCATTTATAAAATTTAAATTATTTTATTAATTTTTTTCATCCATTTTATAGATCAATCTAAAAATTCTAGACAATAAAAATGAAAAATAAAACGATCGATGAGAAATCGATAAATCAGTCAAATAAAATTATTCAAATATATTCATTGTATATCAAGTAAATTAATAGATTTTATTATTATTTTCCATATTGTTAATTATAAAAATGGCGTTCTAATTTATATTTTTTATTTATATAAAATCATTAACTTAATCAGTATATATATATATATATATATATATATATATATATATATATATATATATATATATATATATATATATATATAAATGCGTGTGTATTTGTATATTTGCATACAGCCATGTTTATTCCTAGCATTTACTAGCATTGACTGCTTTTTGCTATCAAAGTTATGATTGCAATTTCCAGAAATCATATATACATAAAATGTGAAGTCGTTTTTGTAACGATAACATTAATAATTAATGTGGTTTTCAAAATATAATTACTACTTCGTTGCATTTGTGGAATATATTTGTTTGATAACGTGACATTTACGTTGTATCATTTTCATTACAGTAGTAGTCACGTCGTTTTTCATCTATGTAAGCTAATGGACATAATATGGATGCTGGAGTAGAGTAATAATGTAACACGGTTGTTGTCGGAAGTATATTAACCATTTCAAAACATTTAATAGATACATAAAACGTGCTAAGTTTTTACAAGAACGTGCATTAAACGTCTAAGTTTTCTATTATTATTCTTTTTATTACTTTCAAATATATTTTCATGGAGATATATAAAAATATATGAATATTTTTGTACATATAATATTTTATATACTGGATATCGTGTCTAAAGATCTATCTTTGAACTGAATTTTTAATTACCACACATTTTCTACTTGAAATTATTACAAACACTTTCTGTAAAAAGTAGTACAAGATTACAAAAGTACAAGTGCAAGATTAAAATTCATCACAAATTATAATACCTTTTATCAGTTATTTATTCATCTTTTATTAATATTTATTTCATATCGACTATATTGTTTTTTATTTTAATAACAAATTATATTAAAATTTAAAAATAAAAGAAGTTCTGTACTATTTTTTGATTAATTTCGCTTCTATTGATGAATGATTTTTTATTGTATTTCTTTTAGTTCAACTAAAGTTGATTTCAGAAAACTGAAGTAGGATGACACATGAAATTATCAACATGAAAATAATATATATATATATATATATATATATATGTATATATATATATATATATATTTATACATTTCGAAATATAAAAATTAAGCTAATAGCAAATCAGAAACAGAAGTCATTCAATCGAAATTAAGTGGCTCAAAAAATGTTTGTGCAAAAAAAATAAATTATCAGTTATAGGTTAGTGTAACAAAACGAGCTGTGTTAATAAAAATTAAAATTATTATACAAATATGACTGTATATTTTTTGTTATTTACATATTGCATAGAAGTATTAGAACAGCAAAGTATTAGAAGATGAACTGACCTTCATAGTATCATTTAACTGGTTAACAAGACGATTTTCGATCAAATAGATATCATACACGTGCATTTCATTAAATTCTGAAATTAAAATATCAATTTTCAGGCATACTCGGTAAGAGTTGCATTTAGATTATTGAATGATGCCAATAAATCTTACAAGTAAATTCATTAAGAAAAATGATTAAATTCAAACCAAGCTTATGACGTGTTTTATCTTTTAAGTGCTTTAAGAGTTTAAATATTTTTTTAAAGTATGTCAAATATCGAATAAAATAGATTGTGTATTAATTAACAAGTATTCTTAATAAACATTTGTTGAAAAATATTTAATAATTATTGAAAGTTATTCTCTTACGAAAGAAGATATATTTAATAGTTTCGGACTCGATTTCATGAAGCAATTGGCCAGAAACCTGTTGTTTCGTTAATAATCAAATCTAATGTGAGATAAATATAAAAATAATGACATGAAAATATAATGACGGTTATTATTTCATATATCGTTAGATGGAGAGTATTCGAGTAAATTATTTGAAAAAAATATTTGGAAACAAGTAAATGCAAATGTTATTAAATATAATTACAACCAAAAAAAAACGAAACATGTGAGAGAACATCCTGTATTTTATACGCACATATAAATCATATCTCGACATCGAATTGTGTGCCGCGACCGATGCACACAAATAGGTCGACGCCTCATATCGCTATCATTCACGAAGACATGTTTCTAACATTGCGTACAGCGGACAAAGTAGTTCAAGCATAAACTCACCTTAATTACGAGATAGAGCCACTTGTGTCCCTTTTATAACATCACATTATATGTTTCACTCTTACAGCTATAACACAATGAGCTACTTTTCGAAATAGCGACATACATTAACAGCGTGTACGATAGAGTTGTAAATAGACAAAGTTTTGTATTGTCATGGTAGAAAATAAAGTGAATGACCCGAAACGCTGGCAATAATTGTTATGTCGTTTATTATTGTACTTTACGGGTGGTTTTATGTGTATGACAAATTAGTACATAATATAATTTTGTATTAAAATGAGTCACAGTCAGATATAAAATGTTATTGTTTATTAACGTACATGTTTTTATAGGTATTTATTATATTAAGGCAGTAGCGTTTTGTACTTAAACTTCGGTTAAATGAAACTACTTTTTCAGGAGAAGTTAATACGTCAGTATATCAAATATATCACGTTTCAGTGCAGTACATATACTTTCACTGTGTATGTTGTCAATCCATTTTCTTCTTCAATGAAGCTTAAATTAATGGAAAAACATAACACAGAAAATAACACATGTAAATAAAATGTGGTCATAATGATTCATAAATACAATTGATAATTTCAGTAACTAACTCAGTAATTCACTACAATTATTATTTGAAAATAATTGGATGTAAAAAGAAATTTTACTTCTCATGTTACATACTTGCCAATATTTTATTATACTTCTTATTCTATTAATAAATATATTTTATATCTTAATATTTATGTCATATTTTCATACACATAAGATGAAAACAGGTAGAGCACGTTTCAAGAAATGTGTATTTATTCTGCAAATACTTTTAACATAAAATGTGCAAAAACAAACTGACTGATTCTCGAAGGTGGTCAATGTATTTCATCTTTTTATTTCATAGTTTTTATTCAAATACTTGTTTATTAAAAACACTAAAGAATTGACTATTTATTTCATTATAAATTCATAACAAATCTCATTTAAATAATAAAAAGTGCTGTAAACAATTTTATGACACTTATATTTCATAAAACGAACAAATATATTACTGGAAACAAAATACATAATTAATTTTATAAATAAAAACAGTATGGTGTTAGAATTGATGTCATTTTTTTATAAAATGAATAAAATACAATATTTGATTTTATTCGAGATTATTAATTACAACCAACACTAAAATATTTTTTTTTAAAAAAAGGAATTTGTAGTTTGTATTAAATAAGGATCAGTGTAAAGAAACCGATCATAGATCCGAACTATACAAACATGATTGATGGTGGTCTCTGTCAATGTGGGTGGTCCAAGAATGCGAAAAGGATAACTTTGAGAATTTAGACATAAATCTTGTTCATTTTAATAAGTGTTTTTAGAAATGTATCACTCTGCCTTAAAATAATTACTTGTTCATAGTCTTAGGTAAAATTTATATATATATATATATATATATATATATATATATATGTTTGTAATTAAATTATATTCCTGAAGATTTTTACTATTATTAAAGGTTTTTCTTCAAATCAAAATCACTGATACTAAATAAATTAGCTAAGAGACAACGTTCTGAGTAATGTATAAAACAATTTTGTTGCTGAAATCATGTTTCAGAGGAGTTATATTTTTTATTAGTTTGTTTCCACAAGTAAATTTTCACCCTCCATACATTACAAAAAGTTTTTCTTATTAAAATGTTTAATACTTGGTTACTATTCATTTTTTATGGTTTATGAGTGTTTCAATAGAGATGATATCATCTTCAAGTGAATTTGACTACAGTAATTGAAAGAAAATCATTTCTAGATAGTATAATTAAACAACTTTTAGAGTATGTTAGTATCGTTATCGAAATGTACATAAGTCATGATAAATAATTGAACATTCTGATAAGAAATAGCAATTATAGTGCGTACAGAGTGATCGATTTGTGGAAGAAATAAGTATGAATTGTAACCTAAATTTCTATTCATATTTTATTCAATATAGATATGTATTTTTAATAATAAAGAAATCGTCTTAAACGTTTTATTAGTTTCAATCTTGAAATATGAATAAAAACTAAAGAATTGCATTTTCCATTATTCTCTTAATCAAGTATTCTAGAACTTCAATAGTTATTTTCCTAATAAAATATGAAAAATACATGAAGGTTATGTTTAGATTTACATGGCGATAACAGTTTAAATTACTGTTAATTTTTCTGTAATTGATTTTACAATTTATTTATTTACATTTTTCTTACATGTTGTTAAGAAAGTTATTAAGTTTTCAAGATAATTTAAAAAAAATATATATTTCAAATGTTGTAATTGAGCTTAGAAATATTGATAAACGTCTAGTAACTTAACTTTTTAGTAACAAATTATCAATTTTGATTCAATCGAAAAGTGAGTTACATTTTAATTGAATATTAGTTGATCAATCAACAGAAGTAAAACTAATAAATATTTTTTTCAAAAAGACCATACGTTGTCTGTAAATATTCTTTTATATTATAATAACTGTTTTAAATGAATGTACAAGGTTTGAATGGGTTGCGTACACTTCAATTAGTCGAAAAATACTTGATCGGAATCTCTGTTCGTGTACAAATGCTAACGTCATTACCACCCGTTCTCATAAAGTGGTACACAATAGAATCAAAATTGGAAAACGTGCGTAGGACTTAATGAAAACATGGCTTAATAGGAAATATATTCATACAATGACAATAAATCGATAGGAATGCTTGTAAAATTTTTAAATCAGAAAATCTATATAACAACGAAATTCAGTAAACGTAAAATAAAATCTTTCAAGTATTCACAACAAATATAATGTAAAATGAAGAGTGAAAATGTGATAGAGAAAACTATTAGTAAGGGTTATAAATTTTGATGTTTTTAAACTATAGAATTGCGAAATTCAAAAAAATAAAAAATAGTTATTTAACACATTCTTATTTATTCTTACAGATATAAACTTTTATTTTATTCTTTAAAACTTTTGTTCTTATAAGTTTTTGTTGTTCTTTTTTAGAGCTTTTGGTATTTTTGAAACATACAGATTTCATAGTTACAATTGAGTTTGTTTTATCGAAATTCAATAAATTTGTAATCAAAATTGTCAAACAAACTTTTAAAATAAATCATTTTTATACATTATACTAAATAATGCAAATGACTTGCTTAAAATTTTCATACATTTAAAATAAAAACAGATATTATTGAAATAGTGTACTCAATCTGTAGTTTATTCGAATAACTATATAAAAAAACATGGACTAAATTCCTAGATAGTCAAAATTAAAAAAAATAATAAACGATAGCATATTTTAAGTATCTCAATTACTAAGTAATTACGAATGAAAAGAGTGAAATTTATACAAACATATTTGATGTATATGCAATCTATGATCATTCAGATTTATGAAAGTGATAGTATTTGAATTGAAATTTGAAATAAAAACGTTTAATTAAAATATACTCTAATTGAAGCGAAATAATTGGGCGTTTCTGATGTTCAGCGAAACGTTGAAAATATAGGTACTTTTTTTCTAAAAAAAACACACGTTCTCTCATATTTACATGGTTATATATATATATATATATATATATATATATATATATATATATATATATATATGTATGTATATATATATATATATATATATATATATATGTATATATAATATAAATTCGTTTGTGTTTATGCGAATAGGCCCTATACGTTTATTCGTTTTGTTGACATGGACGGATTTAACGATGCTAAGTATGTCGTTATTTATTTTGAGTAAAGCGACGCAAGTCCGCCTGTTTTTCCATAGAAATATTCGTTAATATCCGGCCACGAACATTTATTAGTCATAAGTTTATGCACTTATTTTTTACAGTTATTATTTCCCGGTGAACGATGTTGCGTACTATACGTACAATACGTCTGCTCCAGAAGATGACGTGTTCAAGGTTAGGTCGGATCATCACACACTTAATCCTGCACATAACACATACATTTAACAAAAGCATATTTTTTTATTTTATTACCAGTTTAACTATTCCACGGACATAATCTTCATGGTTAGTAATCCTGAATGCAATCAAATGCAAAATACAACACATGAGTCTTTGAATGGTGTCATTCCGGAATACGAACCCTCGCCCGAGCTATAAACATTCTTTTGTCGTTTAAACGTTGCTGCCCCCTTAACGACGGTCTTGTGCTGCTCCGCCCTACCCTACGAGCGTCGCGAAATGAAATGACAACAGCGAGGCTCCGTAGATATGTTTGCTGCTGTATATAAAAGTTATGGCCCGCGCAGTTGAGCCCATCATTTGCCGTCTGTGCTTTATATACCACCCCGCCCTCCGCCGCGCATTTCTATTTCACATGACAGTCGGCACATCCGACCGAACGAGTGTCCGCTGTTTCGTCTGACGCGAACCACAGAAGACTTTATTCGAAGAATTTTAGTTTATTTTACATACGTTCGCTATTATAAGTCATAAAAGACAAATCAAACATAATTTATGTTGTGTGTTTTATGACTGGAAAAATTCTCGAATGACTTATTTAAAATTACGTTTTCGTTGAAAAGTTCCAATTTAGATAATTAAAGTTTCATTTATGAAAAATATGAAACGGTTGTAGGTAATGAGATAATGTTTGTTGAGTATGTTGATGTGTGGTATTGAATTCTATTTAATGACATATGGTATTATTAATTAAGAAAACAACTCTCCTCTAGAGTTTCACCAAGTTGGGATTGTTAACGTAGTTAACAACTCTGTCATAGAGAAACAATTATTGTTGTTGTTTATTTTAATTAAATCAAATTAGATTAATTGTTAAATTATAAAAATACTTTTTTAGATATTACTTTTTCTTTTTTTACTTTTAGTATTGGAAAATAAGTGCACAGTAATACGTTTCTTCCTTCAAAGTATAAAAATATAATATGAGGAAAATCAATATATTTGAATTACAAAAATATTAATGAATATAAATAAATTTTCAAATAAATAATTATAATTGTCGTTAAGTGACTGTAAATACACATGTAAGAGGTTCAAACGTTTCATTTGGAAAGATTATGATTATGATTTCTCAAGTTAATTTACTTACGAATTACAGAGTGTTTCTTTATTTTAACGAAGAGAGTTGTCAGTCTAAGAAGATTTAAAAAAGTTTGTCAAAGAAAAAGTTGTCAATATACGATGACACAGAAAAAGATTCAAATAAGAGAATGAGTAGGATAAAAATCAAAAAAATATTAAAACTTTTTTGAATAAAGGAAAGAAGAAATTTATATTATTTTAAATATAAAAAAATCAGAGTATTGAAATTTATAAGGCTGTCATTTTTTCATTTAATATTTCCTTATCCCAAAGGATACTTTCAAATTATATAATTGATTATTGAAATTATATAATTAAATGAGAAGAATCTTTGAAAATGACTCATCAAAAGGCAATCATTTTAAAGTACACTTTTTCAAAAGTATATTTTTTTGGATAAAAACTTGTGTCTGTAAATAATTTAGGTCGAGTCTGTGTAAATAATTTAGGTCTGATTTGATCAGAGCTAGACAGAACTTCTGATACCTGACCAGTTTTGGTTAGTATTATCCAATTTTGATAGGCCTTAGGCATGGTCAATCCTAATCAATACTAACCAGTGCTTGTCAAACATTTATATATATATATATATATTCGTAGGTAATGATTTTGACATTGATAATAATTTGTTTTAAATGAAATAAATCTCTTCCTATAAAACACTTTAATAGACTTAGTTTCTTAACATTATTTAATTTTTAACTATATATATATATATATATATATATATATATATATATATATATATATATATAATGTATATTGTGGTTAACGAATTATTGAATTAAATATCTGGAAAAACTCGTCATCGTTTGGTTTGAAGTATAAAACGATAATATAGATTTAGCAACTGACTTCAGTGTTATAAAAGTGAGTGAAGAAAAGATGTTCAGATATTTGTCTGACCGTAACATTTCGTTTCATACTAAAATAGAGAATACGACTAACGTGTTTTATGTCACATTGTATATAAACCCTATTTTATTATACGAGCATATACACTTATATTATAACCGTAACATTTTTTCTGAAGCATGCAAAAATTACTTGTATACATTTAAAAAATCAAACATGACATGGATTAAATCTGATTGATATGAATCTACATACTATTGTTGATATAATTTAATGCAAAACTGGTATCGAATAGAAAAGTTATGTATTCAGATACACTGTTACCCCCTATAACCCTTGCATCATTTTTAGTTTTAATTCATAAATGCATTTCGACAGGAAACGCACAGTTCAATATAACAATGATAGTCTGTTTGAATCATCTCCTTTGACCGCACTGTTCTTTGTATTGCGTAATTCACTCGGAATTGTTCTTTTTATTGATGTATCAAATTAGTAGCATTTCAACTAAACAAAACCGTTTGGTATCCCCGATTAAATGTTTCCCTCATCTATTGCTGGATTCCATGTGTCGATATAAAAGTTCTGTACTCTCGGGGTTGAGTGGACTGCTGCTTATATAGGGTAAGCTTATATGTGTATGTTGGACGTTAATTGCACAGAGGCGCTTACTATTGCCCATTCCATTGCTAGCTCTCTGTGTTTCATCAACGACAAACATAACGTACCGTATTATATTGCTCCGAACAGTCACACGTTCAATTCAGTAGTGTGTCTACTATCAACAACGACCAACCGACACACTGAAATATGTAAAGTCCATCCTAATTTATTACCATAGACAAGATTTACTGATAATATTCGAGGCAATAAATTTCTGTCCACGAGTTAATAACCGCGTTTTGAATAAAGATCAAGAACATAATATTATTTTTAATAAAAAAAAAAAATAAACACGAGAGAGATTTTAAGCACGTCTTTCTAATCAGACAAGAAGGATTTTTTAACTCGAAGCAGTGCGTAATAGGATAAACATGTTTTTTTCAAGATCAACTTGTTTTCACTGTTTATTAATGAGATGCCACACTCGTACAACTATAATCAAATTATTCTTTAATTTAACGCGTTCTTCAGTTTCCGGATGTGTATGAGCCGGGCAGTTCTTGTTCAATACATAAATACTTTTTCTTTTTCATCGTTGATGATTTATTATTTAAATCACATTAAAGTAATAATTCGAATAAATCATAGAACTTATGTTCTCCAATAATACATTCGAAATATATAATCAAAGTTCCGAAATCGAACTAATAATATTAGCTCTATTTAGTATTTTCTTAAAAAAAAACTTTTTTGAAGAATATATTGTGTGTTAAATTATGTAAAAAATAATTCAGTAATTTTCGTTTGGAATTTTGGCACCAAAAAGAATTGTGTCTCATGAAATTGCTTTTATAGAAAGTGTTTACAAAATAAGTTATTTTCATGTAAATTATTACGAATTTATTTGTAGTTCTTGGCTAATATATATATATATATATATATGTATGTATATATATATATATATATATATATATATATATATATATATATATATATATATGTATATATATATATATGTGTGTGTATATATATATATATATATGTATATATATATATATATATACATAAATAAAGTCATTTAATGCCTTTCAGAGTTATCTAAATATATACCCATTTATTATTCACAATTTTTATAAAAAGTTAATTTCTTTATCTTCAATTTATTTGATGAAAAACTCAGCACACGTTTTACTGAAGTCACTTTTATAAACAATTGTACAATGCATCATTTATTTGCTGTATTATAAAAATATATGGTTTTGAAATTAAAACTAATGCCCAAATAATGTTAGTCATCTAACAAATACAATAATTAAACTTAACAAAAGAAAGATAAAATTTAAATGTAAAACATTAAAGAGAACATGAATAATAGAAATAAGTTTAGGGTGAGATGAAAAAATATCTATTTGCAAATGGTAATTAAATGAAATGAGGGAAAGAGTAAAATTATTATACGTATATATATATTACACGCCTATATATAAAATCACTCCGCGATACTGAAAATAAAAATATGGTTTAACATTCACACCACACCATTAATTCGTGTGCGTGATAAATTTTTTTCATGGTGTGCATATCCAAACTTAAAAATATAATACGAAAACTAACGTCACTTCTGTGTGTGCAATTGTGTCGGAATAAATATGCTAAATTGTGGGGCTTTTTAAATTTAAAAAGCATTCTTATAAACGTCATGTATATGGAAAGATTACGTTTAAACGAGGGAGGATATATATTACCTCAATGTGAACGACCCTTTGTTGAGAAAGGAATTATTTCTTTAGAAGTCGGTCATAAAAAATAAAATAAACGACACATACAGCTGCCATGAAATAAAAATTGCTGTCGGATGTTATATGAAGTCAATGTATTGAAAATGCGATGAAATATTTGATGCTCTGTTGCAGCGAAAATGAAATAAAATAAATTAATATTTTTACTACTCTGAAAAATTAATAAAGAAGTGATGTATTGTACATGCATAATATATATATATATATATATATATATATATATATATATATATATATATATATACTATAACATTTTTTTTATTACTCTATCAGGTTAGAATAAATATTTATTTTCAAATTAATTATATTGTATATGTAACTATTGAAATAATATTTTATATCCAATAAACACGTACTCATAAATTATTTATGTTGAAATTTACAGATTTACAATTTTTTTTCTCTCTTCTCTAAACTTTTTTCTAGTAAAAGAAAAATTTTGATTTATATAGTAGAAATAAACTTGAAATCCGGATTGTATTTCTGCGTACATGACTTAAACTTTGATTCACTACAAATATCAATCTTAACTTGTTTCACGAATAGCTGTAAGGATTTTGTCACATTTACAAGGATCTACTGAAAAACAACACTGTATTTATTTTATCAGTGTTTGTTTTATTTGATGTACATTTATCATATAAATCCTCGGTCGACCGTTCACTTGAACATTATAACATTTCCTTGAGAATTTTAAGTAAAAAACATTTTTCATAACAACTTTAAAATATATGCGTAATAATACAATCTGACAATATATTTTTCTTATACTTCTACTCTAGTGGAAGTGTGTTCGTGTGACATTTGAGAGTTTTTAGTATGGAATCGTCCGCATGATCGATTATCGCCCTTATATGTATATCACTAGTATCCTTTATTCATTCCTATAAATTATAGCACGTTGTCTTCTATGTTTTACAAACAAATAAATATTAATGTTACGTTCTGTTACTTCTTTATCATCAGCTCAACTGTAGTATTCAAATTTGAAAATATGGATAAAAATTGAAAATTTATACACATCCTCAAATATATACACGCACGAACATATATATATATATATATATATATATATATATATATATATATATATTCTAGTCCGAAAAGAACCTAAGCTACATTAAACGTATACTATTAATATTTGAATGTTGGTATTTATAGACTTGTGTGACAATACAGAACGACTGTTTCGCAAGGTATTAATGTTTAATAATCATTTGCTGTTTAAAGGCTTTTCAATTTTTAAAATGATTGAAAATTCATCTGAAAGAGTTTATGCATTAATGGTTGTCACAAAGCTCTAAAGTATTTTACTATACAAGTTTTAGCACTGTTAACAATTTAATTTTAACTAACAGATGCATTTTTTATTTTAAAATCTTGTATGATGTAAAGAAAAGATTGTGATCAAAAATACTCAATAATTGATTTTGATCAATTTTATTGTTGCTTATGCGATTTGCATAGCAATGCTATTATCCTCAAAGGACTAACATAGAGAAGATTGTCATTAGTCACAATGAGAGAAACTGTTATTAGAATTTTATATATATATATATATTTATAAGGTTGGTAGAAAAATAATTGCGGGTTTTGTTTTCTGAATTATAACCTTATTTTTTCAATGAAAGTGTCATTCATCATGTTCACATTAATATCATTTTAAAGTGCATTTTCGGTCTGTATTTCAGTAATAACGACTTCAGTTTTATTATTAATTCTACATTAAATTGGGCTATTGAATTAATGATAGAAAAGAAGCAAATAGGAGTATTTTTTGTATGAATTCAAAACGGGTAGTAAAGCAGCAGAAACTGCTCGTAAGATAAATGATGCTTTTGGTGTTGGTACTGTTAAGGAACGTACAATGGAATTGTGGTTCTAAAAAATTCATGCTGAGGACTAGATTCTTGAAGATGAAGAAGTTCGCTGGTGTCCTTCTTCAATTCATATCGAACAACTGAAGGTGTTAGTTGAATCAGAACAAAGCACAACAATGCGAGAGCTTAGACAAGAGTTAGGCGTTAGTCATCGAACAGTTCTGAGCAATTTAAAGCAGTTAGCTGCGAAAAATGTATATAAATTTGAAGGTCATTAACCGCAATTATTTTTTACCAACCTAATATTTATATTAGAAACATATATTAAAGTTAAATATTAATAAATGCAGCGATTTTTCACAATTTTCAATAATGCTATTACATATTGTTTTGTACCGGGGTTTCAAATATTTTTGAATTATATAGTTAGAAGAGAGATATAACACCACGACAACACAATTGAAACGATTCAGAGTGCATATATATTGATTACATTACAAACAACTATGTTTATTATTCTTTTAATTTATATGATTAATTAAGAAAATTTTGAATTTTAATTTATTTAAAAAAAATTAAACTATAATTATATAATAAACATACTTAAATCTGTTGATTGATAATTTTTCTCTAAAATAGATAATTATTCTCACTATCGATTATTCAAATTATAATCTAATTACTTTTTAAGAAGAGAACATTTTTGTTCTTTTCGAAGATATAAAAACATTTTTGTTTTTATATCTTGCATATAAAAATTCGTATTAGATAGAGACACATATAGTGCAAAAAAATTTAATCATCTCGCAAATTTATCCACTTTAGTAATATCCTCTGTAGTAGTAAGTGATTTGAAATTTTTATAAAAACAGGATGTTAATATCCAATAAAATTATGTCGAGTAGTTATGTTATTATTTGATAAGTAATGATACCAAAACAGGAGAATAATTATTTAGTCTATCCAAATGTATTACAAGCACATAAAAGAAAGCTAAATATAATGATCTTTGGATACGTCATGCTATAATTTATAAAAACGAATAAATATTTCATATATATATATATATATATATATATATATATATGTATGTATGTATATATGTATTTTTTTAAAAAATGTCCCTATAATAAAATAACAAATATTAAAAGAACCATTACCGAGTATATATGATTGTTATTATCAACCACAAAAAAGAAAAATACAGAACGAAGTTAATCAATAAATATGATGATTATAACCAGAGGGAACGTATACGAATGGAAAACAGACAAACATTACTGATACCATGTCAGTCAAACATCATTCCCAGAGGATTTAAAATCACTGAATATATACAATACGTATATATGAATACAGGGAATAATTATTGTAATATCCATACTTGCATGTGTGTGCAATTATAAAAATAATCTCCACAAAGAGTCGCTATTATGGAAAGTAGTTTCGAATGGCATATAAATAAATTGGTAGTAATTTATTAAGTAATTCATGAATATATGTTTTGAAAAATTACAATGTAATTCTGAATGAAATTTAAAAGATGGTATTAAATCATAAATATTATCAAGATAAACATAATTAATGTAAATATTATTATTTAAGTCACCGTATTAAATTGTGTAGTTAATTTTAAAGAAAAATTACCGGTCAAGAGCATTAAGTACGTTTATTATATAATTACAGTATCATTTTTTTAATAAATTAAAATTCTAAATTTTCTTAATTAACCATATAAATTAAAGAATAATAGACAGAGGGGTTTTTAATTTCTAAAAATATTTTCCATTATTTTTAATATATGTTATATATATATATATTAATTTGTTTATATAAATATTTAATTTGTTTATACAATAATAATTTGTTTATATAATATATATATATATATATATATATATATTAATTTGATTTATTTATTTCATGAATTAAAAATGTATAATCTATAGACATAAAGGAAAAGATGTAAATTCATAACACTTTCAGTTTGACTACATGTTATCTTTTGAGTAATAGAAGTAAAATCTGAAAACTCAACATTTTTATAATTCTAGAAAAAAGTAAAAACTTTGTACAAAGAACTTCTTTATAACGATAATTCTCTATTATAATTCTCTATTTAACGAAAAATAGTTGCTGACAATAGGAACTGTTTGCTTATATTAATTATTTATAATGAATTTTCTTTATAAAATAAATATGTGGTAATCTAGCATAATATTGATATTATCTATCTCTGTGTTTCTCCATTTTACTTTCACTCTTTCTGTCTCACTGTATATATATATATATATATATATATATATATATATATATATATATATATATATATATATGTATATGTATATGTATATGTATATGTATATATATATATAACCATTATTAAATAAATTTAAAGACTGATTTTAACAAATAATCTCAATTTTCATGTTTTCGAATAAAACCAAATTCAAAACACAAAATCCATAATTAATGCATTCATATATTGACCAAAACCGGTGAATTTTGCCTATGTAGTAGTCAACTTGTTCATACACCGACGTCTGACTGACATAAATAAAACAGCATACCACAATCTGGTAAGAGATTAAAGGGTGAACGGGACCGTAATCAGTAATATGACAGGGTTGTAATGCTTGTGCCACAAAGAGGGATGCCACAATGTTAGATTGTTTATGGCCCTGGGTCTCATTTTCACTCCCTAGTGCATTCTTTAGTTAAGTTATACGATACGTCGTTTTGGTACGACCGTCATGGGGCTAACTTTTTTATTAGGACGTATATTTGTTAGGTATATATATATATATATATATATATATATATATATATATATATATATATCAATAAACAACAACAATTATAACATATCAACGAAATGTGTTAATACAGTCGACAGATATAAACCAATTCCAATATTAACACATTGTCAAATTTCCTGAAAACTTTCAGCTACTTGTTACTCCACTTCGATTAAAAAATGTATAAAGAATCCAGATTATAATAAATTATATTTTGTAATTCATACATTTTTCCAAACTTGTCTACTATTGTTTAAAATAACTTAAATTGAATTAAAATTTAAAAGTTTAATGAAAAATGATTTAAAATCAATATTAAGTACCAAACACTAATTGTCTACATAAAATCTCTTTACGATTGAAAAAATTTTTAGATCTTTATGCATCATTCTGAAGTTAAATTGTTGTATTAAAACTAATATTTTTATTATTAAGATTTTATACAAGAAAGATTTTCGGAATTGAAAGCAATTTATTTAATGAAGTAAGCATTTTTAAATTTATATATATATATATATATATATATATATATATATATATATATATATATATATATTAATATTGTTCAAGAAAAGGGTTTTCAACTGAGTTTGAAATCTCGATTAGATTTTTATTATTGAAGTAAAAAAATATTGGATTGGATGAGTTATTATATAAAATACGAATAATAAAAATGATAAAAAATATACTTATAAAATATAATAAATAATTAACTTACCATTTTCCTAGAAATGTGTATAAAACTTATTAAATTTGGACAGTTTAAAATTTCAGGCTTAAAACAACCTGAAATAGAAAAACAGAAATAAGATTAGAATTCTATAAGATTTACTAGAATAATAATTCCTAATTTTTTTAATTTTTGAAAGGAGACTATAATAGATATATATATATACATACATATATATATATATATATATATATATATATATATATGTATATGTATATATGCGAGATGTCTATAAACGTTATGCAAATTCTTGGTCCTAAGTGTTAATATTTCAGAATATATCGGTAATGATAATCTTCAAACATTCATTAATTTGATTGTTACTTATAAAGTAATTTTAAAATTTTATATATTGTACATACAGTAAATAATAGAGAAAAAACTTAATCAATAATATATAGATATTAATAATATATAGGAATAAATTAATAATATATGCAGAATCAGCAGTGTGAAAGGACCAAACTTTTTGAAAAAATGTTTGTGATTACAACGTCGAGTAGAATGGTGTATTTTAGAAATAGGAGGAATTTGAGTATTACTTTTGCATTTATTTAATGAAATATCATTTCAAGTAAAAAACAATAACTATTTAACGTATTTTTAAGTAAATAAGTGTTTCTATTATGAGGAAAAACAAAACATTCTGCGTTTTTTACAATAAAATGTCGGAGACCATGTTTATTTTTTTGATAATTTTGTATCTTTGAATTTGAACATACATTTATATAATCACCTTACATGACTTCTTGTACGTACGTACTAATGATTATATTTTTTAATAGTGATGTTTAAATAAATTAAAATCGGTATAAACAACATCGTTATATACTTATATTGCAATGGTATGAAAGCAATTTCAAAGAAAAAACTTTCATGATAAAAAGAAATAGCAAACAGGATTTATAATACACAAGAAAGAATAGTGTGAGAAGTTTTGATGACAGTTTATAAAATATTACTTGTAAATTAAAATAAAATAAATCGTTTATCTGCTCTCAATGATAGTTTAGTAAAGAATATTGTGACATATTTATTTTTTTTTTGCAAATAGATTTTTCATTCACTCTCAAACTATTAAAAGTATTTTTTATTATTATTAAAGTTAGATTAATTTTGCTTGTTACTTATGTATAATTCAAATGTAGTCACACTGTTAACACTATATTGTGAAATTTAGTGTATTTATTTTTTAATGTAAACACCTTATAAAATATTTATGAGAGGATTAATTAGAATGTTTTTTTTTATATTTTAATTTAAACATACCTTTTATAATTGAAATATATAAAAAAAGATTTACTCTATATACAAGCACCGAGATAAAATTCTGTAGAATATTTTTATTAAAAACAAATACATTATAATTATTTCCATAACGTTTAAACTTAACATTAAATAAACATTATTGTTTTAAAGATAAAATTGGTATGCCATATTAAAATAAGCACTTAATAACAATTAGGAACGTATTAAAATTATTGTTTATTTTCGACAATTAATATATTTATCGAAAAGTTGTTAATAATTACAATAGAATCGATAATAATTATTGAAAATGATTTATTAATTTAATAAACGTGTTTCGTTGGTATACATCTATATATTATAAAATCAACTCTTTTAATACATTTCAAGTTTCTTTTCAAATATCAACTTTAATAGTGTATTCTCTTGACACTTTCCGCATTTCATGTTGTTTAATACATGTTCGATCTCTTGTGAGAATATTTCTGGTATTTCATCACGTTACATATATACTTGTTCTATGACATTTTTATCATTTTCACTTTTTCATACAATTGTATGTGAAATTTTTCGGTTCTTTTCATCATTCAACACAAATGTATATAGTTTTAATTTCAAATATATATATATATATATATATATATATATATATATATATATATATATATATATATACATACATAGTAATTTGTGTATTTTTATTAGTAATTTTCCAATTATGAAATCATTGATTTTGTTTGAAATCCTTATGTATTAAAAATTTATGTCTGTTTATCTAGTGAAATTTTATTCAGAACTTACTTAAAATTAAAGTTCAAATTGAATTCACTGAAAGGTGGGAAATGATTATACAAAATAAGAAGCAATTTTTTTGATTAATAGTATTTTGTTTTATTTTTTAAATATGTTCATTTATAATAAAACGTATTGTTTTTATCAGTAAATAGTATTAATTTCATTTCTTAAATATATTTAGGACTAATAATTTCAACTCTTTTTCTACCTCTCTCTCTCTATATATGTATATATATATATATATATTGAATCTAAAATGTTTTCAATATTTCATAATATTAATTATAAACATCTTTTCATTGTCGCAATCATGGTTAATAAATAATTAAGGTGTGTATTGAAATGTACTTTCGAATTCATAACATTCTTGACTCAAATATAAACCATCGTGAAACTTGTGTAGAAATTATTTTTTTTTTGTAATTTCTAATAAGATTATTTTAATATTTGGACCAAAAAAATAGAATTCACACACTTTTACTGTTTAAACAAACTACCATAAATAGTAGTTTAAATCGTAAACAAGTTTCTTTATATTCTAAATAAATTTAATATATAGCAGTCATAACGAAGAATACAATCTTCACGAAGTGCTTAGGTTCAACTCCCGAATTGCTTATCAAATAATTAAAATGTTTAGTGCGTTTTCTTATGTATCTTTTTTTCCGTAGTGTTTGTTTTATAACGTAGTAGTTTTATGTGCAGAAGCAAAGTCGCCCATATATATACTACACTCTGGTCATAGTAAATTCATTCTTGGTTTATTTTATTCCCCATAAAATATGACACAATATAAAAGCTAGTATATTTCAGCGTTTTCATAAAGCAGTTGAATTAGCTGTTTAAAATTCAAAATTTTATGCTTTGTAGTTTAAAATTTCCTCATATAGATAACAGTTCAATCACTGTAATGGAGTAAGTGTTCAAGCACTATAAACATTTTAAGTGTCCATTACTTTTTCTGATAATAAAAAAGACATATCGCTTCAATTTTATGACGGATTACTAGATAAAATATTCTCTTTTTTTATTTTCACTGTTCAGTTATTGGTAAGCGTTGTAACTTTGTGTGTTAACGCATTAGAACGCTTTATTACATCATCGCGAGATGTATATGATTTTTAATTATAGAACACAAACAAAAACGTACATAAAAGCATGCTTATATATATATATATATATATATATATATATAAAGAGAAACTATACAAAAAGTACTTTCAAACAAGAAATAAGAGATGCGACTCTAAGAAATTAAAAGATTATTAAAATAGCATTATTGAATTTCTTCTTAGAGCTTTTAAATTTTTAAAGACGACTTGAGAACAAAGAAAATATGTACAAAGAAGAAAAAGAAAATATAGTGTATTACATTTTATTTTTCAATTATTTATGTCGTTATGCTAACATTTTACTATTTTTAAAAGCATATAAAAATGTACAATAAAGCTTCTACGTAACTTGAACGATATGTTTTATTATTAAGTAAAATTTTGTTGACACAATTTATAACATCATTTTTTAATAGTTATATTTTCATTATAATATAAAGACATTTTCAAAATATTTGTGGTTCCATACTTGGAAATAATTTTTATTAGTTTTTAAATTGAAGATCTGTCTTTTTTTAATAATTATTTAAATATATGAGTAGGAGAATGTCTACTATATTAGGCTTTCTCCTACTCATATAATTTGTCATCCTACTTGCACATTATTTACTTCGACATAATTTATTTTTCTCTGGAGTACATAGTAAGAAATTCTATAGATTTATGTAAATTTTGATTTATCATAACATGTTAATTCTTATAATTGTAAGAATGTTTATTATAAATTGATAAGAATGAATAAAACATTGTAGTTTTAGCACGGTAACTATGTTCAATTTTATGTAAAAAAATTTACAGAATGTGGATAGTGATTCAAACAAATGTAATATTTAAGAAGATATAGGGGAATATACCATTGAACACATAGAAAAAAATGATTTAGTTTGGCTTTAAAAATTTCATTAACTCTGAAGATCGTTCCTTTCGATTAAACTTATTTCTTTTGCTATATAACTGTTTTGGTTACAATTAAAAAAATAATTATTATCAAAACTAAAATACGAATGAATTTTTTTAATTCAATTCAGTAAATTGTATTAAAATTAAGAACTTAACTAAAATATAGATGGAATATTAAATGAACAAGGAAGCAGTGATAAGAGTATATCAAAGAAACATTAAAAAATGTTTAAATCTCTAACAACGAAATAATGTAATGAAAGTTTACTAATACCAATTATATTTTTAATTGATTTCTAATAAATTGTATAATTAATTGCATTAGCACTTTTAATTTACTATAATTTTGAATAAGATTTGTACTAATAAGTGAATATATATTTTAGATATTATGTAATTAAGTGGCTGCTATTTTATTTGTAGTGGTTTTTTATTTACGTCACAAATTTATGACGCATATGAACAATGTAGATTGTGTCATTTGCAGTCAATTATATTTTGTCAAGATTGGAATTGTCACTTCTATTACTTAACCAGTTATCGATAATATTCAAATTATGAAATATGAAACTAATTGAATTTCTTCGATAAATATTTAATTGAAATTTTAATAATGTGCTAAATTAATAATTGAAAATTAATTTTCCTCAAGATAATTTATTTTAAGTAAGAGGTATTTTGAATCATTGGTTGAAAAATAGTATAAATTGATTAAAAAGTAGCTTAGTTAATATAAGTTTCCATGTATTATTTTTTAATTTTTATTTTTAAAAAATATTTTAATGTTTAATATTCTATTTTTATTATTATGATAAATATTTAAATACATAAAGAATTTAAATTACTAATCTTAAGTCTTCGTCACTAATTTTTTTTAAAAAAATTATAAAGATTTCTATAATTATAAGGATAAGTAACTGGTTTTATTCGATATCATTTGAGAGAATTGAAACAAATACAGAACCATATTTAAGAAAAATGTCATAAAAAATACAGACCTGACAAATTTCAACTTACATATACATTTGCCTACAAATATGATTTTTATTCAACTCATAAAACACATTAAAAATGGAAGATGTAAATGTTATTATCAGTTTAAAGCCGTCCGTTGGCTGTGATGAATAAAAAAAACGTATAAAGAAAATAAAGAACAAAAAAAGCAATGAAAAATTAGAGCAATCGTAAAATATATTTTTATCTCGATGCTTACTATACTACAACATCAGTATAAAATCACTCATCGCTCTCTGTAAGAGACTCTTTTAAACGTTAATTTACATCGGACCTTATGCATATGTGGACAATCTTATATTGAAAATATATACAAATATAAAGATGTTCCACTAGACTCGCGTCTGTCGAACATGTGGCTTATGGTGAATTATTACAAAATTTACGATTTATATTTCTTAAACAGAAAACTTATTTGCGTTTAATTATGTTTTAAATTCGTTATTAAACTGTCTTATTAAAATTAAAAAGCGTGGATGTACTTATAAAATACGAACGTTATCGGTCATTAATTCGTAAAAAAATACATATCATTCTTAAAATAAACATCTTCCAAGAAATATATTTATATATTTTATTTTCGTTACATGCTACTTTGTCAATATCCACTTTTAAGTTAATTAAATGTCACATCAAATATTACTGTACATTTATAATATTTTTATTCATCATTTTTTATTCATATACAGTTTATAATAATTAATAATGTATTGAATTTAAACAAGCTCGTTAAAAGATTTATTCTACTTGTAAATTTTTAATTACATTAAAGTAATATTTATTATTTAGATAAACATTTATATAAACTCTAAATAGTTACTTCTCCGGATGTCAGTATTTATTTCAAAATTCAAGAATTTATAATTTAAGAAAATATGCATTATTAAGCTAATAAAGAACGAATTTTCAATATTATATGAAAGTGAAAAACTTTGATGTAAAATAGAATCTATTATTGATTACAATAGAAATGTAGATTTTGTTTACTTTATTTGATCCATTTCTAAACGCATTAAATACATAAAAACTTTTGGAAAGATCTGATAACTTTGTCCACCTTCCATTTCTGAACGTATATTAGTATAATACTTGTTCATCCTTTTGTTTAAAGAGTATTTTATAAGTAAAAGTGTTGTAACAGTTAATGATCAAAAAGTTATATATTGATACATGTCATGCAATGTTAATATCACTTAGTTCCTCACATTAGTGTTCCACATACTAATGCTTGTACTCTGTTAGTGACTCTCCTAATCGATTATTTTTATATTATATGCCAATTACTAAATATATTTTTATATGGTATTTTTTACTTATAAATAAGTGTTATAAATTTCACACGAAAATCAAAATTCACTGTTCATCAATTTAACTAATTCCGTTCTTATTAAAGTCGTTTATAATGATTAAAACTCAAGTTCTTATGAACAATTGCAACTTGTTATGAACTTAATTCATTAAACTATTGTATTACGTTATTTCTTTGAAATCGTGTATGCAATTACTGCACTTATAGTATTATTTTCCCATAAACTGCAAAAAACTAGTTTATGTTATTATTAAATGCTTGTTTTAATTGTTCTTTGAAATGGACTTGCGTGTCATTCAATTAATTATCTTCATTCTGTTAAATTATTAAATCATTTTCACTACATCCGAGAAAAATTTCGAAATAAAAAAATTAAACATTACGATCAATTTATGAAAACAATAGTAATTTCAACAACAAATAATTTATTATATATATATATATATATGTATGTAGCGTACATATATATATATTTATATATATATATATATATATATATATATATATTCAGGTGTAGCATATTTTAGAATACATATTTTTGAAAAAGTATGTAATGTACTATTTAATGTGTTTTGATAAAAAATGAAATTATTGCCCGTAAAATTTTATTAAAGATAGTTTTCAATAGATTTTTTCATTTTTTGTATATAAAATAATTATACAAGCCTGTTATATATGTATATGTATATATATATATATCTATATATATATATATATACATCAGCCAAATATGGGTCCTTAACGACAAAGTCATTCAAAGACTAAACACTGAGAAGATTGGAAAAATTCATGCTAGGAATAATAATAAAAGCTAGGGAAAGAATAGAATGGACATGAAAACAGACAGGAGTTACAGATGTAATAAGAAAAGTAAAGAAAGTGCGATGGAAATGGGTGGACGATATTACAAGAAGAGAAGACAACCGATGGACAACAGACATTATTAACTGGAAAACTATTAACCAAGAAATATAAAAAGACGAAGAAAGAGACCAATGAATAAGTGGGATAAGGAAATTAGAAACTTTTTAGAAATCGGTGGAAAGAAGAGGCATTCAATCGTACCAAATGTAAAATCACGGAAGAAACCTTTATACAGCAGTGTATTGACAGAGGCTGCTGCTGCTGCTGATATATTTACATAGATATATTTGTAATAAAAATTATATTAGTAAATAAAACTACTAAATATTTGGTATATGAAAAATATAAGAAATATTTGTTGAATAAAATAAAAATTATTCGTAATAAATTCCGATCTAAAAAAGATAGAGGCAGATTGAATAAAACAATAGTTTTTTGAACAATAGAAAATTTCCCTTATACAACTTCATAATTGGATTTATTGAAAAATTAATTAATTTAAAAGAGATTATAAAAATATATAAAGAAAAAAACTGTCAAATTTGATTTGAATAATCTTCAATGTCTATATTTAGCAGTAAACTTGGCTGCAATTAAAAACAAATCAATTGGAATCAAAAATTATATATGAATAACAAAAAATAAAATTATTTTTCTACCTTAAGCTAATCAGATGACATTTATGATAGAAAAATAGAATATTGTACGCATTAATAAATACACAATTTTAACTTGTGACACATTTTTAAAACTGACTTAATCCTTTCATTTGTTTGTTGATAAAATACATTCCAACATTTTCATGTAACTAAAGATATTGAAATGAATAGAGAAGATAATTAAATGAGTAACTGAGACACTTATTTTTGTATATACATATAAATATATTTATATATATATATATATATATTCGTATCTGAGTAAATATAATAAGAGCATATATCTGAAATTTATTTTAACAATAAAACATTTCCTTATCTAAGAAAATGTCATATTTAAGAAAACCATTCTTCAATTCTTAACGTAGTGTAGTTGAAAAGTAAAAACATTGTTACGATTGAGTGCTTTATGAGCAATAAAAAAATATATGTGCCCATTTATTGAACTGGCATAATACACTTGATATCACAATCTCCTTCTATAGCATTGAAACAAAATGGCAAGCAGTAACTAGAAAGCATATAAATTATAATGAAATACTGCATATATTTGAATTGTGAGATATAAATCAATTATTGATATAAATCCCTTTGCATCTTCATATATACTATAAAAGCCCTTAGTGTTATTTGATTTAAAAAAAATATATGATTTTAAATTCAAAATATATAACATTTAATGTTTATTTAGAAAAATACGAATGTTATATTGAATAATGTTTATATAAAATTTTTATAAATTTATTAATAACTTTCCTAATTAACTAGTTGTTTGTTGGCATTAGTAAAATTATATTTTTAATTTTTTACTAATTAGTAAATTAACATTTATTTACAAATAACTGCAAAATACCAAATCTATACTAATTATATTTTGTGAAAAATTTTGAAAAATGATTTTATAAAAATACTATTATTACAAAATATCAATACAATAGCCTACTCAATACATTTTTTGGTATCTTTTATTATCATATGATTTCAGAGTGTATAAAATAATTTTGATTAACCAGTTACATTCTGGATATTCTTACTTAATCAATAAATCTCATTCGAATTGGAAATCTTCTGCTAATGATTTAAAATCTATGAAAAATATAACAGAAACTAAAAAAACTTTCTTTTATAAATGAATTTCTCTCTTATGCTACACCTCACCTAACAACAATACGTTTGTTTTATTAAACATTCAATAAATGATGTATCTCTTTTCGAGAAAAATGAAAAAAACTTAAATAGTCCGATTCACAGACATAATAATATTGAAACTGTTATTTCTTCAAAGAAAAATTTGTGAAATCTTTCCAAAGTATATTTTTAATGAAATGATATAAAAAACTGCAATATTTTATTACCTAAATGAATATTTTTATGGGCAAAACTTTTGTAATTGATTGTAAAACATATTTAATGTCGTTTGAGACATTTAGTGTTTTTAATAAACTAACTCTAAATTTTAATTCTTAAATGTTATTTATGCTTTTTTTTGTAAAAAGTGTAAACGAATAAATTGTTAACTAAATATATGAATATGAAATATTTCGCATAAAAAAGATGATTCTAAGAACGATTTTCAATGATTCAAAGTTTCTAAAATATTATTATACATTAGTAATTTTTTTTAAATTGAATTTAGATTTATTATTTTAATTTTAATTAAGATTTAAATTAAAATAGTGTTAACTAAAATTATCCTTTTGTGTTTTAAAAAACCACACAGTTTTAAAAAAATGTTTTAGTTATTTATTTATCTTTGTTGTTTGAAAATAGAGTTTTGATTTTTAATTAAATAGAAAACTTATGTTAAATAAAAAGTATAATTTTTAATAAAGAAAAGGTATGTATTTTAAATGATCAAAGATGTTTGCATCGAAAATTTATTAAGTACTTTTACAATTCACTTATATTTTTTATATAAATTTAAAAGATTTTTACTATTTTGTTTTATTGAAGGTAGTTTGAAAAGGAAATAATATATAAATGGCGAAAGTATTTTTGTTCAAAAATTGTGAAAAACAAAAAAACTTTTTAAAAAAGATACGAATTTTATTTAATGGAAAAATATACAACAAAATATAGACATTTTTTAAAAAAAATAAAAAAATATTGATATTATAAATAATATTAGATGAATTTTAGTTTAAGAACTTTTCATTAGCAGTTTAATTTATCTGAATTGTTTTAATGTGATTAGTAAATAATTTCGTAATTATTAGAAATTTTTATAGTAAAAAATACTTTTTCAAACATTATCAGAACTTAATATTATTGAATGAAGGTTTTTTAAAATACAATTTGTTTATAAATAAATATGTAATAAAGATAAATCCCGAAATTAATATTCTTTTCTTACAACATCTCTGCTATTGAATTACATCCATTTTATTTACATTAAAAATTTTTATTTACTGAAATGGAGATATGTGTTGTTTTGTATACACATGAAAACCTACACACCATTTCACAACTTTACTTGTACGTGACACTAATTTTCTGTTCATGTAACATTTGATATATTGCGATATGTTCCATGATAAGTTCAAGGAAATGAAAATATCTCATTTTTTTAAATATCTCCCATGTCGTCAGTTATATAAAAATATTCCAGTGTCCTTGCATTATGATAACCATTTTTGTCAGTATTTAATATATACTAAATTGAAGATTATATCAAAAATGACGACTAGACACCTGCAAATACTCTTCATATGGAAATAGCAAGTAAATAGCCAGAACTGGATATTATGATGTGTGGGAAGAAGGCACAGGTGTTCCACTTAATATTTTATCATGCGTCTTTGAAAAATATATATGTTTCTTAATATATACTAATAGATTCGAAAATTGGGGACAACGTTTCAAAACCATGTGAAATAAGTTTAATGAAAAAGGTGATCGGTTTTTTTTAATCCGGGTTTCTTTGTCAAATATTAATGAAGTTTATTCAAAAATTAACAAGCACTTATTTCAAAACAAACTTTTCTATAATTACGAAAATTATACTGCTGTATTTGAATACAAAACAGTAGTCAAATATTCAAAATCTCGTAAAATGTATTTAAAATTTTAAACTTTTTTGTATATATACAATTTACTTATTAAATTTTTATAAAATATACTGAAATATGACATATAATATTAACGCTAAATTTTTTAATGATCTTTTTCAACATTGCTACACAAAAATAAAACTTTAATACTGACTCGTATCTTTTATATATTTTATTTTTTCAATCGTAATAGCGCTTTTTATGTTTCAAGTACACTGTCATAAATATAACGATTTTCTTAAATAGAATTTTTGGATAAGAAATAATTTTATTTTCAGAATAAATGTGCTATTATTTTTATTTAAATACAAGTGTATATATATATATGTACATACTTATAAAGTATGCATGTATGTAAAATGTTTGAAAAATTAAAGAAAAAATTCTATACAAACCATACTAAAACTTAAATATTTTTTAGTGTAATTTCTTAAATTTAAACTACATTTTTATTGAAAATTTCTACGTTGACGATTATAGTAATTAAATATTCATCTAGCTGTTTTCATATCAATGTGAAAATTTATGAAATACTTAGATATTTTTTAAAAGTCAAATCTAGATATATTAGTTTCTATTTAGACCTTAATAAAATTAATCACTTGCTTCAGTTAATAATACTGGATAGCACTTAATACAAAAAAATTGTATTATTGAACATTTTGAAATTCAGTAAAATTGTGATATTTTCTTAAAACATATTTAAATATACTAAAATTCAGTAAACTGATATTACAGAAATTAAGATAGAATTCTAAAACAAACAATACAAATATATATATATATATATATATATATATATATATATATATATATATATATGTATAGGTTTGTCTTTTAAATTAATTCTTTATTTTCATATCAGTACTTACTACAAAATCAAAGTTTATGAAATGTCGGAAATAGTTGAACGGACAGATTTATTTATACAGAGATGATTTGTTTTCTAACTCAGATTTGAACTCAGATAAAATGTATATTGTTTTCTTTTTAATATATTTAATAGAAGTATCACTATCGTAGTTTATAAATAATTCACGATTTTTTTTAAGACAGAACTGAAATTTAAACATATTGATCATTCGTATAGAGTATTCGTTTTTAAGGTAACTTAGTTTTGAAAGATGTCTAAATCTAAATGGTGTGAACATTTAAAGTTTTTAAAAGTTTGAAATAGTCGTTTTTTTTAAAAAAAAATAATATTTGACATGTTGCATAAAATTGCACACATATTTATTAATAAATCAATGTCGATGGTATTCTTACCGGTATGTGTATCTTGATTTGATCAGTTTTTCATAAATGTATATGTTTAGATAACAATTTCTAGGGAAGCATCTTGATTTTCTTAAAGAGAGGAATTTAAAGTTAAGAATTCATAAGGAAATATTTTCACACTAATTCATTAATTTAACATAAAAACACATAATTAATGTTAGTAAAAAAAGAGTAAAACATATAGATTTTTGAAAATACAAACTTAGGAAAATTAATCAAATCGAAACACTTTTTGAACAATTGATTTAATCAAGACAAATATTTCGCCCGAAACATAAAAATATTATATTTTTACATATATATATATATATATATATATATATATATATATAAGTTTATAAATTACAACATGTAAATTTCATATTAAATATTGAAATAATCTTTTCATCATATGTTAGTACAAAGAAATAAAAAAATCTTGTAAACATCAAAAAGTTAATACATCAACAAATAAAAAACTCAAATAAAATATATAATTTATTTCATCGTTACTACTAAAATATTTTATGTTTTTTTTTCTTACTCGAGCTTTTCTGTATTTGTTATATAAAATTCTCGTCGTAATTCCATTCAAATACCTAATATTGAATACAGCAACGATGTATCAAATTGCTTATTAGGCAAAAGTATCATCGATATCAATGAAGTAGGGGAGATAAACATAATTACAAATAAGTCTTGAATATTCTCTCGTTCTTTATACATTTCCCCCTTTCATGCAATATAATCGGCTTTTCTCTTTGTAAATATAACGAAAAAAATCCAATTTTATTTTTAAAAAGCTTTTCTAAAAAATCACTAAAAGCGGATATTTATAGGAGCGCGACATATGATGTATTACGAGAAATGAGAAATTCGAAGTAACTAAATTGGTGATCTATCTATCTGTCTATATATATATATATATATATATATATATATATATATATATATATAGTATATATATATATATATATATACACACACATACATATATATATATATATATATATATATATATATATATATTCCTCTGAATAAAGAGACTAACGTTTTAGATTAAGGAGAGAAAAACGAATGAGATTGAATTTTTTGTATCGTTTGATTCGTTCATTATTGGTCGGTCTTTTTACATGTATGAAGTGTATGTGTATAATTAGTAATTTTTATTGAAAAATTGAGTTGTCATCCTTATATATATGTATGCATATATATATATATATATATATATATATATATATATATATATTACATAAATTTATCGATCCGTTAGACATGTTTAAACCTACGTAAATACCTGAAACACATAATTCAAATCTAAAACTAGCAGTATAAATTCTGACTGTGAATTACTGGCAGACCTGGTAACGGCGCAGTACTAAATCCTGTAAACTTGTCAACATTGGTTTACATTTAAAACAGCAGATCCAAATGTTCCATATGCGCTAGTCACAAACGCTGCATATATTGTAGCAGATGGACCATTTAATGTATGGAAATTCAATTACAGTGCATTCACCTGTCCCTTGTTGTTCTTTGTTATTTAATTTGTCACCTTTATTCAAATTGCCAAAAATAAACGAACGTATACTTGTGCTAGTCTGTAATGTTACTGATTATAATAAGAAGTCTGCAACGGCATTGCTTTAATAGTAACCGTATGTGAAGACTGTATCTTGAATTTGTTCGTAGAGTGTTCTAACATTTTGCTAATTGTTCTTTCAGCGTATGCTAGGGGAATGTAATATTCGAGATTATAAACGTAGTGATATAATAAAATTTAATAATCTATGTTATGATTATTCTTTGTATTACATGTTTTATAAATCAAAATTGACTAGAGATTCACATTTATCTAATTGTTTTAGCTAATATTAACAGTAAAATTAAACAGACTTGTTTCTGTATAAAATATATTATTTACTAAATTATTTAATTTGTAATCAATATATTTTTTGAAATAAAAATAACAATGTAATTCTACTTCTCATTTCAATAAAATCAACCTTTTTAATATACAAATGATCTGATTTTTACCAAGAATTTAAAGATGCAATAGCTTTTTATCTATAGAATGTTAGTGGTATGTGCCATAGTTAAGTCAATTTTACTTTGAATAGTTTCTTGATAAGGTAGGAAGTTAAGCGAATTATAATAAATGCCTCATTTATTGTAAGATGAGTGTGTCAGCAATATTTTCTACAATTAACACAAAAAAAAACGAAAAATCTATACCTAACATTTTAAAAAAACGGAATCATTTGTGAAAATTGAGCACAGTCCTTATAAAGTTATGAGAAAAATTAAATATTATTAAGAGATGAATAATAAAGAACCATTGCGAATTTTTTTTACAAAATTTTGTTAATAATAGGAACAATGTGATAATTAACAACTACATTATTACTTAATTATTTATGAAAATATCTATCTCACGTATATTTAGAGAGAGAAGTATTTTATTTAAATTAAGATTAGCATTTTTTATTTTAAAATGTTAGATAAGAACGTTTTCTGAAAGTAAAATAAAAATTCAGACCATGAATAAAATGAGTTTTACTGACAATTTTTTCTATATTTTAAATAGTGATTTATGCATGGTTTACAAAAAGAAATGAAAAACTATTCACATTGTAATATATATATATATATATATATATATATATATATATATATATTTGTATTGTTTGTACAAAAAAGTTTAAAATTTTAAATACATTTTACGAAATTTTTCAATATTTGACTACTGTTTTGTATTCAAATATATATATATATATATAGGTTCACGTTTGAAGGAAGTTACTTTTGTAACAGAAATTTCTACTTAGAAGTGTTTTTAAATATTTTCACTGATAAATTCATCTTCAAATACTATAATCTCTTTATTAAAATATCTTATAATTGTCTATTATCTCTTTTGATTATTTATATTTATTTTGATGATAATTTCATTGTGTTCATAACGCAGAAAAAAAATTTTCGGTGTCCAGATGATATCTGGAGATTAATTAAAAATTATATTATAGTCATAGCACCGAAGTATAATTGTGAACACTAAAAAATGTGTGGCCATTTTTGAAACTTGTACAAAGGTTTGTAAACAAATCTCAAAGCTTATATTCTATAAAGAAGTTGATAATCAATAAATAATTCAATAAATATTTTTATATTTGGGAAATAAATACTAATATATTGAATCTGTGTATATTATATTAATTAATTATTTTAATAATTAATTAATATAATATAAAATTATTAATTAAGTAATTAATTATTTTAATTATTTTTACCAAAAAATAGATTGTTAAACGTTGTACTAGATATAAGATAAATAACGTCTAGAAAAATTAAATAACAGATATATAAACTTATATTGTACTCAAATATTCTTAAAGACACCAAGAAAAGTTCAGCAACAAAATCTTGTCTTCGTACGGTATTACTTGTTCTCATTAATATTCAGTTTCACAATCTGCAATTTAAAACAATATTTAACACAGAAAAATGTGTCAGACCATTTGTTTATTATATTTATCATACTTGAATCTAAACTTATTTATTCAGAAGTTATTTTTTAATTTCTATTTGAGAAAACTTCGATTTGTCTACCAGATTATAAATCGTGTGATTCATCTTTATTTCATACATTCGGATAAAACTGTATTAGAAGAAAAATATTGCTAGAACTTAATATACACACAATTATAGAAATTATTCAATAAAAAGGGCTGCTTATGATAATGCTAGATTCTGCGTTGTTCTAATTATATTCAAAAAATAGCATAGCTAGGATATGAAATTCTTTTTTTTTTGGCTTATTCATCAAATCAAACCCTTATGATCTATCACTTCTTGAAACAGCTACATGCTTCTTGAAACGAAGAAATCTTAACAAAATATAAATTAAAATCGATTTTCAGAAATTTGTAATCTCTCAGTGTTTGAGATGTAATTATTTGTGGATAATTTTGATGTTATATATATATATATATATATATATATATATATATATATATATATATATAATTAAAATATTAAAAATAACCTGAAATAAAATTAGAGTTGATATGAAATTAAATACAGTTCCATTAGAAATTCCAGTTGTAGTAAGGTTTGAGTATCACAAACGCCTCAGCCTCTTGATACTGTAAAACCTTTTTTATATAAACATATGCAAATTAAATAAATTATCGATATAGAGATATGTATGATCGTATTGTATATGTTATGTATTGATGCACATAGAATTATTTTTACGAACAATTTAGTGACAATGTAGACATGGTGCACGAGATGCAAATAGATTGCAAATGGATCGCATTAAACAATAATCCATTTACGGTAATAGTAGGACGGGAACATGCAAATCGCTCGCTGCTAATCTGCCTGTGTCTAATGACATCGTTATGTGATGTGTGCGAGCAAGTGATCGTCTCTATGCTTGTGTACATGTGTAGGTTACTGTATTATATATACGTGTCCATGTGAATCTGTGTGTGTATGTATAAATATACAATAGTGTATGTTGATTTGTATGTACATTTCATGGTAAATTCGAGTCCATATGTACAGAGATATGTGTGCGAATGTGCATGCAGATATATATATATATATATATATATATATATATATATATATATATATATATATATATATATGTGAATGTATGTATGTATACATATATAAGTTTATGTGAATGTGTCTGCATAAGCCAGTGTATACAAACGTACGGTTGCCAATGGAATTCCCTAAAATGTTTGCCAAAATTAAATTCCGTCCGTTCACTCACTGCAGTACGATAGTGCGATTGTGTGTACGTGTGCTGGATATGCATTTGTTTATATCAGCCCGTTGTTTGAATCAGGGGATAAGTTTCGTTTCAGGGATTTTCTTTTATTCTACCAGTTTTTATGTCTCTTTATAAATGATGGTTACATATATATATATATATATATATATATATATATATATATATATAAATGTATGTGTACAAGTATACTCGAAGGAGTTAAAGCAGTAGCAACTGTCATTTCAGTATGAAATGTAATACTTTACTTTTTTAATAAAAAAGTTTACATTATAAAACCGACTTGTATGATGTATTTGCATAGATCGATTTGTCTGTATGGAAAAATAAATACTATGATTAATTTGTCTTCTACTGAATGTTATATTCGTCGATTATTCAGTACTTCTACTTTTTTATAAAACTGTTTTTCATATATATATATATATATATATATATATATATTCTTTGATTGAATATTATTAGAAAATAAAATAAAATCTATATTTTTCTCTCTAACGAATAATTTTAATATATATATATATATATATATATATATATATATATATACATATGTCTGCTTTATAATATTTTCTTTATAATATACGATACAAATACAAATAAAACCTTGTCAAATGGAATCACAAAAATTATTAATATTTCAATTAGTTGTTTATTTTTTAATATAATTTCATTTCAATCCAATTGACTATTTATTAATAAGATGTTTTAGTACAGTAGCTGAATTTTCTCTTAAAATTATTCACTATTCCACAAGCGACATCATTTTCTTTATTAAAATGTTCAGTATTTATTTATTTTGGTACATTAATGTGTATTTTTATAATAACGTTATCATCTTCATAGCACAAGTACGAAAAATTGCAGATTTTCTCTATTTGTGTTGGTAATTATTATATATTCTGATAAAGAAAATGTTATGGAATGTGAGGTTTGATTCATTTGTGAGCTATTATACTTATTTCAAAAGATTAACACACGCTTTTTTTAATGTTGAATTTATTGTCCAGTAATTGTTTATTGATTTTCATAAATGAATTTTTCACTCATCCCATAAACTATAAAAAACATTGTGATGAAAAATTCTCATTAATTGATTATTAATCAGTTTTAAACTTACTTGCATTTCGATGGCGATGCTATTATCTTCATTATGTACCTTTTACTCTGAGGATAATATTGACATTAAAATGCACATAAGTAATAATCAACAATTATCAATAATCAATTTGTAAATATTTTTAATTAGAAAAAAAATTCGTGATTTTGCAATGAGTGAAAAATTTAATTGTGTAAGTGAATTTATTAATAGCGCCAAAACCATATTGTGACTATTTCTATTTTGATATACTAATAAATATGTTGAAGGCAATGAAGAACAATTATTCTCTTCAGAATAAAAAGACAAAAACGTTTAAAACATTTTTCTATTTTCAATTATCATATTTGAACAACTTGCTGTTTACATAAACTAAATATTTAAAAACGACTGCTTTTAGATCCTCGTCGTAGTCAAAGCATTTATTTATACGTTTTTTTTTAAAATATGAAAATAAATATTTTTTGTTGAAAAGTATAATTATAGTATATGGTAAGTATATTTGTTTGGTTCTCAAACAGAATAAAAAATAAATTGAAAACTTATAAATTCATTGATAAAAATATGAGAATTAAAGAAAAGTTTTTAGAAGTATAATAAATCGAAATTTTCTCAAATAGAAATTAAAAAATAACTTCTGAATAAACAAGTTTAGATTCAAGTATGATAAATATAATAAACAAATGGTCTGACATATTTTTCTGTGTTAAATATTGTTTTAAATTGTAGATTGTGAAACTGAATATTTATGAGAACTTGTAATACCGTACGAAGACAAGATTTTGTTGCTTAATTTTTCTTGGTGTTTTTAAGAATATTTGAATGTAATAAGAGTACAATATGAGTTTAAATATCTATTATTTAATTTTTCTAGACGTTATTTACCTTATATCTAGTACAACGGTTAACAATCTATTTTTTTGGTAAAAATAATTAAAATAATGAATTAATTAATTATTTAATAATTTTATATTATATTAATTAATTATTAAAAGAATTAATTAATATAATATACACAGATTCACTATATCAGTATTTATTTTCCAAATATAAACATATTTATTGAATTATTTATTTATTCTACAGTGACTGTAAAATGTATAAATATTTTTGTAATATATTTAAAACTATTTTAATAGCAAACACCATTTAATTAGTTAAAATGCGAAAATAATTAAATGAAAACAATAAAGTCATATTAAAAAATATAAAATGATAAATAATACAATAGTAAAAAATAAATAAAGAATGCAAAAATATATTTTCTATAACTGTATATGACAATTCTAGTTTGGAATTGTGGCTAAATTTGCTTTCACTAATAAATCTTTATTCGAAACATCAGATATTTTTTTATCAACATGTACAAAAATTGTACATTTCCCTCTTTGATCTTTAAAATATAGACGGCAACTTTCTGTGCCTGTACTATGAAGATGATGGAATTGCCATTGAGAAGCACTTAGGTGATCAAAGTGGACAATAAGAAATTGTTGAACATTTCAATAAAGGAACTTTTGAATTGCTTAAGGTTACGATTCGTTTGTGAAAATCTATACGAGAATTTATACAAAATGTTTTAAACAAATGTCTTTCTAAATCATAGGATAACATTATAAACCCATTAATATCCATATTTGATTTAAATATATTAAATTGTAATATTTGCCAACTTAATCATTGGTTAGGTATTTTTCGCTATTGCACAACCGAATATTTTATTAATGATTTTATACATTTATTTTTTAATATTCTTATTTTATTCTCATTTAATTATCAATAACTATGATAAAAAACTCCAATTGTTCAACAAATTATTACTGAAATTAAAAAAATACATTATTTAAATTAGATTTTAAAAAATCCGAAAATCTGTAAACTTGACAAGAACTGTTTTAAGAGAATGTGAACACATTATATCGAACGTGACAAGAATTGATTATCGTCTCGCTATTCTCTTATTCCATACAATGTCTACGTTTCTCTATTTTAACATTATAATTAGATAATTTTTGTATTATAATGTAATGAAGAAACTAGTTCTAAACACTTAATTAAATTTGTAAATTTATCTCAAATCACTTATCTACGTAAACATAATTACAATTGTTTTAGAAATACTATACAAATATTATATATATATATATATATATATATATATATATATATATATATGTATACATACATACATGCTTCATAAAATTTAACTTTCATTGAATCTGCTTTGAGTATCAATAAAACTCGAACAATTTTATTGATATCCTTTATAATGATTTAGGGATAGAATGACAGTTGTACTTTAAGAACTGTGGGGTCTGGCTCGACTGTTATGTAAACTTATGTCAGCCTGTTAATATGAGCTTGAAATAAAAATGTGCACATAAAACCTTAATTATATTTATATAGAAACACAAAAATATAATCCCACATGCAAAAAGTAAACAAGACTCTCCCCTACATGTTCATACAGTACATTAAATAAAAGATGAAATTCGATATTTATCACCGACGACTGACATATCACACGTCAGTTAGCGCATTGGAAATAAATGCATTCAGAATATAATTTGATAAAGGAGCATATATCGTATTAAAGCTTAAAAGAAGGTAATGAACAATTACTTTTCCGTTACATATTGCTTTTATCGAGTGTATTTGAAAATTGTGCGTAATTTTTCAATTAAAAAAAGCATTGAAAATTTTACTAGATAAATTTATATATATATATATATATATATTCACAGAATTGGTTATCTGTCAAATAAAGGAGTAAAAACGGTAAACGACTTTTTTCATCCCAAACAAATTCATTCGTTTTTATATTAATATTGTTACCTTCACAAACAATCCAAAAAAATAGAGAAGATGATTGATAAATGAAACTAAAATAGTCCTTCATTTAGATAACAATAAAATAAAGTATGGTTTAATGGATTTGTTTTCTCTGAAGAAAATTAATCATAAAAAATATTGATATAAGAAAAAGAGTAATTGATAAAATTAGAAAATATATTTAATTGAACCAATTTATTAGTAAAGATAAATCATTCAATGAAAAAATTAACAAGAGAATAAAAATCGGATATATTTTATTTCGACAAAACTATTCAATATTTGAGATAAAAGATCTAATTTTGTTTGTAAGTATTCGATCAATATATTTTGTCTGTTTTTATCTTAGGAAATAAAACTTTGATTTCATCGCGCATTATTCATATTTTAGAAAAAAAGAAAACTTATCTCTTCATATTCTTATTTATAATACTATATAATAATAGAATATCTAATTATAATTGTTTGTTTTTATAATTATTATCTCGTAAATACGTTGTTCTGATGGTTTTCGTCCTTTTGGATTATCTAACTGTCTTTTCTTCTTTATAAGTAGTGGAAACTGAGAGCAGCAATCAGACACTTAAATGATCGAAAATGATGGAATAACATATATTTTTCCGATAAATCAAACCGGTTTCAGATATAATAAATATGACTTATTAATGTGTATAATTACTAATCAATGTAATTATTGTTACATTCCAACATTAAAAACGAAACTTCATTTTCATCTTTGCATGTATACAAATCCTAATAAAATAATAATGATTAGTGAATTGATATAGAGTATAGGTATAGTAGTTTCATGAAAAAAAAATATTTATAGACTTCATATTAATCATCCTACGCATATAATTCACATCTATGCACGCAGTTGATACATAATTGTCTACTGATATCATAAAATAAGCGGTGGACGTTGTAAAATACAAAACAAAGGAAATACTTTTGATTAATATGACTGTTCTGTTATGACTGTAATTGAGTATTTGTACGGTAATTATTGTAACTATGTGAATCGATTTTAATTCAACTATTAATTGATATCATTTCCTTTTTGATATATATATATATATATATATATATATATATATATGTATATATATATTATACACATACAGATAAGTATTAATCATTAATGGACCCTGAACTTTTGAAAAATTACATATTTTAGTAAGAAAGAGCTATTGTTTCGGATGATCTTGACCTGAATCAAAAATGACTAAAAAAAAAGCAATTATATAATATAAGTAATAATACAATAATCTCAACTTAAAGCATTAATATAAATACATTGACTGATTAAACAATATGTCACAAATGTGAATCCAGCATTTATAGTATGGTAATGTATTTTTTTTATATTAATATGTATAAGTGATACTAGAATAACATAAATCGTTACTAAGCTTTGATTTTAATAACGTTGAAGACAATGAAGTAAAAGATCAGTCTTTAATTACATATTATACTATAAATGATTGATTTTTTAAAAATTTATCAAATAACTAGCAAATTGTGTAATATTAGTGTCGTGAATTGTCAGTAAGAGCATTTATCTACCTTAATAAAGCATGTATAATGGATTAAAGTTTAAATTAAATTTAATAAATGAGGAAAATATTCTAGACGATAACGATTGTACACATTTTAATAACAGTATGGATTCTACATGATTCATAATACTAGTTTAGCACTGTAACTAAATTCTAAATGGAATAAATAAATATAAGGTAACTGATATGAAATCAATTCATTTTAAGTAACTCAATTCTCACAAAAGCTCTGTTTTTAAATTTTCAAGAATTCAAAAATTGTTTAGTATAGTAAATATGAATGGATAAATAATATACATGTCCAATAATATAATAAATGATATATATATATATATATATATATATATATATATAATAAATTAGAAGGATATTTTTACGTATACTGACAATACTGTTAGTATCATTACAGATAATGATTCTAGAGAGAGAAGATAATTAATACATCTAAACATTCAAAACTCATTTTCATATAGAAGATAATTTTACAGAAATACTGTACATCATATTTTTCTCATTCTATCTTTTGGATTCTTTAATGATAGCACTATCAATATTTAGTCCACAGACCCAAGAACTTCAAGGAAGTAAGAATAGAATGATCCAGAGTCTCTTTATCAATTCATTCGTCATACAATTAATAAATTTAAATATCAATGTGCTAATTAAAAAATAAATAAGTAAGTTGTGTTTTTTTTCTGAATTTTAGATAGTTCTTTTTCGTAATAGTAATATTCATATTTTATCTAAGTAAAAATCGATTTATTTATGCACCTGTATAAAGTATAACTCACAATATAGTTCCGATTCAACGGTTAAATCCACTTTCACAAACGAATTTTTTTTCAATCCTCACAACATAAATTTTTCTGGAATCGAAAATGTTTGATAAATTATTATTTGTCTTCTTTGTAATTATTTGATATAACGATACAATTATTTTCAGAATGTAAGGTTAAGAAGAATAATTTCTATGTGTATTTTTTTATGTATTTTATTACTGTAAAGCTATTGCTATAGTTCTGTAACATCATTTAAAAGTGTATAAGCAAAAATCAATTTGTTGACAATTTTTGATCAGACTTTGTGTGATTTGTAAAAATAAATAATTGAAAGTGAAAATTGAGTATAATTTTTAAATTTTTGAAATGGTAACTGTTTTAGTTTTATGATTTCTTGTTGAGCAAATATCGATTTAATCTAAATTTAATACTTTTATTTAGCGTAAGCATTAAAATTATCACTACCAAAATTTAATTTAATCAATTATTTGTTGTAATTATTCTATATTAAACTATTCTAGAAAAGATTTATTTTTATGTCATATTAACACGTCTTAATTGTATGAAAAATGATTTAACGATTATAGATACAGTTTTAAAAAATACAACAAACAAGTTTGAACTAAATTATGTTAAAAAAACAATATGTAAATACTGTATGAGGATCTATGTTTCCATGTACAACTAACAGTCGTGGTTGTATCAATCTTGTACTAATAAAAAAAGATACTTGCAGCGTTAGAGAGATCAAGTAGGTGAAAAAAAAATCAATTTCATATTCAATGGTTGATTTACGACAAGCCAAAATTGAATAAGCATAATCCACGAGCGGATCTCGCTCTTCTTATTTATTCCACCTTGAACATAATCGCCGCTTCCCTAATATGATCCAGCATCATACTATAACCAAACACTTCGCTCCCTACACGACGGTCGTTGTCCCGTGAATCTGGTTGGAAATCTACGTGTTATCTGTTCGTCGTGCGCGCGCGGTGTATATGACCGAACAGTAAATCCCGGGCTATAAACCGCTGGCCTGTTATGTGTTCTGTTATGTTCGATAAGCGGCTCTAACACACGTGGGGCCTCGTCCGTTTCAGTTCTTCACCCTCTTTCCCAACAACGATATGTACGTACCCCTCGACATATACCCGTCTCCACGGTACGAATTCAATGTGCGCGCCTGATGTCGTACAACTGCGTTGCTGTGCTCTATGACCACGTAGAACCGCCGTGTATGTATATACAGTATTACTAATTGTTAACTATTTCATAATGATGTCTATTTAAACATTTACATATCAGAAAATAGTTTTATGATATATATATATATATATATATATATATATATATATATATATATATATATTCGCCTACATTTTAAATTACCATTCATAACTAATTTTATCTATTTTAATTTCAGTTCGGTAGAAATACTGGCTTAATAAAAATAGATATCATATTTTATTATTGAAATATCATATTTTTTATATTTTTAGTTAATAATTAATATACTATTAGGTCATTAACTATGAAATGTTCGATTTCGAATAAAAATTTAATTTATTATATCTCAAACAAGAAGCAATACACTTAATCAAAGTATGCACCTAATCTGTTGACACGGTTTTATTATCTTAAAGGCAGCTTGTTTTTGCCAGCAGCGAAAAAACCTGAGAAGCGAGTGGCGATTAAATCGTAAATGGTGTTTTCCGCAACTCGTCGAGAATTGAATATTTTTCCTTTCAAGAAGTGTTCCAAAGCCTTGAAAAAGTGCTAGTCAATTGGTGAAATGTCTGGTGGATGACAAAGTTTCCAAGTCCAGCTTCTGTAATTTGAGCAGTGTTGTTTCTACGACATGTGGTCGAACGTTGTCTTGCAAGAGGATTGGTCTGTCTCAGTTAATCAATATCGGCTGCTTAATCGCAAGTATCTTCATCATTTCGTCCGATTGGTTACAGTAGACATTCGCTGTAATCAATTGACCAGATATCATGAAGCTGTGGTGAATAATACCAACCCTGGACCTTTGACTCTTTTTGATGAATATTCAGTTTTGTACTGTATTTCGGTGCTTCATCTTTATCAAACCATTGTTCCGAACGTTTGCGATTGTCAAAAAAATCATTTTTTATCACACATAACAATACGGTGTAGAAATGGTCAGCCTTTATGTCATGACAGCAAAGAAAGGGAAGCTTCAAGACGATTTATCTTCTGACGATCGTTTAATTCATGCGGAACTTATTAGCTTCTTTACTTTGTCGATTTGTTTCAAATGGTACAATATTGTTGGAATGGTAACGTCAAACCTTGCTGCTGATTTATGCGTAGTTTGAGATGGATTCGCTTGCACTACAGTATTCAGCTCATCATTATCCGCCTTGATCTCAGGTCTCCCATTAAACCATCAAACTTATCAAACTTTTTCATAAATTTGAATTGAAATTTGATTAAATTTGAATTGAATTTAAATTTTTTGCAAAATATTTATCGTTCATATTTACTTATCTATTTTTTCAAAATTTAATCATCCTGTTTCGATTTATTTTGTTTTTAATAATCCACTTTTTATTCGAAAAATATTACATTATTCAACGTCGACTTTCAGTAGTTTAAAATTCAATGACGTCAAAAAATTGACAAAAAACCTGTCAATTATTTTTTCTTTTCAAAAAAAATAATAACTTCTACAAAAATGAACTAATTTGCAGTTTTGCCTTCATTTACATACAGAAGCATAACTTTATTATTCACTTAATTATTTTTATTACTAATTAATTTATTAACATATATTTATTTCTAAGGATAACGGCCTTTAACGAGTAAAAAAACAAGTTTAGTAATATATATATAAATAATAGATTTGATTCTATGATAAAAAAATACAATTTATAAAAAATTATACAGATTTTTTTGGAATATATAATTAAATTTTAAAATTTTCTCAAGAGATATCATTCAACATGTCGTATTTTTTATTTTACAAGTTCAAAGTATTAATGGTATATTTTTTATAACATATATATATATACATATATATATATATATATATATATATATATATATAAAAGTGTGAGAGGTGTATATGTGCTTATATTTATTTTTTGTTTGTACAAATAGGTGTTGATACAGGGAAACCTTGAAACTGTGAGTAATGTTAAAAACTAGATAATAAAACAGGTTATGCTCGTTATTCTATATAAGAATACATATCGCCATACACATACATATATATATATATATATATATATATATATATATATTCGCATGTTCAAATTCTGTAGTAATTGTTTAAGTTTGATATTGACCCTTTGTCACTCTAGTATAATTAGTTATGTCGTAAAAATAACAACAAATTTATATTTCCGTAGTGTTTAGTCATACACAAACTCGGTTCTTTTTATTTCATACACGTGTATTTATAGTTTTCATTTCCTTCATCATTTTTAATAACATATTATGTTTTAATGTTAATAAAAAAATATTATAACTTTAATATCGAAAGAAAAACGTACAATGATGATGATAATATATTTTCATGATAAATTTTAGGATTTACACATTTGAAAAATCCATATATACATATATATATATATATATATATATATATATATATATATATGTGTGTGTATTTATTTAAATAATTTGCTATGAAATTTGAATGGTAGCGATTACTTTATTTCATGATTGTTTTGTTTAAATTCTAAAGTCAACATATGTGCTTTTTCTAAAACCGGTTTCAATTTTCATCAATTAAAAAGGATTTTGTATTTAATCAGTTCAAAATCTACCTGAAGATTACGAAATCAAATCTAGTGTTAGAAGAAAAGGAATCTTTGTGCTTTCTAGAATTCAAACAGAGCAATCATGAATAACGGATATAAATGAAAACAATACAATAACGATCACTTATTTCAATAAAATGAATAATTCATCGTTCATTTCCCTGTCCAGAGAATATTTTCCAAAAAAAAAAAAAAACGTGAATCCGATAGTTACTCTACTGTATTATATTTATACAATGACCACATTATCGCTGCAGTCTGATTGATTATAAATAAACATATTTCATATTTTCGATAGGAACGGTGATCAGTTTTATGAAACATTCAGGGCAGTGTTGTTTTCTACCTATTTGCATACAATATCAAATCGTAAATAACATCATAGATTCGAGCAATTAAAGTATGAGTTATTTGTTATATTTTTCAGAATTGTTTATGTTCGTTTCACGTATTGTAATATAAATATATGGCCAAATTGAAAAATACAAATTTGTTTTATGATATGATATTAATTCTAATATTCATATAAGTGTATTAGGATTGTTCTAATTGATATTTTGTCATAGATATCGATATTTTTAAAAATAAATAATTGTAATAAAAAATACATAAAAATATGAATCGTTGTTTTATGAAATATTTTTATTAAAGTTTTAATAAACGTTTGATTAAAAATTGTTTTTATTACATTAATATTATTGAAAAGAAACTTAAAATTTAAAATTATGTTTATAAATGTATTAAATAATAATAAAAATAATAATAATAAAAATAAAAATAATAAAATGAAAGATAATAAATTTGATTTATTAAGAAACAATGCTGTAAAAAATTTTAATTTTAAATTGTAATTTAGATTTAAAGTATTGATATTCAGTTGATTTTTAAAATATAGATAGTTTTAATTATAAATATGTCTTTTTTCTAGTAACTAAATATATTTTTCTTGTTTATAAGAGTAAATTTAATAGTAAATTCCATAACAGATTTTTAAAAACAAGTCTTAAAGTATCGTAGGCCGTGTAGATAATGGAATGATGTGCAAAGAAAAAAGTAAAGTAAAAAATCAAACCTGACCTAATTTGCCATGTTGCTCGTTGATACTTTAATGAAGTTGAGGAATTACTTAAAACGTCAGGTCTGTGTTCATAACTTTTCTCTCTCCTTATATACATGATTTTATTTTTATATTACATACGGCTTCAATTTGTGCTTTACATTTATTTTTAATTATATAAAAATATCAAAAAAATGAAACATACGCATTCTACTCAGAATTGAAAAAAACATTTTTTCTGAGGTGAAAGACTTTTATTGAAGAAGAGAATATACGAATAAAGTTTATTTGAACCCACAGGTATCTTAGAAAAATTAAACATACATCCAATAGTATTTTATGTTTTAAAAGTTTAAGTTTGGATTCACAGATATTTTTTATAAGGAATAAAGTAGTACTAAGGACAACATGACTTCATTATTTTGTTTTAAATTAAAAGAATTTAGTTTTTTATTTGATTATAAATATCTTATTTCACTATCGATTTTTAATTCGTTGAGATATTTTTTATTGGGTTAATAAATTAAGATTTATACTTTTATTCAAAAACAGCAATTGTTTTTCAAAATATTCTCTCTCTCTCCCTATATATATATATATATAATTCAAAAATCGAACTTTGAAGCTTAGACTATCTAATAGTATTAAATTGTTATAATTTCAAAGCTTACCTACGTGTCTGCGTCTGAGTCTGTTGAAATATAAATTTGTATATAAAATAATTGTTCTATGTACGCTATATTAACCTATTTAAATAATTTGCTCTGAAAATGTATAATTCATTGTGGTTATGTAAGCTTCTTTTATCTAAAAAGCATTTATTTATGTTAATGCCGCCGTAGGTACTGAACAAATTATATTTGATGATAAGATTTGTGTTTGCATTCATATATTATGAACAAAAACAAATTGTTGTTTCTCTTTACAAATGAAATTAAGATGTTTGTTATAATATTGCGATTTTAATTTAATGATAATACTCTTTATACGAGACATTTACATTCACCTTAGTTATTTTATTTAATCCTTTCTAGTTGAGAAAAATATGTTTTGTTGGTCGATTTTTATAATAAAATGTTATAATTTGATAACTGAATTTAAAATAACATTTAGAACAATATAATTCGAGTTCATTGTATTAAAATTGATGTTTGGATTTTTGTTATTTCTGTGTTTCTACTACTTAAAAATAATCTAACCGAATGTGTTATGGTTTGAATCGTTTCTGAATCAAAGTTTTAATGTATGGAAGAGAATTATATTTTTTTTAACATTATTTAAATATTTGAATGACGAATTCTTACACTTACAAACGTGTGTGTGTGAATATATATATATATATATATATATATATATATATATATGTATATGTAATGAGAATAAATGGAGATAAACATAACAATAACACGAAGACATTAAAAATGTATATTAATGAGTAACAGCAAAATTTTATCAAAATTGTTTTAGAATGAGAACATCAATTTCACTTTTAATTATAAAAGCAAGTTTATTATATAGAAGTGAAACTTCATAAATAAGCTGGGCTTCCGTTGCCTTTCTTCCTGCGTGTAAATAAATCTATTTGTATATGCTATGATTATATTGTACACAATGTAGACTCCAGGTTTGAGAGAAATCGCAAACTGAGACATATAGTTCTTGCTGAGTGTAATCTAATTACAGAAAATGAATTGCTTGTTAAAGTTCCTTCAATTTGGAAAACATGATGCTGCAGAATTATAAAGGACTGCAGTATATTTTACAGTAAAGTTTTTGAATCAGTTTATTTTTTAAATTTAATATAGGAAAATATTATGATTAATATATTTTCATATGTGGTATACAAAGCGCATGTCGAATGGAAGAACTTGAGTTATAATTAATTTTACTATATGATTTAAACATTAATATTTTTTTTACTTTTAATAATCGAATCAAAATATATTATTTGAAATTAATGTAACACAAAATAAATAATTATAGTAAGATATCATAAATAATATATAAGTTATTTAAATTTTAGACATAAATTATGTGTGAAATTTTAATTTAATTCAAACTACTAACTCTTATTAAAATTTTAAAAACTATTATATAAAGAGAGATTTAAAATTAAGAATATGACTCAATTGTAAATTATTTGTGTTTGATTTTTGATTAATTTGTGTTAAATTTCTGTTCATTCTAAAAATATATTTAAAAATTTAAATTGATTAACTAAAGGTTTAAGAGAAATTATATTGCAAATTCTCAGAAATTTTACAGGTGCTCTTATGGTATTATTGTCAAATATAATAGCAAAAAATAGATAAATACTGAAATTGTTTCCATTTAATATTCTCCGTATCATTTATCTGGTTTACAACATTTTTTATTATCTAAAAAGTGAATTTTTTCATCAATTTTGAATTTTGATTACTTTTATTTGA
>CM068321.1:20056525-20119025 GCA_034766995.1 Acanthacorydalis orientalis | reverse complement strand
AAAATATTAGATTGGTAGGAAAATAATTGAGGTTTTTGGTTTTTGAATTCAAATCTTAGTTTTTTTTCCAATGAAAGTGTCATTTCACAGTGTTCATTTAAAAGCCATTTTTTGGTCTATATTTTGGCAACATGAACTTTAGTTTTATTAATTTTGATTCAAATTCGGGTATTGAATTAAAGATGGAAGAAAAGCAAATAAAAGCATTTTTTATCAGTTCAAAACGGATGAAGTAAAGTAGTAGAAGCTGCTCGTAAACTAAACGATGCTTTTGATGTAGGTATTATAAAAGAATATATGTTGCAATGGTGGTTCCAAAAATTTCGTACTAGGAATGAAAACCGTTGAAAATGAAGAAGGTCGTCGGCGTCCTTCTTCAGTTCATAACGACCAACTGAAGGCATTTGTTAAATCAGAACCACGCACAACAATTTGAGAACTTGCACAAAAGTTAGATGTTAGTCATCAACCAATTCTGAACCACTTAAAACCACTTAAATTAATATATATATATATATATATATATATATATATATATATATATATATATATATATGAATTTGAAGGTCATAAAACGTAATTATTTTCTACCAACCTAATAATAAAATATATTCTCGAATACAAATATGGCCAGTACTCGAACATTCGATTACAAATACCAATTAAATGTGATAATCTTATCACAAACCGATATTGAAACATAAATATTGTTCGTTACATTCCGGAGTAAATGTAGTAAGTAAATAATTACATTAAGTAAAACAAACGTGTTATTTTTGTCCGGCTGTACATCGACCCCAATATATACAATCAATATATTTTCTGCACGACTTATCTCGTTAATAAATTTCCTTTGATTTATAAAATTACAGTACTTTATATGAAACATGTTTATGTCATAGTAATTTAGTCTAGGTTTAAGCCCTTCAATTAATTGTAAACACTTCTCCTTCAGCCAAGACTCGACAATGGCAACGAACACTTGTATATCATAAGAAAGTCCCCAGCGTGGAAAAAAAATATTAAACACAGAACGATCCGTATAATGCAGGCAAGTTTTTTTTTATCCAGTGTGCTTGAAGGCAAGCCTATCTACATCTCCACGTTTTCGAGTGGAGACACAAGAGCAGACATTATTAATGTGTACCGTGAGACATAACAACGGACTGTTTGAAGATGTTGATTTGATTCTTGTTTGTTGCGCTAAGATATTTTTGACGTTAGATTTATGAAGGTAATATATTATTATTTTTATAAAATTTTTGAATATTATGCTTGTTAACTTAGAAGCGGTATAACACCGGCTCATTTAGATATAAGAATAGTTTTGAAAATTAATTTCAAACTATAATTTATAATAAAATTACAAGTTTTATTACGAATTTGTTAAAGAATCGTGTTAAATGCATTTTAAATTAATTAGAGTAATTCATCAAGGTAAATAGTCTTTAATTTATTATTCATATTTTTCATAATTTTTTCTATGAATAAATAGTTATTTTCAGTAAGAATAAAATTTATTCTAATTTTTATTATCATTACCTCATTTTCATTTAAAAAATTTCACTAATATATATATATATATATATATATGTAAATAAAAATATAGTTATTTTATATTATAATAAATATCCAAAAACTGTAATTGTTCATAAATAAATTCTATGTAACAACCTCCTCAATAACTAAATCACTTATTAAACGAAAGATAGTTTTGATAATAGTTTTATCTAAACATTATGTATATTTGTAAATAATTGTATTTGCAATCAACAAATTTAGAGAGAGAAAATGAATTAGTTGCAGACGTTTCGGTTGGATTTTAAAATTGAAAAATGCTATACAAAAAAATGTAATTGAAATTGATACCATAAAAATGCTATTTAATTATTATATTATATAATTGTAAATACACATGTCAGATATACAAAAAAGTTTTTATAAGAAATTAGGTTCTTACACTTGCTATTTGCTTAGTACACAATATTCTTGATAACTATTGTCAAAAAAGATCTAAAATGCAATGTAATTTTTGTTCAAACTCTCTTGTTAGAGTTTTATATTTGTATTACTTTATAACTATGTCAGAACTAAAATTTATTTAACATAATAGGTCAGTGCTTTTTTAAAATGGTACTTTATGTTAAAAGATTAGGAATTTTAAACATCGATCTGATCTGATGCTAAGAGTTATGTTCATTTAAAAATGACTCTTAAATCTATATAAAAAATAATAAGCGTACAAGTCAGTAGTCTACATGTATCTGTATATTATTCAAAAATAAATGTGATAACATCAACATATTTCTAAAATAATATCACGCTTCTATAAAAAAAAAGTATCCAAGAATCAAAACCTTTAATAAAAATACATATGAAATAAACAATATTTGTTTTTATTTCAAAATAAACTTTTACCATACTCTAATAATATAAGAGACCAGGGTAATATTTTTTTACTTGGGTTGTAGATGAAATATGAAGCTTGTAAATATGGCCTCAAATCTCATTCTGTGTGCAATATGATAGAACGTGCTCTGTGCAATCATTTCCTGCGGCGAAAATATTTAATATTTGACAGCGTTCAACGGAACAGAGTTTATATGAGCGAACTGTGAGGGTCTAAACTAAAGATACTCTTTTATTTTCATTTGTTCCCTTATTAGTTCACTACGTATACGTTTTTAATTTATGTTATAAAAATGAATACGTTTTGAAATTGGGTCAGTTTTTGTAAACTATTACTTTTTTAGTACTTTCTTTTACATTTGCATACGAACATAAAGACTTATTTATTAAAAAATTTATAATGTGTTTACACGTTTTTTGAATTGTGTGATCTGGGTATGTCTTATCAAAACTTGGTAACATATGAATTTGATTTAATATGAATGTTTTATTTTGATCATCAGTATAATCATCAATTTTTATTATCAGTTCAATCATTTAAAGGTTCCTACATTTTAATATTTTAAAAATATGTCAACTCCATCTTAAAATCTGTAGAAATTCAATTAAAATGGAAATATGAAATGTTCAACAAGAAAAAAGTATTAAAAGTAATAAACTATAGCTGAAATTTGAAAAATAAACTTCTTATTGTAATTTTATTTAAAAAATAACCAATGAAAGTGAATTCAAAAAGAATAGTTTAGTATAAGTTCAAAAATGTAGATTTTAGTGAAACGTACTCAGAAAGCAATAATAAAGATGATGATAATTCACAGTGGAATAGTAATAATAAGTACGATTCACATGTAAATATAACATTTTAATTCCCTTTCAACATTTAAAACAATTTGAACAATAAATATTTACTTAACATATTAGAAAAAATAAGATGTTTCAAAAATTATCAATGAAATTGATATAAATGACCAAGATAAACAGTCAAAATCTGATTTTTAACACTGGCTAAATTAATTTTCAAGAAATAATTTTTCACTCCCAGGAGAATTGTCTGTACATTAGACGTCTAAACAATAATTTTACAAGATATTAATTTTAAAAAAAAGAATAAATCATTTAATTCATTTAAAAGTTATTTTTACAAGATAATCTAATCACTGATTGTGTATCTAGTAGTTCCGATTCCTTCCTAATAACAAGGACCAGTAAAAGAGATTTTGTTAACATGATGCCCTAGGGCTTTTTAAGTCGACATCGAAAACAAAATTGAAATTCTAAACACTTTTATATTTGTGAATTTCAGCAACCAGTATAAATCTAGCAAGTTTTGAAACTCAGAGAGATGAGAGTCACGAGCGACAAAGATATGAGACATTCGAGCCACAAAGAGATCAGAGTCATGAACCACAAACCTCAGTAATAGAGCTCGACCAACACAGACGTCTACAAGTTGTAAAGTACACAATGATTTGATAGCATAAGACCGTACGTGTATATAGATGATAGATGTTGAATTTAAGTAGAAGTGGCCATAGTCGTTAATAGTGCCAAGTTCCAATCTTCAAACATGTGTCATCTTTCAGTACAAAAGCGATTACATTGTCTAGAATGTTTAATGAATAAGTAATTTCGTATTGTCCTAAAGCAATGTAAATTATAAAGAAAAACAACGAACTGTATGTCAAATCTCCATCTTCTCATTCACACTATATTCCGATAACATTAGAAAATTAAACATTTTCAATAATTTTAAGAAATTTCTACATTTGTACATTAAATACTTAAAAAATAAATCAACTCCATCTTAAAACCTGCAGATATTCAATTAAAATAGAAATGTGAAAAAAGTACTAAAATTAATAAATTTTAGTTGAAATTTGAGAACTATGCTTTTTATTATAATTTAATTTGAAAATTAATAACGCATCACAAATACATAAGGAAAAATTATATATATATATATATACATTATAACGATGAATGTGTGTGTAGCGTGTCTATGAATGTACAAAATACAATGTGGAAGCGTATTACAACGAATTTTTAAAAAATGAATGACAGTTTTGATTAATATATTTATTATGATATAGCAATAATAGTTTTTTTTTGGGTGGTATCCATAACGTTAAATGATTATTTTACGAACGAGTTCATGTAAATTATACTGAAACAAGCAATTTTTCAACGGAATCTAATTTTGAATTCACTGCGTTTCAGGAAAAATACCTTACAAAAGAATGAATAATAAATTAAAACGGCCTATTGATTTTAAATGTGTTCTTTTATGTGAGTGTGAACATATGTACATATACACACACATGTATACATACATATAAATACACATACATTGATATATGTATGCATGATACTGTGTAATATTACAATCATAATTTTGATTTTAATAATCTATTTATTGATTGAAAAGACTTTACGAACAAAACGTTATAAGTTACAACGTTACATAAGTATTGATTTTTAATTATTTATTAACATGCCGATTTCTATTGGTATAAACGAGGGGTGAAACGTATAAGTTTCCGCACAAATTTAAGTGATTGAAATTGTGGTAAATTATAGTACGCTCTGAAGCTTTCACATGCTGATAAATTATTAGGTGTTTGTAGAGTTACGTTAAATTGATTTTGATAAAATATTAAAATAACATTTTTGGTAATGTGTCAGAGAACAATATGTTATTTAGTACTAGTGAATCATTGACTGAATATGATATTTTATACAATGAAAGATGATTTGTGTATACGTGAAAAAATACATTTTTCATTTTTGTAATTTATTAAATATGTATGAGATCACATGAAAACTTTTATCTATATATCTACATAAAAGTATTATATTTTACAATCAATTAAATATATGCATATGTGTAGGTATATAAGTAAACTAAATGATGATCTCTTGAGTATAAAGTTCAGAGTTTAAATCGAAGGTATATAATGTATATATATATATATATATATATATATATATATAATATCTTAATAATTAAATAGTTTTTGGTTTGATAAGAAAACGGTTCTTGAAATATATTATAAAATAAATAAATTATCTAAAATTACGAAAAATATTAAAGAATTCTTAAAATTTAAACTAATTAAATGTCAAAAATAACAACCAATTAAACTTCATTGTAAATCAATTGCTTACGTATTAAAATATGGCACATATGAGGAATTCTCAGACACATCGGAGTTAGCACAATATGTTCACTCTTCAGCTTCGACAGCTTTAACTAAATTATTATCATTAAATTCTTGTTCGGAAATTTGAAGTTCTACTATATTTCATAAGTGCATTGAGGTGTTATTTTTTATAATTTTTGTAAAAATTTTATAAAAAAGATTTGTAAGAGCATGTCTCTTTATTTTTTGAATCCTTGGTACTTGGAATTTTAGTGACTAAAAGTAGAATCTTTTGGCATCATTTTAATATTACTGAAATATGATTTTACTGAAATGCTTGAAAAGTAGTTTATTTAAAAACAGTTACGATTGATATATGAAGCATTATAAAAAAGGTGATACAAAAATATTTGTTACATGCTCATATTCAGGGGTAGAGCAGAGGGCAATTGCTTCCCCGGTTGCTCCGTTTGCCTCTTCTAACAAAATCTGCAATTTTGTGAGATTTGAAAATCATGGAGAATCATTGAGAGAATCTTTCTAATGGGTTTACTTCGGTGATTAAAAACGTTTCTGCATCCGAAAAAACGTTTCTATGAGCACGTTTCCACCGTAACCTTTAACAATTTTGACATAAAAATTTTATTTCCTCAAAAATTGTGTTTTCACCCACTAATATGACGGTCTGGATACTGGCCAGATTTGTTATATATATAAATATATATATATATATATATATATATATATATATATATATATACATACTGCAGAAAATTTAAACTACATAATTTTTAATGTTATAATATTTAAAACAAAACGAGTAGCTTTAAAATATATTAGACAAAACTTTAAAATACATTAAAAAAAAGAAAAAAATATTACATATTTTATTAGTTTTCTGGCGATTGATCATTGGCATTATTAAACAATTTCATTAAGAATTACTTAAATTGTTTAAAATATTGGATAAATACTTGAAATCAAATAGTTTCTTAAGGAAAATATACACTATCAAATTTCAATTAGAATTCTATTCTTCTCTAGCTGAGAAAAATATAAATGAAATCTACACATGTAAATATAAACGGTCATTAATATTTACATATATAAATTTCATTTATAGGCCACGAACTCTAATAATTTTATCTGAAAAATCTACGCCGTGTACTTATATTTTAGAGCTTTATGGATATTATCGGTTGTATGCTAGATTATACACAAAAGATTGGAGAAAAATATTGTAGAAAAATTAAGCTTTTTACTGATTACCTTATTAGTATCTCAGAAAAGATTAATAATTTGATAGAGAATAATATTATTTTCTTGACGAAATATAAATCAATAAAATAAAATTAAAATAATCATTTTTTCAAAAAAGACTTGTTATCAAAAAATATCTAATTTCAATTAAATATTCTTATAATTCGTTATAGATAATAAGTATTTCAATAAATTGTATGCTCTTCGACATTATGTAATAAAAATATTAATAAAATATAAAATATTGTCGTAATTTATTCAAATAAAACCGATATTCTTAATATATAATTTAAGAATATCGGTTTTCATTTGAATAAAACCACTTGACAAGCTTTTTCAAAAAAAGTTATAGTTTTTTTAACATATGTATATTTATATTATACAATAGAAAGCAGTTATTGAAAAATGTCAGGTGTTTTACAAATAATTCATACTTGTACTGCCATACAAGTGTAGTATGTATTGAATAAAATATTTTTGTATATTTATATATATATATATATATATATATATATATATATATATCACTTGTCACACATCAAATACACAATAAGAAAACTAATAAACAATATTTCATTGGTAAACATATTTCACTTAATAACATGAAAAGGTGACAGCTGTTTGACAGGACATTAAAGAGCAAATGAGACTCGCATGTGTAGCATGTCTCCGACCCAGGCATTTTAGAAGTCCCTTTTACAAATCTTTTCAATAAGAAAGAATAGGCTACGACGACGAACGCCAGTTCTATTCAGATACTAGATTAAGGGGAAACAGTTTTTGTTCATTAAGTTTAAGTTTTGGTCGAAGAAAATAAAGACGAAATATATTCCACCTCGTTCGCTGCCTGTTTCTGTAGCGGTTCTAGACGAATGTCGACGATTAAAGTTATTATCGATTTCTTTATACGAATTCTATGCATTCGGTTGAGATAACTCCCCTAAAGGTGGCTCTTTGTAATGAATAAGGAATCTTTAATGTATGTAAATTACTCAGTGTCTCGAAATTGTTAAAGTTTAGCATAAAATGATCACGAAGAAATCGGTGATTTGTTATATATGCGAGAGAATACACGATTTTTTATTAACTTGCCTGTAAAACAATTTAAATTTAACTGGATTTACATTTTAAGAGAATCAGTAATTTCAGTAAAATAGAAACAAAATTCTAAGTACATGTTATTTTTATAGATACTCTCAGGCTTACACAAGAATATATGTATTAGGTTTCTAACTTCTATTCAAAACTTTTGTTAGTGATAAAATTATAAATTTAAGTATTATAATATATTAATGAGAAATTAAAATCACAAAGTCGCATATCAAAACAGATTATCAGACAATATTTAAAAAAAATAATATATATATATATACATATAAACACTCCACACTGACATTTATTACTGATTTTTAAGTACATAAATAGCTTTTGTTGGAAAAAGATTAACGTTCAATTTTATTCGATTAACAATTAATATTAACTACATATATATATATATATATATATATATATATATATATATATATATATATATATATATATAGAGAGAGAGAGAGAGAGAGAAGATTAAATTTTATGGATATATTTATAACAATATTCATAAATTCGACAATTTCATTTATAAGAATTGTGAAAGACATGTTAGAAAACATTTATTTCGAATAAAATGTAAAACCAGCTAGTTATGATTTATAGTAGTGGTAGGGAACCCTAAAAATATTAATATAGTAACGTACTAGTGCGCACTATTCAGCCATTTTCGAGAAAAAAGGCTCCAAAGTTTCCGCATCAGGCTTATGAGAGAAAGATTTTTACTTGTTACAAACTAGATTGATAGCTTGATAGCTAGGCGGTAGTGAGCCAGCTTCAAGTGTTCAGTTCCAGTTTAAATAAAAATGAAATAACATTTACTTGCAATTTTCTTTCGAAAAATGCTCTTTTTAAATTTTTACAATTTTATTTCAGAAAATGTTTTTTTACATTTTTTTTTAATTTTTTGCATTATTTTGCAAACATATTCGTATATTAAAGTGTTCATGTGGTATATTCCACGGAATATTATTGTGTATAGAGAAAGGTATAAAATTCTTTCATGGCTACACCACGTGATCACCTTAACAGGATCATATACCAGGTGAATACTTAAATATGCGAATGTGTTTGCAAAATAACGCGAAAAATTAAAAAAAATGTGAAAAAACCATTTTCTGAAACAAAATTGCAAAAATTAAAAAAAAAACATTTTTCGGAAGAAAATTGCAAGAAAATGTTATTTCATCTTTATTTAAATATTTTTTAATAAAATGCATTAAATGCATTAAATAATTATTCAGGTGAAGAAAAATAAAACTGCATGGTTCGAGCGAGACTAGAAATCTGACACGTCAAACATTTGAAGCCGGCTCGCTATTGCCTAGTTATCAAGCTAATTAATAATGAGAAAAATAATTTCTCTCTTAAGCCTGATGAGAAAACTTTGGAGCCTTTTTTCTCGAAAATTACTGGATAGTGCGAGGTAGTACGTTACTATAATAATACTTTTGGAATACCCTACCACTACACGAAGTTTGGTCTCAAACTCAATTTCCGAGATCGTATCTTCCACTTGTAAGATATTTTTATGTACCTTAGACCTTTGAAGATGTTAGTATTGCTATCAAACTGTTCATAATAAGTAATCAAAAATGTTTAATAATCAACTATTGATCATTTTTGTTCAAAAAATATTTTGTGGTTTGTGAAGTATGTGAAAAATTCATTTGTGAAAGTGAATTTAGTTACAATGCCAGAACTGTATTGTGCTAAATACAGTAAAAATAGCAATTTATCTTAGCCAAGAGTCCGTCCATCCATCCACAACACTATTTTCAGATAATTTACAATTCTCGGTTAACATGAGTTGTTATAATAGTGATTTTATTGTGTTCATTGATTTGGCAAATGAGTACATTCAGTTTTAGATAAACTGAATCTAATACCTTAAAATAATTTTGTAGTTTCATTAAATCGTAAAATATAAAATATAATTGATTTGTTAAAATAAATGCATTAATTTAAAATTTGATTTTTCTCCTCCTGAAATTCCATCTAGTAAAAAAAAAGATTCTAAGATTCTTCGCGGATATACGGTTTTCATTTTTCAGAAATTACAATAAGCTTAATATTAAGACCTCATCTCTAATAAAAATATCGTATTATTATACTTTTATAAAATATTACAAATTACTATTAATCTATAGTAAAAATTTACAATCAAAAAAAGTTATTTTAAAGAGACTATTTTTCTATTTATTCATACACACACACATATATATATATATATATATATATATATATATATATATATATATATATATGTATATATAGATATGTATGTATATATATATATATATATATATATGTATGTATATATATATATATTTATATATATATATACATATATTTATATATACATATATATATATACATATATATATATATACATATATATATATATATATACATATATATATATATATATTTATATATATATATATATATATGTACACAAACATACTCATGTTTTAAAAAATGTACAGAAAGAAGATTCAAATTAATGTTTAGTTTTGTTTATTTTTCTGTTATGAGAAGAGTGTATTATATTAATTGCTTATTGAAACCTGACGTACGTGATACTATAAATTTTCGGTTAATATAAAAAAATTACATAGAGTGGGGAAAGGGGAGAACGGATTGTTAGACTGCCAGTGACGGTGAAGTATAGCGAGGGGTTACGTCCGTGCTGGCCCTGGGCCATCTATCACGGTGTATAGAACTGCTTTAACCATGGCTTGTGTCTTCTTCGTACTTATTCGGCTGTCTGTCCAGCGCATAGAACTCCGCTCTTGAATCATTGCCTCCCTTACTCGACTAATTTAAATAAGTCATATTTTTATGTCTATTCCAAGATGATTTTTTTCTTTTTTTTTAATACTATGATAGTGCTAGGGTTTATATTCAATAAGATAAGGCTTGATGTATATGAGCACGTTTAGAAATAAAAGAACATAAATGTATGTTTATGTTATAGTGCTGTCATAAATTTATTGAAGTTATTATTATTATCAGAATAGTGTATTATTAATAAAATGTCGAGAGACGCATTTAAAATATTTTATGATAGTCAATGGTATTTATTAAGGATAACTTTTTTAATTGACATGTATTCACGTATTTTCGACGTATTTTAAATTGAATGGTTTCAAATGATATGCAAATTTATAACGTACTACAATAGACTATTTCTGAATTAAGTGTATGCAAAATGTTACAAGTAATTTAATTTGACAGTCTACGCAAATAAATTACACTTATCAGTTAATTATTTGAAGTTCAACGAATCTATTAACATAAAATAAATATATATCAAAATTTTGTACATTACTGATAAAATTGTTTGTTTCATGAATAATTAATTAAAGGTTATTCGCAATATTTAAAATTTTTAGTACTATTATTAACACAATATTTCGAGTTCGACCTTGGTACTGTACCTGAACGCTGCCATATTTTACATAATACCCAAAATTGATCTTTTTGATAGAGATGAATAATGGATTATTATATAGTAACATTCATCAGTTTGAAGATAATAAAAACAATAGATAGAAAAATATTTTCTATTGCTACAATTACTTGAAATTTAATGAAATAGTAATATGAAATGCATGCAAGTGGTAGCAAAATTTATGAAAAAAATTACACAGTCAATACATAAGCTCAAATTGTATCAGAATCAAATTTTAAGTTAAATCTAAAGTGAATAAGCTAACTTATCTTAAGCTAAGCTGCAATCAAAAGCTGTAATTAACTTAGCTATACGTTAGACAAGATAGATTCACAAAAAAATATATCAATGACTATCGTTCATTTTTAGTTTCCTTTTGCTATATATATATATATATATATATATATATATATATATATATATATATATATATACACTGACGCAAATAGTGAGTATATAATATGTTTTTATTGACATTTATTGCATAGATCGATGATTAAACAAAATTTCCATATAATGTAAAAGTACCGAATTTAGCGTTCAAGTTACAAAGGGAAAATCTAAATTAAATCAACGCCAAAGTACTTGAAATTCTCAAAATGTTAAACTACTGTAACCATACTAGATATACTGAAAGTTAAAACATACTCTCTAAACTTAATTAAACTACACATGCATATCAAAAACAAGCATTTATACATATTTAAAATCATATATATATATATATATATATATATATATATATATATATGTATATATGTATATATGCGAGTATAAATGCGAATATATATGGATGCACAATACAAAAAAATAAACATCAATTATGTAAAAAATAAAAAATTGTCTTCCAGAGAGAATATTAAAAAATCGTACGCATACGATTTTACTAAGTCGCACATCAGGACATCAAAATAAGCAGAGAATAAGTCTTCGTCTCACCAGTTAGTGTATTTTCATTTTGATAAATGACCAAATTTTTTCTTATAAACAGACATCTGAACATTCAGTAGCCGAAGAGTTCAGAACCATACATTTATCTTTCATAAACGTGTCTTATTGCACTGCAATTTATTGCTAGTTTTGAACATCCAAAAAGAATAAATCTAAATATTTGTATTACAGAAGTTCTTTCATGTTTCATCTTTCTATTTATCGAAGACAATTTTTTATCCCCTAGTGTTTTTATGTATTAATGGAATATAGTAAAATATTAATTTTATATCAAATAGAATTGTCGTTAAAATGATTAAGCTAAACTTATTAGAATAAATGTTTGAAATTAGACTTGTTTTATTTATATTGAGATACTCTTTAACTTATATTAATAATTTAAATGATCTCTATATTAGTAATCATAGTTTAATTTGGAATTCAAGATGGATCTTGTTTATTATAATTCTTATTATTAAGTTACACTTGTTTAGTTAGTTTTTCAAATTTATAATCTGAAATATATTTAAATTATTTACATTCCAATTTTCGACTATAAACATTTCTCGGTAAGGGATTAAAAACGGGTAGAATGAGTATTTTTTTCTTATTTTTTAATGCTTGCAAGATGATTAAATAAAAAAATATAGTTCCTGGTTGAAATTAATGTATTCATTTTGTAAGATAATGATCCATACTTGTTTAAATAGATATTAAATATGCTAGGTATTGATAAATAAATTTTATATTGATTTGATGAGTATGTTATATGTTCGAATCCAGGCCTGTGGTATTAAATAATCTAATATAAGAGCTATTTTCTTAATCGAGTTTGATTTTAAATCTTATACAATCATTTAAATATCAAAAGGTTGAATACTGTGTCGTTACACAACAGTGTATTTAAACAAAATTAAAATTTCATTTCTTAAAAGTTACACTTGTGTTACGATTGAATTGAGTATGGTGCGTCATAAATTATCATCACTTACAGGGTATACACATAGTATAGGGTTGAGTTCAATCCTTTCAACTTTGCTTCTGACAGACGAATTACTCATCTGTTGTGGTGGGATATGTAGCTATGATGACTGATCATTAATATACTTCAGTGGCAACGTAACTATGTCAATATTTTCAACTATACTAAAAGGGTTAATTGACAAATTAATGAGGTGTTAAAATTAAAGTGAGTGTGTTGTTAACGATATTCGAATTTTTAATGCAAAACTGACGAAGGGTAGTAATGGATGTAACCGTTTTCATTTAATAACGATTGAATATTCAAGCTGACTATTATCATAATACAAGTTTTACTTAATGTATGTTTCAACTAAATGCTAAGCATTCCACTTTATGATAATTTAAATGATTAGCATATCAATTATAATAGTTTAATAGTTCTTGCAATTTATAAATTACATTGGAGAGATGAAAGTTTCACTACAAAGTTTGTTTCAGATCTCTTTTAACTTTTATAAATTAAGTAGTTATATTACTTCAAATTGACTTATAGAACATATACATTTACACACACACACACACATATATATATATATAAACATTTGTGAAGTTATATCAAAAATATATTTTATTCAAATACATAAAATGATTATTTCCCCAAAATTGTTTCTGTGTTGAAAATAATTTCTACACACACACACACACACACACATATATATATATATATATAAATATATATATATATATATATATATATATATATATATATATATATGGCCCATTGCCAATATCATACATTTTTTCCTTGGATCAAAAAAATCAAGAATTTAGCTATAACTATTAACATTTTATTTTTCTTAAATAAAATTAAAAAGTAAATTTTAAATAATGAACAAACTTATTTCTGAATTTTAATTGTCATGTGATTTATGCCATGTGAAACATATGAATGGAACAACTATATTTATTGAAGGAATCAAAATGAAATTAAAAATGAAAATTTTGATTTGTTTCTAAAATACAATAAATGTTTTAAATTTGACTTACTTATTAATTGCAGAGTTATATATATTAAGTGTGTATGTGCATATAGTCAAAATTTTGTTAGTGTTAATGCATAATTATTGTATACATAAAAAAATATTAGATGTTTTTCATTTCAACTGCGAGTAAATTTTAGAAGTAAACTGCTAAATGAAATTTGTATTAATAATATGTGTTTGTGTTAAATGCTAACATTAACAACTTTTAAACTGCACATGCTTCACATGATCGTACGCAATTAGTAATGCGTACGTACATAAGTAATGTACAAAGTTATTCTTTCAAGTACTTTAGATAATATTTTGCAGTTATTTTCTTTTACACGTTTTTATACATTTTTTTATTTCAACTTACACAATCTGCAATTCTCTTCTTTCTCTCTCTCTCTCTATCTATATATATATATATATATATATATATATATATATATATATATATATATAAATAAATAAAATAATAAAAGCTGTAAAACTGATGATCTTAGATTTCTATTATGTTTTATTTTTTTGGCAAAAATTTTAAAATTTAACTGTGGAATTTTTGCTCATAATTACTTAACTGTAAAATACATACAAATATGTATATATATATTTATATATATATATATATATATATATATATATTTATATATATATATATATATATATATATGTGTGTGTGTGTGTGTATGAATTACTTATTGCAGAAAAAATGTAATGTAAAGTAATACAACTCGTACATTTCATCTCCTGAAATTACAAAATTAATTAACGACTAATTATATTCAATGAACAGAAGTATCTAAAAAAATTAATTCTTTCCAAGTATGTCATTAAAATTTATATGAAATTCGTATTGTATAATATATAGTCTTTTAATAAAATATAGCAGTATTTCATATTACAAAAAAATGTCTTAGTGATGGTAGACATACATTTAAGGCTATATTTTACATCTAGATTTTTTGCACAACTTTCTTAAAAATTTATATATATATATATATATATATACACGATCATAAATAATGTGATTTATATTTCAATTTATTTATATTTCTAAAAAAATAATTTTTCCTTCGTCAGTTTTTGTTTACAATACGAGTACGTTATAATTTTGAAGTATAATTCAAAATTAAAAGTATATGAAGTATATTCTGTTTCTTTAGATAACAGTACGTTAGCGACTGATGAATATTTTAAGAAAATTCTTGAGAATAATTTACGTGCGCTATACGAAGAGAGCAAAAAAAAATATATAAAACAATATACATCTTTTAGTATTAAATAAATTTGAGATTTCTATTCGTTTATTTATTATACATATATTTATAGTTAGAGCTATAGTAGATATGGTAACTGGGCATAGATTAGTCCTACATACGATGAAATATTGTTTTCTGGGTATATTAAATTCGGGTATATATATATATATATATATATATATATATATATATAGTGTCATAGAAATAAACGTTGTAGTTATTATTATAATAAGTTATTAATTTGAATTAGAAGAAAAAATGGAATTTGGAATTAAAAATTGGAATTTTTTAAAAATGTTTTCTATTACAAACAAAAACTAATTTAGACTGTAAACTGTTGCCAAATCGTACGTCTATTTCTCTCTCCAATCTCTTCTCTCTCTCCCCCTCTACCACCACACACTCTCTTTCTCTTTATATATATATATATATATATATATGTATAGAGAGAGATTCAATCTTGGCTTCCACAAGTAAGTATAAAAAATAGCAAAAATTAAAGTCATGTTACTTTTTGTTTGCAATTGTATTTTAGTTCAATTCAATACTAAAATACAATTGAACTAAAATACTAAATAAAAATAACATAATTTTTTTAATACTTTCATGTGGAAACCTAAATTGAATCTCTCTCTCTCTCTCTCTCTCTCTATATATATATATATATATATATATATAAATGTATATAACGACTTGTATATATAAATGTGTATGTAGCACGTGCAGAAACACTAGAAGAAATAACAGTTTTCACTTTCCCTTTATACCATTAAAACATATTACGTATATACACATATTTACGCACATATACATGTGAAACTACACACATATTCATAGATAAAGGTTTATACGTATAAACACATCCACATCTATATCGCTTTGATGCTGTCGAACGCACAAAACCTCTACACACCCCAGACCGACGGAACTTTTCTATCGCTTAAATCACCCACCCCACATCTCTTCACTGAACCATAATTCATGCTCGTGTGCACTTATCATTTATATATGATGGGCATAAACTGTTTTGTCGTACATGTACAGAGTGCGTAGCTCTTATTTCCACAAGATAATATGTGCGATTCGCAAAATATAAATTTGAACGACTCTCATTGAGAGACGAATAGCATTAATGTAAACTATATAAAATCGCATTCTGTTTCTGTTTCCTGCCGTTTCACGTACTGATTTTACACATAACTCTCTTTCCCCCCTTGTTATACATTGATCGATTACTCTGCTGATGTTCACATGGGAATATTTAAAGTGGTTTTCGTGTTAATAAATCAACCGTGAAACTATGAATTTTCGATCATCTTTTTTTATATATATTTTTTTAATAAATATGTTCTTAATTGAAATTGACATCGTAATTAATCATATTTCGAGTTTAATTCGATTACGTTTTTTATCATCATAAAATCATTTAAAATCTATTAAGGAATCAAAGTTCAATATGCTTTGTCTTATGATATTATATATATATATATATATATATATATATATATATATATATAAATATCGTTCAAGAAACTAAATTAAACCGGATCGTCCATAATTGCTATGTATACTTGTAAGAGTTTTGATTTCACAAATTGACTTACTTTTTATTTACAATTTATTAACAAAAAAAAAGAAAAAAACAATGTAATACTTAAGTATATTGAATTTACACTTTTTCTTTGCAGTTAAATATAATGACCTATTTCAAATCATATTATATTCATACAATTTAAATAAAATTAATTTTTGGTTAGTATTGAATTTTTCAAGAAAAGTTGTACATACATATATTGAAATAACTGTAAGCTTTTAAACCACTGTCATTGTTATTTAATTATAAAATTTAAATGCTCAACAATTTGCATTATATTATATATATTATTAAATTAATTAAAAAAATATCATTAAGTAGTAAAGAATATTGCTAAATTAATTTTACTTACACTTTTTTTTTGTTGTAGATAATTGTAATTTTATACATTTATAAATTATTTTCTGTAAACATGGTTTTTTAAATAGTATTTAAACAAATTTATAGACTTTTATTGCTTTTTTATTTTCTAGTAAAATAATCTTAATTGAATACAAATTAAAGGTAAGATCAGTTTTGTATATACATACATATATATGAATGTGTGTGAGTGTGCTTGTATATATATAAATATATATATATACACATATGTATATATATATACACATATGTATGTATATATATACACATGTATGTATATATATACACATGTGTATATATATATATACATATGTGTACATATATATATATATATATATACACATATGTGTATACATATATATATATACACATATGTGTGTATGTGTATATATATATATAGACACACATATGTGTATATATATATATATATACACATGTACATATATATATATATATATATATATATATATATATTAAGTTGTGTGTTGAATATTAATACGATTATAAAATAAATATAACGAAAATATGAATACTATTCAAATATATACATACCATTATTTGATGTAGTGAACCCAGTTTTGTAGAATACTAAAAAATTACATCAAGTGGCAAGTCTATTCAACACAAATATTCACAACATGATAACTTGTAATGTCAAATATAAAAAAGAACGAAATGAAAAAATCGACATATTACTTTGATATTCACGGATTTTGATATGAAATTTATCAGATCAAACGTTCACTTCCTTTCTACTGTACGGTAATAAATAATTTCAGTCCATCGATAATTCACGGTTATAAAGTATGCAACTAGAGTGACTGTTCATTCGTAGGGAAAACGATGAATGTTTATCATATAGTTGTAAAAAATTTGTAAATTTTATTATCAAGTGCTATTTACGTATGAAATAGTTTAATACAATAAATATGAAGTTGGTATATTTTATCTTTGTCTCAAATGAGAAAAAAATATTAAATTAGTAATGGAAAAGTCTATAGACACATATGCGAGTGTAAAAAGGAAAGGTAGTATTTCTTTTCAAGAAGCGTTTTACATAACATATTAATACTTAACTGATGCATGGAAAACTTGATTTATTGTCAGGTGTCAATAACAGTACATAGTTTCAAATACAAAATAATAATAGTTTGAATTAAATGCATGCTTTTAAAAGATTACTGTAATGCAGTAATGATTTATTATATAAATTTATATAAACATTAGGATAAATTGTATATAAAGGATATACAATGGATGTTCAAGCATAGAGAGCTGGTCTTATCTATATTATTATAGGAAATTCAATAAAATATTTATATATCATATTATTTCTAACATTTTTTCTAAAAATAACACACAGATACATGAATATATATATATATATATATATATATATATATATACATACACATATATATGTATATATGTAATACACACACATCCATATATATATATATATATATATATATATATATATATATATATATATGTATGTATGTAAGTAATACACACACATCTTAGATGAAGATATATAGAGGTCTTATACATTTTTTAAAAAAAATTAAATTTTTATGCAACTAGTAAGAATACTTGAAACATGAATAGGAGTTATATATATTTTAACGAAACCCCTACACTTTTGGTTTTAAAGTGTACAGTTTTAAACAAATTTCACCTTTTCCCATACACTCGTTATTAAAAATGTAATTATTTACTCCGTATTATTTGCACATAGGTTAAAATTTATTGACATATTTCTTGCCAATGATAAGAAATATTATTTGATGTGTGAACTAATTTTGTTTTTTATTTTGTTCTGAAACATATCATGTTTAGGTGTTTAAAATCAAGCTGAATTTATTCGTTCCAGCCTTTTTGATCGGTTTTCGCTCATACATTCTTATTTTTAACCATATGGGAAAGCTGGTGATATAACCACAAATTTATTATATCCTTAAATGTGTTATAGAAGAAAGAAAATATTAAAAAATACATTCACAGTAGTAATATAAATGTATTACTGTATACTTTACAATTAATTAAACAAAAATAGAAACGTATTTTTTTTTGAGTTCTAACATTTAAGATCTGCGATACGCACACACATATATATATATATGTAACATATTCAATTTATAATTAGCTATTTATACATTTACATTTATTACTCTTTGTAATTCTATTACAGAGACAATTTCAAAACGTGAAAATATACAATAATCCTTTTGTAGACACGCATGCACACATACACACAGAGACACAGACACACACACACATGTATATACACACATGTACACACACACACACACACACATATATATATATATATATATATATATATATATAATGAGATTCATTATTTAAGTCATCTTTCTTGCTGTTAGCAACTTTCCGCACCCTACGTTTCGCTATATTGTTTGTATATTAACTGATATAATTAGACGATATCTGTGGTTGAGTAAAAATAGTTGTTCAAACAATGCAGAAGATTCACGAAAAGCTAATATGGAGGAGATAAGATTTTGCATTATATATACATATATATATATATATATATATATATATATATATATTGTAGTAAAATTTTCTGATTTATATGCTCTCATTATTTATAACAGGTAAATTGAAATACACCGTTGTTTCCAGCAATGTACTTTCCCCTTGTTGTACTTATTCCAACAATCTTGTTAACATGGACGTAGTACTGGAAGTTTTAAAGTATATAACTGGCAAATTACCTTCTTGTATTTTCTTTGATACTTTTAATACGTTAAATCTTTTTTTCTTTTAGGCGAATTTTAATTTCGAAAACAACACAGATTATATTTAATGCAAAATATATACTGTTAACCTTTTATTACTAACAATTTTCAAGTTATGAAAAGAATTTAATTATTTTTTATGACATACTCTCTTTATATAAAAAGTGCGATTTATTTTATAAATTTTTCCGTCGATAGTTTTTAATTATTCTTTACCCACCCTTTAACATTTTCGTGTAGTAAAACTAAAATCTCTGACATTGATAGAAAAGGTCTTGATAGGTCGTGTCTTATTCTCACTTTAGCTTATTATAATATTCTTTTATAGGATGTCTATTATATTTAGTCTAATAATAATAATCAATGTTCAAAATAATTTTTAAACAATTATTTACTTTTTTTACACTATATTTTTTTAAACTATAACTCAACTATATCAAATAAGTAACCGTACTTTAAATGAATAAAGGATATAAAACAAACATGAAGAATATTATATAAAATATTTAGTAAGTGTATGTATGAAAAATTGGAGAGATAGTAAATTTTATATCAAATCAAATATTTAGTAAAAAAGAAAAAAATTATTACGTATAAGTATTTTAATCAAGATTTAGATGGTTTATTTAAATCATATCACATATAAGTAATAAAGCATGTAACTCTGTAATGAAATATGTCTGAATACAAACATCAGCCAAGTATAATAATAAATAAAAAATGTATTTAGTCAGTATTGATAGTTCAGTACAATTATCAGAACAAATTTAAATGGAGTTTTCTGTTTTATTAAAAATAATACTTTCAATTACAAAAAGGTGTTTCTTTATTTCTTATAAAATGGACAGCTAATTTAAGATGTGTTTCGATTGATATATTTTTTAATCACTAATTTATTTTGCTTGGCTTACAGATGGTTAGCAAAAATGTATTAACATTATCAATATTTATTAAATATGAATTAATTAGTACATAATTAATATATTTCATTATTTTGTTTTGAAATTACCTGTATATAATTTAAAATGAAGATGTTGCAGAACTTATATACACTATCTCGAAAATTAGAATAACTAATTGAATTAATAATAACAAAGCGTTTATAAATTTATATTTGTTGATTAAAATACATATACAAAACATGCATTGTTTTGAACTTTTATGATATATGGAGATTTTATAACTAATATAAATTGTATATTTTTCGATTGAATGGAAACTTTAAAATAAAATCTAATAAAATAAATAAATAAATATTAAATTAAAATTTATTTACAAAATATTTTGAGAACAATTAATTCCCTTCTACCATATACGCTGCAAAATATATATATATATATTGTTGATAATAAATTTAAGATAGTACAGATAATTAATACAATCTAAAATACATCATTACTTTTGTAATTCCGTAGGAGTATTTAAAATGGAGAATGATGCAAGATGGATACAAATAACTACTTGATTGTTGTAAGTGAAAAATTTTAATTATAAACTTGTCAAAATGTTAAAATCTGTTTATAGTTATTTCTACCCACATAGACAATGAATCGTGTGAGCCTGTTGAAACAAATTACTGTACAAACAAATACTTTTACTTGCATCCGGGTAAATACTATCATTATAAAAATATTTTAAATAAAAAAACGTTATAAGTATTTTTTTATTATACATTAATATGTTGTAAAGAAGTAAATTTATTATATATATATATATATATATATATATATATATATATATATGCAAATATAGTTTCATTTAAATGTATGATTATTATTTATAGTTCAGTAAACTTATGTTGTATTAGTTTGCGTATTATATATTTCTAAAGAATATATATTCGTAGATCAAAATGAACGGTAATCTATTTAATCTGCAATTATCGTTATTTATAAAACAACAAAGATGACAAGATTCATATAATTTAAAACCATGTTGATACTATTCGTTTTACAAAAATTAAAATCAGAAAATGTTTAATTGAAATATTTGCATGTATTTTATTAAATTTTTTTTTCAATTTATATTAATGAACATACATTCATATATATTGTATATGTATATATATAACGGATGTGTAATCCAAGACCTGCAGATTGTTGATATAATTGAAAAAGTTCATTAATTTTCACTAATTACATGTATTTGTAAAAAATATGTAAAATGTTCAACATAGTCAGTAGATGCATTTACTAGTAGATACACAAAATTATGGGTTATCCAACACAGTTCCTAGTGTATATATATATATATATATATATATATATTAACGCTCAAAACAGATGTATTTACATAGCTTATAATCTTCGTCTGAAAATTCAAATCGTTATAAAAAGCATAATTTATGTAAAATAATTTATTATAGGAAATTAACACATTCACACATTTACATATATATATATACATGATGCATGCATGAATCTGTCTTCTTATAATCAAGTAAAAAAGTCCTTACATATTCGTTTCAGTTTAATTTCTTTCGAATTATTATATCCTGTAATCAAATCCGTCATTTTTATCATAAAACAAAGTCAGACTAAAATATAAAATAGATTGGATTTGAAGCAGTCATATTAGACCCCAGATTTTAAATTTTAATAATTATCACCGTATGTTATCGTTTAAATTATAATCTATGCCCTGAAAATTCTGATTTAATGTAGATACTGGTATTCATCAAAGTATGATAAATTAAAACATCAGTCATGTCTGTTGTTGTCATTTTTAATTTTTAAAATTAACAGAATTCCTTCTTTTTGTTTTTATATCAATATGCGGAACCATATTTTTATTATAGATTTTATTTTTCTCCATATACAACACTGAATTGATCGAAAATTCACGATTTTAAAAAAATTAGTAGTCAATTATTTTTATTTATCCAGTTAAAAAATAAAAAATGCGTTTTTTGATAAATAAGTTGCTTGTTATAGAAATCATTAGAATCAGTTCATAAATATTAATATAAACGCAATTAAATTTAAAATTAAATTTTTTTTATCTATCTATAAACAACTACTCAATTTAAAATCTACAACATTTTTATACAAACTAAGTTTCGAATAATTCAGCATGATATTGTTCAGTTATCCATAAAGTTGTTTAATCTTGAAGATGTATTTAAAGTTTTAAATGAAAATAATAAAATAATTTAAATTTTATACTTTATTATATGTATAATTAATTTTGAAAAATTTAATAAGTTTACACTTTTTATATCCTATCATAATTTATATTTAATTTTGGAACTATATATTCATTAAATTTAACAATTTCCAAAAAGAAGTAACATTTTTACAATTATTATAGAATATGTATATTTTATCTAATTTAAGAGAAAAAAATTATAAAATATAATAATAATACTTTACTTAAAATATGAAATAAGAACTGTAAGTATTAACTGTGTATAATTAGCTTTCAATTTTGAAGGATACAAGAAATAGCAAAGTTTAGTCTTCCTAAATAATTTTTAAATAAAGAATTTTATTGTTCATTAAAAATGAATACCTAACTTTGTATCAATTAAATCATACTATAAATTTCAAACAAATCGAATTATTTTACAAAAAAAAAGATAAAAAGACCAAATGTACAAATTTGTTTATAAAAAAATATGTTATATTCATTTCAATTTAGTGTAACAATAAAATAAAACAAATCTTACATAATAAAATAAAATTTAGAAATTCTATAAAAAACATTTAAAATCCTCTTAATAAAACTGTTTAAAATGTCGCACAAGTAAAATCCAAACACAGTATAAATAAAATAAATTAGTTTTTAAATACTGACGTTTCTACTAATAAATTGAAGAGAAAAATACCCTCGTACTGGCTCTCGATATATTTTCGCAGTCCTCTTTAATAGATCTTTAATGAGACATTTAATTGATCTTTAATGAGATATTACTCAATCCCTTTTCTACTTACATTTATCAAGTTTCCTCCCCTACTTCTACTATATATATATATATATATATATATAGACAAGTATACAGTGTATAAATTAGATAAATAATTATACCGAATTTTTTTATTTATTATATTAACAAATCTCGAAAATGTATATTCATTTCAATTATGTATTATAATAATTATATAAGTTTTTTTTACCTTAAGCATATATAAAGCTTATAATATTTAAAAATTGATGCATACATTTATGGTTAAATATTGATTATTAATATAAAAATAGTGTTTAAAGTCATCTACGTAGTATATATTCAATAAAAACGCAAATATTTAATTTATTGTCTTGCGTTTTTAATCGTTGCTTCTCTGATTCAAAATTTATTAATTAAATTTATATATATATATATTAAATATTTGTTATGTTAAAAATATCAACATTTTAATTATAACGTTGATATTAAAAATAATTATATTGTATTGAATATAAATTTCTTATTTTTTTAAATTTGTCTTAAATAATTAATCAATTCAAATAAGTAATAATTTTATTCAAAAACTATATGCTTATAATCTTTTTACATGAATAACATATATGTAAATGTATATTTTAGTTGACAATATAAACAATTTTGAATTCAGAAATGAAACCTGTGAACGCCATATTAAATTGTAATTTCGAAATGAAGGAAGTTTTGATTCAATCAATTTTTTTATTAGATTAAACCATAAATTCTCAACAAGATTTTAAGAAGATTTGATGATGAATGAACTTTCGAAACTTAATAATAAATTTCTGAAATAAAGCGTCGAGATTCCTATACAAAAAAAGTTCCTTCGTCGCATTTCCAAGTATTTTATTTTAAACATTAATTTAAGTAGACACTATTATACTGTTTTTCTTTAATTTGAAATTTTATTCTCATATTATTCGTAGCGAACATATGGTAAAAAACTACTTTTAAAATTTAATTTTTAATTGACTTCAATGTTATTTTCAATTTTGTATTAACGTATAAAAAAAAGTTTCCATAGAATGTATTAAATACATTGACGTAAAAGTTTCATTAAAAATGTGTTCTCCTAGTTGATATTTTAACAAGAGTAGCAAGAGCTACACAAGTAATAAATCAAATTATAAAGTAGTGCTTCGTATTTTCTACAAATAGAAAACAAGTGAGTAACAAAATGGCTTTATTTTCTCATTTAAACTGCACGTTCCTCTAGTTCAATCGTTTTTGTGATCTGACTAACCGTACTTGTCGCGGTTTTTGTGATTTAATGGATAATGCGGTCACTTACCATTCCATATAAATCTTGTCATGTGAAATTTGCACCACTTGATTGCCCATTCTGTATTATAATATAATAGCTTTTTTTTAATCAATTATAGATTAAGTTTTTGCGATGAATATAATTTGCATTTTGTACTTTTTGGATGACCTTTAAAAGCATTCATTAGACAGAAATATGAAATAAAAATTAACATATCGAATAATGATGTAAATTGATATATTTTATCCATGTTATATATATATATATATATATATATATGTATATAAACATATATATATATATATATATATATATATATATATATATATATACACACGAGATAAAATCAAAAAGTAAAGTGTTTAAGAAGAAAGACACTTATAAATACAGAATTTTTATTAGTCTTTTTTTAAATAATTCTCCCTAATTTCTATATAACACTTAATAATTTTCTGAGTTCCGTTCTGGAAGAAATGTTTTGACTCCTTGTGCACTCAATCTTGCACCGTATTAACAGACTGAAGGGAATTTAATGAGTCATTTAACCACTGTTGATAAGACAAGGGTCCATCGCTACGAAGCAGAGAGTAATTAGTAAATTTTACTAGAGAAACAAACATCATCACAAACATCACATAAGTTCAAGATACAGGAAATTTTATAATTGTGGAAGGTGCAATTAGGCTTCAGTCTATACTTAAGGGCGAAAAATAAATAATTACAGCTACTGTGCACTTTTGCACAACTGAAGTCAGAAATTAAGTCCAAGAAGAGTGGAAAATTTTCGAATAGTGTGGTTCTGTTCAAAGACAACTATTGTTTTCACATGAATAATAAAATAGATTAGTGTATTAAAGATTTAGGTTTTAGGTCTCTAAACCATTCACTATAGATTCCCGATTTAACATTAAGCAATTTCCAGCTTTTTAGGCCACTAAAAGAATTGTTGACAGGACAAAAGTTTTTTTCTGTTAAAGAGAATATTAATAGTGTACAAAGGTGGCTACGTAAGAGTCATTTTTTAGAGGATGAAATCTTGAGGTTCATTAAGCGTTTGAAGATAAGGTAAGCGTATACAATTTAAGGAAAATTGTTTTAAAAAATATTGTTTATAAAAATCCTACATATACAAGTTTTGTAACTTTTTTACTTATTAAATGTTACTATTCTTTTCTGACTTTTCCTTATAAAATACATTTTTAAATTGATTACAAAATATGCAATTTTTTCAAACATTTTTACTCATATTTTTGTTACAAAACTAAATTTCTAATATAAAACAATTGGTTAGTTAAAAATATATCTACATACAACTTGATTACATATTAAGTAATTTATAGTATTTTCAGGCAATTACAGTCCTTGTAGAGATGTGTTTATATGTTTAGTTTTCAAGTTGATTGTAATTATAAACAAACAGCGCAACCACAATCACCTCTAAGCTAACGAAGGAATAATCTTATATATATATATATATATATATATATATATATATATATATATATAATGTTTGTGTGTGCATGTGTGTATGTAGTATATTTAATCTAAATTTACTTCATAATCACATTTGTTTTAAATGTCAAACATGAAACTTGCAGTTTGCGAAACAAGTTATTGTGCTCTATTTCACTTCATAGTTAAATCTAAGTACTAACATCAGTGAGATATAAGGGTAAATGTAAGCTCAATACACGCATAATGTAAACTCTTGTCGCGTCACAGGGGTTCTGGTAATTAATACACAAGGGGCAGTTACGCGTTTGTCGGAAAGGGCATGCGATAGTTAGAAAGGGACGCTGAAACCTAATGAGTACAGAACTGTCGCTTTATAGGTGCATGATGTAATATACAATTATCAGCTAAAACTTTTCGAATTGACTTTCTTATTAGAATATCGACCGAGCGACTTTCATGATGAAATTATTTATTTTACAGTCTGTGATTATATTATTCAGAGACTTTGCTGGATATTGTGAGTTTATTTTCATTGTTTATATTTTATTATTTTCGAAATAACTCATCTGAAAACTTCAAATATTAATTAAAAATGAAAACTGTATCATCGTACTTACTTATTTTATAATATTTATCATTATAATTACAATTTAATTTCGTATATATTAAAATTTTACAAAATATTTAATAAAACACATAAAGATGTTCATCATTCTATATTAAACTTTTTGAAAACGTTTAATGAATAATTAAATAAAATTTATGAAAATTTATTGCATATACAATAATTTAAAATGATATTTTTGAAACATTACTGCAAATTTGATTAATAATAATAACATATGAATATATATATATATATATATATATATATATATATCTTTTTTTTTCTGTATACTTTATGATTAAACATCTACCTCATTTTTATGTCATTTGTTATAATCATTGTTCAGAATACTTAAATAGAATTATTTATTAATATACAAATGCATATATATATATATATATATATATATATATATATATATATATATATATATATATAATGATAATGATGATAGAATATACGAGGTATATAAGAAATTGTTCCTACAACAGGTGTATTTTGACTAAAGTCATTAACCTCAAAAGTACGTCATTTGTAAAATAATAGTAGAATCATTTATGTGAAAAAATATATTAAAGGTTAAGGGACGCGTAACTTTATAAATGAGGCTCACGATGTTTGAAGTAAAGGCGTGGAGACATTTTATTCTCTCACTACTACTGTACAGAAGGGGTGAAAAATTCCATAACGATGAATAATTTGATAAGAGCTGAGGAGAAAATGTGAATATACACGAATAATAATACAACACAGCGGGGTTTACGATACGATGACAAGGGTGTGTTAGTTAAGGGTTGTTTTCATATTCGTGCTGCTTATTTCACGGGTTCGTGAAAACACGTTAATGAGTGCATGGCACGAGACACTATATTATTGGAGGTTAAAATTAATTATGTGATCAGATTGAACAGTGTAAGTACAAACACGTACACAGATGTCAACGTTCGATTTGTCATGGAATCAAATAGAAATGTCTTTATGTTCATAATTAGAAAATAAGTTCATTTTTTAAAAGAAATTAATTGTGCAGTATTTAACATTAAAGCGCATGTGTATCGTATTACTGTGAAATTGGAACGTTTTTAAATATAAATTGATCGAAAAACAAACCTCTTTTTTTTTTAAAAAAAACATACTTCAGTTTAATAAAATCTTTATCAAAATGAGTACTTACTAGTATTACTAAAATTTAACAAATTAGCAAGTAAATTTTTAAAATATGTTTATAATTTAAGTTACTTGAAAACATTACTCATAGGATCATTTTCATTTTACTATTTATAATTACATAAAACATTTTTAGATAAATATACTTTTACGTCGATTACATTTCATAAATAACAATAATCCTTAATCACAATTTTCAAAAATTCAGTTTATTTTCGTTTCATTCTTCTGTCTCATTCATATTTATTTTAAACCATACACATTTACTTCATGATATGTCAATATTGTTTAAACAAAAAACTTTTATGCTCTCATATATTAAACATCTTTTCATAATTGATTTTGATATTATTGAGTATATCAAGAATATGAAAAAAGTTATAATTAGAGACGTCCATTTAATAACATGGATTAAATAGAGAATAACTAACTCTTCATTGAAATATGTACATAACTTTAAATCAAGGGGTAGGAGGAGAACTATTATTTTAACTTCGCGTGTCTCAACGAAGCACGGTGTGTTTAAAATTCAGAATTCTCATCAAATTTGCAACTGTGGCCTTAGGGCTGTAGAAACAACGTCAACGACGCAAGTAGCGCATCATTGGTAGAAGGGAATCTGTTACTATGTCAATATATATATATATATATATATAACTAGGAATATCATAATGTACTTTTTATGTATAGAAGTTAAAAATCTTATTTGTTGTTTTGTTAATTCCACTAAAGTTTAAATGTCTTTGGATAATTTAAAAATTATAGTTAGTTTGCAAGATAAAAACTTTGAGATTTATTATGAAAAATAATCTAAGGACATTAAGAAATATTGATCGCTTATATTCTAAAAAATATTTAAAGTAAGCATATAGTAACGTTAAATAAATACATTTATTATATTTATACTTTCTTTGAGTTATCGTGTTAGGTTTTTTGTTTACTCACCAGATAATAACATTTTTAAGTGTAACATAATACAGTTTTATTCAAATTTAGAGTTTATTTTCTTGTAGTCAGATCGTTGATAGAAGATTAAAGTTTAATTTTGCTGAAAATAGTACACACTATATAAATAATTCAAAGGAAGTAAAAGTAACTGATATATATATATATATTTCAAAGTTTCATACTATTACTATTTTTTCTATACTATATTTCGTATTTTTGTAGGAAATAACCATGTTAAATTTTATACATTTTTGTATCTGGAATAATATGTGAGAAAATAACACAAACTTACTTAAATTTATAAGAATTTGAATTTATTTTAACATTCGTAATCAGTATCTGAATTTTTTGGCTATTAGAACTAGCATTATGTTATTTCAAAAAAAAAACTGATACATAGAAAAAATACATTATATACGTTTCTATATAAAAAAACATTTAATATCTTATAAATTGATCATATTCAGAATTTAAAAAAACCTTAATTTTCAAGTTCCCTAATTTTTAGAACAAAAAAAATAAAGACAGACTTTTAAAGAAAAGTAAATCTTTTTATAATATATTTTGAAAAGAAATTCTTGAAATAAAAGGAAATCAAATTATCTTAAGAAGAGTAAATATAAAAATATAGCTTTGGTACATTTATATATATATATATATATATATATATATATATATATATATATATATATATGTAGAGAGAGAGGGAGAGAGAAAGGAAGAAAACATGTTGCTATCTTAAATGAGTGAATTTGCAACTTGTATTAATAAAAATGTAATAAAGAAAGTTTGAATCCAACATTTATATCCATAAATAATATCAAAACTTCCCTATTATTTGTATATAAACATATGTTCTGGACAGGTTTATTTCACATTTGAATGATTGAAATAGTACCTACTATTATGATATAATTAACAAACATTAGTTGTTTTGACAGTTTTGATAACAGTTTCATGTTATAAAATATTTAATGTGTAAATTATAGTTCTGTTGTTTTTGTTGGTTGTATGTATTGAAACGGTCAATATACCTCGTTTTCTGTGACACTTGTTGAACGGAAAAAAATAATTGACATTATAAAAAGCAACATGTACACATATGTTTATATTATATGCACTCATTTTGTTTATTTATTATCAAAAGAGAATATATAGGTTCGTCCGGTAACAGAACCGAATTTGTGTACAAAATTTAATATATAATATTATTGATTCACAAGTTTAAGACGTTAAAGTTCTCAAATAAACCCAGAAAATATAACAATTACTAGACAATTGTATATCATACTGTTTTAGAGTAAATAAAAGGGAAATTTTGAATTATGAAAGTGTTTTATAAAATAATGCTCCTGGAAACATAATAATTGTTCTTTTAAAAAAGTTTAAACATTATTACTCGTTCGTTTTTATCACTTACAAAAATTTCAATATCCATGCTGTTATCTTCAAGAACAAGTACAGAAAATCTTGATCTAATTCTTTTGTGAAAATCAAATTAACCAAAATAGTTACGCTATAACTGTGAGATTATAGACCGTTTTAATGCCGAAAAAAATTGTAGAATTCATTATTTTGAAGCAGTTACCATGAAAAGACAAAGAATAACATGTTTGGATGTAAACCAGAATTTTAAAAGTTTTCCAGTCATTTTCAAATAGCAAACTATATTTCTTATAGACAAATAGCTACGATATTAATAACATAAGAATTAATGGGAATAATGAAATATAATATGAAGATGTTTTTCTATAGAATAAACTCAAAGAAGAGTTTTTGAAAAAGAGAATTATTTTGTCATGTTGTGATAGATTGTAAAACACTGATAATCTATCATAGTAAAAAGTAGACTATTGAAAATATTTTTGAACCTAATAATTCAAAACTTACAGTAAGATATCTGCGAATAATTTCCAGAAATATACTGAAATATTTATTTACAATTATGAAATTTACATTCATATAAATAGTAAGAAATTCGTATATATTGTTTCGAGTAAATAAATTTATTATTATATTTAAAACATGAAAGGATTTATATTCGTTGATAAAATTGAATGCTTCATATTTATATTTTCATAGATAAATTTACTTCTTTGACGAAATTGAATGTGGAAAATGTTTACAGAAGCGTATATGTTTTGATAATATACTGAATACATTTTTCTTTCCAATAAACATAGCATGTATGTTGTGTGCTTATTAGTGTTTCATTTGGGAAATAAACCGTTCTTACTGATTTTTTCACAGTCAGTTTATTACCATAATTAGTAAAACAAAAATATATCGTGAACTTTTCACTGTGTTCCCATTTATATTCACAACCCTCAAAATTCACATATAAATCCATCACATTGTACATACTTATGGACTAATGAAACTCATATATCGTACATATGAAACAATTTCACATACCCGACAGCAACGAATAAAAATATTTTGATCCTTCACGTGGAGTGCACTGCGTGTTCTATAAATGAGACCTGCTATTACACTCTACTGTCGAAACCGCAGTGCGCGACCCTCAGTCGTTAAAGCGTGGTTTTTTGTTTTATATTTCTGCCTGCTCGGTTTAAATCACCCTCAGCGATTGTTAAATACCTCTCTGCTAGAGAAAATAAACCCTCGCGTAGAAGGGATATGAGAGAACCATTTTTATAATGCCATTCAAATTAAATGAGCTTTAGTTGAGATTTTGCCAAGCGAATGTTCATCAGAACATGATTGTTGACTTATTATTTGTGTTAGTTAATATATATATATATATATATATATATATATATATATACAAAAATTGAATTCAAAACATATTCTCAAAAAAAACATTCGCTTAAACGTAATTAATTAATGGTATTTATATTAGATTGCTTTCAATTCAATTTATACTTTTAAAAATAACGTCTATTTTATAAAACTAATTATATATATATATATATATATATATATATATATATGTACAAAACACATAAAAAACACATAATTTTTACTACGGTTATTTCTTACATAGGATAGAAATAATTTGTGATCTTTTTAATAATACAGAAAAAGAGAAAAATGTTTTAATAGGTACTTAAAGCATATTGGATATTAAACTTTCTTTATGAATGTTCACTATTGAAGTAATATCACAAAATACACAAAGGGTTTCTTATCAAAATTTTCAGTAATTAGTTGTTATTTACTTTTGTGCATTTTGGTAGTGAGGAAAAGTCTATCTTCTTTATTAGTACTTACGCTAATATTATAATCAAATTTTTACAAATTAAAAATCTAACAAATCGAAAGTATTGAAAATATACGTTGTAGTTGAATAATTGTCTTGTTGAACTCATGATCAAGTTACATTTTATGTAATGTATTAAATAAGGGTATGTTTTAACCATTGCTGTACAATAATTGAAATATATATATATATATATATATATATATATATATATATATATATATATAAATTAAAACAATAAATTGAAATAAAATTTATTAATAGTAAAAAATATTCTCATCGTTATAATATCAATCAATGAATAATATTAAAAACTCTTCAAAACTGTCAAATTTACCACGATTTGAATGAATTATTCAATAAGTATATTTAATGAATATGAATGTTTACAAAGAATACTTTATAGAATCTCTAATTGTGTAGAAAATACGCATGAGCTAAGATAAGAGGGTACTTATCATCGTTCGTATTTAATTTCAGCTTAAAACAGTGCTTAAAAATGTTGAAGGGTCGAATAAAGAAATTTATATAAACCAAATTAAGTGATACGAATATTATATAATAATCCTATTATCTTATTTAACTTCATTACTTTCGCTGTAAAAAATGCTATAAATAATAGAAAGGAAATAAAATTAGTACATAAATTGAAATTTATAGTAGATTGAAAATTCTCTCTCTCTCTCTATATATATATATATATAAGGTTCATTTATTTATTTTGTCCAAGTTATTTGATTTTATAAAACCAACAGAATTTTATATGAAATGAAGAACTGTCCATAATTTAAGTTGTTTGAATATTTAAAAATCTCAAAAGGTTGATTTATTATTTTATACTGTCAAAAACATTTTTCGTAACGTTTACATTTTGTAACATTTTTAGTATGATTTTCATCGTTTTATCGGCCAAAAAAATGTGGTCAGTTTAGGGTTTAAAACGGGGTTTTAAAAAAGATGTCATCAATTCTCAATTCGTTCCATTTCTACTTTACGCCTTATTTATCGTTCAATTCAAATCTATGATCATTGTTACATATAACCTTGTGCTACATTAACTTGTCCGTATATAACTTTACAGTGTGTAAATTTCTAAATGTGTGGGCATTATGAATAAAATTCATACAAAACTGGAATATATATGCGTTTCTCTGCTGAATTTGGGGTATGTACAATACACTTTAGTTCTGCATGAAGGGTTAAAAGCTCGAAATGTATGCAGAAACGTAATAGTATGGCTCGGACAACGGAAGTCGTTAAATCAGAATCCATGACCGTTCGACCGTATATTTACTGTCATCTATCTAATGACCTGAGAACAATAAGTGTGTGTGATTGATGCGTGTGCGGTTGTACATAAGCAATGAAAAACGCATTACATGTTACATACACAATGTGCACACGATGTCCAATGTGATTCAGAATATTGCGACTCCTTGTGAATATTTTAACACGAGTTTTATTTACATATTTATTTTCTACATTATTTTTTTTACTAAACCGAACTAAAATGTTTGAAAGTGATCTATCTTAAGTAATATTCACTCGAAATAATTCGATTATATTAAAGTTAATAAAAGACAAATCTGATTCGAACTAATTTTAAATAAATAATTTTATATAACTTGCAAGTTTCTCTGTATATATAAAATTTTTCTTGATTTCAAAGCACTATGTTTAAATCAAGTGCATAAGTGTTATATAAATTCATATTTTACCGACCACTAGTTTTCAATTAATCCCTATTCATACAATAGCCCTTCTCCATTGTCGACGGATGCGTACTTCAGAAAGCTTATCGTTAACTTAATGGGAATTTACGGCTATTGTTTCAATGAGATGTAATAGAATATACTCCAGTTCTATAAAACTTCTTGTTTTCCCTGAAATCAGTGTTTTATAGAAAAATAAGTAAATTACTTACAATTTCTGGTATCTCGTCTAATAAAAATGATCATAATTATTATTTATAACATAAATAGTACGTATTCACAAATCTATATTAAATTGAAAAGATAGAAGAAAAAATAAAAATGGTATTTTGTTTAAAATATCACAATGAATAAGAAGTTTGTAAATTAATAAAAATTACTATTTATATTCACAAATTATTGCTATTCATACAAATTGGCCATATAGAAAATAGAATAATTCTTTTCATACAATTTGTGATTTGTTGCAGCTAAATATTTATTGAATGCTATGCTTTAAGATTAGTAGCTGATGTGGCATACAAATTTATCTCTTCGAACAAGTTCTAAGCATTTTTCTAGGCATTTAAAGTGGTTATCTTACATAGTTAATCAGCGAAACGTCAAAGCACTAAACAAATAGATAAGTCCTCTTTTAAAACCTATACTCGTAGTCAAAGCATAATATGAAATCGTCACTTAAAATGAAGTTCCATTAAATATACATTTTCAGAATGAGTGAATATTAAGAGAAATATTTTAGAAACAAAGTATTGGTCTCTCCGGCAAAAATGTAATAAAAGTATTCAGATATTTTATGATTTGTAGATTACACGGTGTTTATTTAAAATAATTAAATAATTAATTACTAAATGTATAAAAGTTTATTACTTTTAAAAACCATTGTTAAAAACACACACGGCTGAATTATTTATTCTTTTGTATTATGATTTTTTTTAATTTTATCTTATTTAAACAAGTACATTTTTTGATTAATGGTTGTGTAGAAAATTTTCTTTTTTAATTATATTCTAGATGATTATCTTTTCTTTACAATTACTCATATATTAGAACCGACTGAAAAATAATATTTATATAAAATGCTGATTGTTATTAAAAATGTTTGCAAATACTTATTGTATTTCTTTATAAATTAAAATCTTAAGATTTTTAATATTGATTTTCATAACTTAATTATCTAACATTTACTATAAACATTTATTTCATTTTAATTAAGTAGATAAAAATATTAATAATATGAAAGTTTTTAAAATTCGTAAAAATATACGAGTGTCATACGTTATGATAATAAAAACATGGAAATTTAGGATTGAAACACTCAAAATTGAATAAATAAAAATTACTTAAAATCTCACATTTATGATTTCATTTATGTTAGAGATAATATATAATAAAAATTTAAAAAATAACATTGGAAAACTTATTTCAAAATTAATAACAAAGTTTCTAGTTGTACCAAATATTAGTTTTTTCGAAAATGTGTCTTTTCTCTTGTATAGTTAATGGAAAATTAGACAGCCCCTTTAGGATTAATTTATAATTATTTATATAATTTTCGATCTGTTCATATTTTATATTGAATAAAAAAAATCTAAAACGAAAATTTCTTAAAAAATATAAAATGAATAGAATATTTGATAATAGTATGATAGAAAATAATAAATATTTGAAATGTTATTGCTTTTGTGTTTCTTTGAGTGTTGACTATTTAAAAAAATAAAGTATAGTTTTTTTTTTCAAAAATATCTGCTTAATCTATAATGGAGTAAAGAGCGTTAGATAAAATAATTACTGTGTTAGTACGTAGAGATTTTATTCTGTAAACATCAATGTATATAGAATTAATTAATTTATTAAGTCTGTCAATTAATTTTTGATGTTTAAATTTTATAATTGCTGATAAAAATCTTAAAAATAAACTTCACCATTAACAATTGCTTAATTTAGACAGATCGAAGAATTATCAGAATGTTGTTGAAGAAAATTGACTTGAAACAAAATAAAATTATATTAAATTTTCATTTTGTGTATGTTCAGCTGTTTGTTCAGCTTGTTTCCACATTTAATTATTGGTGTGAACCCATTTTTACCTTCAATAACCTGTCTATATAATGTAATTAGATGTCTAATTTCACAAAAAGTTCTATAATGAGCCTATATCTATTAAATCATTTTCAATTATTTAATGTAGTATTCAAATATCGAACACTGAATTGTTATCAAATATACTAGACATTCCAAAAAGATATCTAATTATAGATGTTTCATCCGATAGACCTCTTCCCAATTAAATTCGTGTATTTCAGTAAATTTTGAATCAGATAATTATAGATCTCATTATCTCTACCAAATCGTGTTTAACCAAACAAGCCGAAAGTACCACATTTAAATTATATATTCTGCGGTTCTATCAGCTATTACGTCCTCTCCATTCATCTCATAAATAATTTCTGTTTCTATTGAAACATTCGATTCTTTTCGAAATTTCAGCAAATGTTTACAGTCATTTTCAATAATTATTAATTCGATGAAAGCATATTCAAAATTTACAAATTTCATACGTAAATAACCAGTTTATTTGTGACAATGCTTTCGCAGTCATATTATGGTAAAGTCCTCTATTAAAACCCGGTTATGATTTTTCAACCACTCAAATAGAGTGGTTGCAAAAGTCATTTAATAAATCATTTAGTAATCCCCATTAATTTATTTATATCTGATATGATCCATATATCTGAACCATATCGGTTTAATGTTATTTTTTCTCTATGCAATATTTTAATGCCAATCAAACGTATTTATTCAAATATTTTGTTTTATTTCTAACAATTTTTTTTGTCTACTTTGAATATTTGAGTTAGTTATCAGGTATGAAACTTATTAAATATTTGACACGGGATTTTTTATATTTCATAGTTTTCAATTGAAGAGTATAAGCTAATTAATTTAAGTTAATGCTTATTGCAAAATTTTTCACAAAATATACTCGTAAAATGTAAAAAGGGAAAGGTCGAAAATCATTGTAAATATTTTTAAGAATACGTTCTAGAGCAAACTCACATTAAACATAAATATGCATATATATATATATATATATATATATATATATATATATATATATATGTATGTATGTATATATATATAGAGAGAGAGAGAGAGAGAATCAGTAAATATATTTTTTAATATGAAGTTCTTGTGTAAATATTATGAAACTTGTAGTGAAATATAACTCTGTCATATATTGAGTAATTTGTCTTAGTTGACTATGAAGCGTGCTTGGTGGGTGAGGTGGTGGTAATATGAACTCTCTTAAAGAACTTCCTTCTTGCCCCATGTGCACAGATGTGTTTACGTTTACTGAAGTTATGCAACTTACGAAATTGATACACACAAAGTTGTAAACACACACAAATGTATATCTATAAACATTGTTGTTCGCTTACGAGAACGTGTTGAAAGTTATGTGTCGTGAACATTGCCGTAATTTAGTAGAAGAGTTACGATTTTATGCTTTCTTTTGCACAAATATACATTATATGAATGATATTCATTCTCGGAGTAGTATTATCTATATAAAGTGATGCATTCATTTGTCTACTAAATAATTTATTACAATAGTCATGTTAAGAATGCATACAACAATAATGAATTTCATACACAAATGTTGACTTTACACGTGTTAACTTTTCATTAAAAAAGTAAAACCAGACATGATATTTATTACATAAATTATGTAAATACTATAATTTGTTGTAAAATATTTTTTTTATAGATTCGACAGTTTGAAGTTAACATTGATTTCAAAGAGTTCAAATATATATTATAAAATTCCACTTTTTTTTATACACAAAGTGAACCATTTTTAATTGTGAAATTATTTATGAGAATAATGATTTTTCAGTAAGTTGTTCCAGGATCAATCACATGAATTGTTATTCATGTGAACATCTGGCATAAATAATTGAAAAAATAAAATTCCTTCACTTTAAACGTTTCGTAACCAGATATTTTTTCCAAGGAAATTTTTATTCCAATAATTGTTCCAAGTAACAATTGAATTAAATTAGTTTTATATCGATAGATAGAAAAATATGATTACATCTTTGTATTTAACATTATTTTTTCGAATTAATTTTTCAATCATATATATATATATATATATATATATATATATATATATATATATATATGTACAATTTTATTAAACAAGAGAAACTCAAAATCCCCTAATTATGATGGATGCGTTGACTACATTAATACAGTAACTTAATTTTTATAACAGAAAACTTTTCCGAAAAAATTGTTCTTGCATAACATTTTCAGATAAAAATGTAACGATTTTATTTAACATTAGTTGACAGAAAATTATAATTTGGAGTTCATATTATTTAATACTGGAAACTTGTTTCCGACAAGGATTTTGTTTAATAATTTTTCCAGGATAAAATTAAATTAATTTATTTTATCATAATTTTCTAGAAAATTATAAAAAAGCATATTTTGATAAGTGACTCATCTATATTTGTATATAAATTAACAATTTTATGAACAGGATATTTATTTTAGAAATATCATTTTCTTCCACAAGTTTCCTAGGACGAAAATTCGTTTATTTATTTTGTCATAGTTTGATAAAAAATTAAAACACGCATATTTTGATATAATTAGTCTCTATTTATCTAAAATTGATTGTTTTACAACCGAAAAAAATGTTTTTTTGTAAATGTTTTTCTTTAATAAGTGTTCCAGGAAAGAACTGATTTTATTTATTTTATCATAGATTAATAGAAAATTAAAATGCGAATATTTTGACATACAACACGAATATATTAAATTACAGTCCTTACTATTTAATACCGAAGAACTGTATTCGACACAGGTTTTTCTTTAATCAATTTTCCATCAATAATCTGAACGATATAATTTTGTTATTAATTAATAGAGGCATAAAATTCATATATTGTGATATGCAACTTGTTTATATTTATGTATAAAAAAGTATTTTATAATTAAAAAAACTGTATTTAAAAAAAGTTTTTTCCTTAAGGAATTTTCCAGGAAAGATTTGAATTTATTTATTTTATCACAAGTTGATAGAAAATTAAAATATGCATGTTTTTATATACGACTCGAATATATTACTTTATAGTTTTTTAATATTTAATGACAGAAATTTGTTTTCGAACCAGGTTTTTCTTTAATAACATTTCGAAGAACCAACTAAACTATCTTATTTTATTATATATTATAGAGAGTAAAAATAGGTATATTTTTGTATTTTTTATTCAACTTATCTATATTTATTTATAAAATAAGTATTTTACAACCAGAAAACTGATTTAATGTCAGTTGAATTCATTTATTTTATGACAGATGAATAGAAAATTAAAATACACTTATTTTGGTATACAACTTGTTTGTATTTATGCAGAAAGTAAAGATTTTACAACCAGAAAACCGTTTTCAAACGATGTTTTTTCTTAATAAATTTCCCAAGAAAAAATAAAATTAATAGATTTTATCATATGTAGATAGGAATTTAAAATATATATATATATTTTGATGAATGTATTTATATTTAAAATGAATGTTTTACAGCCGACAAACTATTTTCGTAGTAGGTTTTTCCAAAATAATTTTTGTACGGAAAGCTAAATCGGTTAGTTTTAAAACAGATTGGTATAAAATTTAAAAATCATGTTTTAACATGTAAATTAACTCTGCTTTAGTAAAAAGCAGACAGAAAATTGGTATTTCCTAATGTTTTATCTCTCTAAATTTAATAAAATTAAGAAGATATTATCAAGTTTTGTCGACAAGTATATAAGAAATGATTATCCATAAAAATAAAGAGTATAATTTATATTTGATTTGACATGGATTCTATGAATACATTTTTAATGTATCTGATTACCTGGTAAGTATTCTATTCTTCATATTTTAGATGTAGAATATGTATATGTAAATATATATATATATATAATATGTACGTACATACATGTCAAGATTGTTTTATATATATTCAGCTGAAGAAAATATTTTTAAGAGATTATAATAAAATTTTCAAGATACGAGAAGGGAAGTAACTTATACCACAAAATGTTTCATCAACTGTTACATTCACTTATAACAAATTACGGCTCAAAGTCATGCAAAATTTAATTAGGGCGAGTTTAAATTTCGCTTGGTAATTTTAAAATAGCTGCTTGAAAAATTAACTAATGTACTTTCAGCAGGGTGTGACTGCGTTTTACTTATTGCTGCTGTTCTTTATCATACTATTTACTGATATTTTTATACAAAAATATTATTTCGTGCAAATAAATATTTCTGTTTTTATTTTTTTTGCATATTTAATTAAATAATAATCTTTGTATTTTATTTTCGCTGCCGGAAGTTTCCTTTTTACTCCTAAACAGATATGCATGTATATAATGTAAATTTCTCATATATAATTTTCAATATGAAACATAAATCCAATATTTGAATTTATAATTTGTACCATTTTTGATTCAATGACTTGGTTTAGAAACCAGCAAAAATTTAAATTCGTTAAATATTTAAGGCATTTTTTTACTAAAAAATAACATAAATCATAAATTTATCTCAAAAAACTTTCAGTATTATAATATGTTAGTTATCAAATTACGGTCACCCCTATTTTAAATTTATTTCAATCTTTATAGACCGCCGTCATGGAAGTAGAGCACTGTCAAGTTATTCTAAATTCTTTAGTTTTTTATTAACACTTTTTTATTTACATAACGATTATTGTTTACATGTATTCATAAATGGCATGTTTACGGAAGAATTGTTATATTTTTAGAGAATATTATTCAAAAGAGTATATCATTATATTTTTACTAACCTTTTTTGAGATTTGGCATTGTTGTGAGATTCAAATATTTTTCAACGTTTCTCATTGGTTTTAAGAGCATAATTCATTCTCTTCGGTATTAACAATATTTGAAAATTCATCCTGTAAAATAAATTAAATTGCAATTTATATATTCACACTCATTTTTATCACATTCAATTCGGATTATCGCAATAAAATTTGTTGTCAAAAGTGATAAATATCAAATACTTACTCCATTATACAATTATTATACTAGATATTTTTATAATTTTTTTTATTTATAATTGGATATTATTGACAGATTCATAAAAAATGCACACAAAATAAAATTATTGAATAGGGAATTAGCATAAAAACATTTAATAAAGTAAAGTGATGTATGGAGAAAAACATATGAATATTTTTAATTTTAGGTTAATTTAAGTGTCGACTTATAAAATATAAGAAGAAAGAAATGTTTTAAAAATTAACTGGGAACTTTTTACAATTTCTTTGTGTACATTATAAATAAATGAAAGGTTTGTAAAATTTGATCAAGATTATCTGTACCATTTTCAAGAAATTAATTATAATACTTTCCAAATTTCTTTTATTTCATCGTTTTCAAGTCATTAATGAAAATCTAACAATATTAAAAATAACTAGTAACAAAAATAAGAGTGATTTCTAAATTTGAACAAAATTTTCCTGTTTTTTATGACTTGTAACTTGATTTCTCTGTTATTTCTTTATTTATATTATCTTGTAACTTATTTTAAAACAAAAAGCAAAATTATTAAATTCGAACAATAACTGAAAATTGTTATAGTGATGTCATATTTACACTCCAAAAATGTGTAGAAAATATTATTAAGATATAATTATTAAGATATTCTTAATCATAATGCCCATTTACGTCGTTTATTTATGTTTAACGAGTACTTAATAATATATAACAATAAATACTAACTTTTTGATTTAAAAAAATGTTTTATCTAGTTAAAATCTTGTAACTTTACTTTGAAGTGTACTCTCAGGATAAATAATTATATAAAAGCATTTAACGGAAAAGAATACCGGAAAGGACAAAAATAATTTCCAAGTTCAAGTTTAGGACACTGGCTAATATATATTATACTTATAACTTCTATTAGTATTTATAATAATAAAAAAAAATAATAAAAAAATTCATATCACTTTGTCGGATATAGTGTTGAGTACATTCTAAATATAATAAAAATACGTATTGTAATTTAATACAATATATTAGTAATAATCATGTATATAAAATTAATATTGTTTTTATTACTATTTGTATTAAATGTCGGTAAACAATAAATATACTTACAAAATGTATTTGTGAATACTAAAATACTTCAAAATTTCTAGTCATTTTTCTTATATCACTTCAGAATGTATAGTGATATAAAATATTATTTATTTTTATATAAAAATACAATCCCGGTTTTTTGAAAATTTTTCCCGGAACGCAAGTAGAGACATTAATAAAAATCACCAAAACTCAAACACAACACACACATACAAAGCGGTTAAATATCAAATGTGGTAAGGGCACCGCACCAAATCATATAACATAAGGCCAAACCCGGCCCTGTACAAATTTAGAACCAATAAAATTCATTTTTATTTTATTTTATTTATTTATTTATATAAAAATTTAAAAATAAACACACACTAATGATATTAATATTAAAAATTAATAATTACAATATTTTCTACTTCAACTTTGATTTTAATTTGGCTATGTGTTTTTAAAAGAAAATTAATGATTTATTTTCGAGACTACACATTTTTCATTCTTATACTGAATTAGAGATATTTGGAATTTTCTTATGACACAAATAGTCACCGGTTGTTTTCAAAATAAAAGCTTAATTTATACATTTAAAAAAATGAAATTATAAATAAAAAATAATAAGCAAATGGAAAATTAGAATGTACAATTTATATGAATGTCCAACGATGTGTGAAAGTTGAAATAAGCACGTATTAAAGAGGGATTGTAAATTTTGCTTGTTTTATTTTGTATAGTAAGTGTTACGAATGAAAATTATTTTTCTGTCATCAATTGACAGATATTTGCACTAAATCATTTTTCTTTACAGATACATAAAGACAAATAATATTATAAATAAAGTTATTGTGTTCGTTCGCTACAGATAAACATATTTTTATTTCCAGAACTAGTGTGCATGTAATATTGTTGTTTATTATTATAAAATTATTGGTATGCAAAACGTATAGAAGTAATCCATTTTTGGTTAGTTGTCAGACACGTCTGTATAAGAACTGAATTGTAATTAGGTAGTATTTACAGTTGCTGCGTTGTAAATATGTTTCGGCATGAATCATACGTATCTACAAAGAATTAATTCCCTAATGTATATATACATATATATATATATATATATATATGTATATATATATATATATATATATATATATATATATACATATATGGACACTGGAGGCTTTAAGATTGTCTAAAAATCATCACAGAAACCAAAGATAGTAAAGATCATTAAAAAATTACAGACTCCAAGATATTAGGCCTTCATCCAAAAATCGTCCAATTAAATAAATGAACTTAAAGCCTTATGATTAAATGCCTGTCAACCTGGAAGATTTTTAAATACTGTTTAAAATTTGTCATAGAATACTAAAGATTAAAATAGACGTCGTACAAAAATCGTCCAGATACACACGTGAAATTTAGGTAATAAGTATAAATGCCCGCTTTCATGGATAATTTTAAGACATTGTCTAAAAATCGTCCCACAACCCAATTGATTTTTCGGCGTCATCCAAAAATCGTCGGTCATCTCGAGCTGTTTTTAAATATTGTCTAAAAATCATCTCGCAGCCCGAGTGATATTTCAGTATCACCCAAAAATTGTCACCTAGCCCGAGTAATTTTTATACATTATCTAAAAATCGTCTCACAGTCGAAGTGATTTTTCGGTGTCATTCAAAAACCCTCTCCCAGCACGAGTGATTTTTACACATTATCAAAAAATTGTCTCAGAGCCCAAGTGATTTTCCTGTGTAATTCAAAAACTGTCAGTCAACTCGTGCGGTTTTTAGACAATGTACAAAAATGATCTCCCAGTCCGAGTGATTTGTCGTTGTCATCCAAAAATCGACTTCCAGATTTTTAGACACTGTCTGAAAATCGTCTCACCGCACAAGTAATTTTTCGTTGTCATCTAAAACCGTCCATTAACTCGAGCGGCATTTAGACATTTACTAAAAATCATCGCAGAGTCCGAGAGATTTTAAGATATTGTCTAAAAATGGTTGACAATCCCAGAATATTTTAAGACGACATAAAAAAATTGTCCCTTCAACACATGTGATTTTTAGACATTGTTTAAAAACGGTCGAACAACCCCGGTATATCTGTCAACGTCAATCAGAAATATTTTCATCAGCACATGTGACTTTTATACATTGTCTAAAAGTATTTGTCAATACCAGCATACTCTAAACATCATCCAAAAATTATCTCAGTAGCAAGTGATTTTAGACATTGTATAAAAATAGTCGTCAAAACCAGCATTTTTCTAGACATCATCCAAAAACAGTCTAATCAGGATATGTGAAAAACACGTTTTTGTTTCCTAAAAAATCCAATTTATTTTTAACATGACAATTAATTCATATTGTTCGATACACACTTTCGAATTCTATATTAAATCTTAAACAAAATTAAAATCGATCCAAACTGGATAAAGAAACAGTCCAAAAAACGAAACAGTCAACATAGTTAGATGCGTCTTAAAATTACCTATCGCATAGTGTGAAATTCGATTCGATTATCTTCCAAAAAAGCCTAATTTTGCCCGAAAAACCCACTTTTCAGGAAGATTTTAGGCAATAAGTAGTCGAAATTAGATGCGAAACGGCTCATATCGCACATCGTTAGATGCGTCTTAAAATTATCTATCGCGTGGTGTGCACTTCGATTCGATTATCTTCCAAAACAGCCTATTTTTGCCCGAAAAATTTTTCTACCGGTTTTTCGGCCATAAGTAGTCGAAATTAAATGCGAAATGGCTCATAACGCATATCGTTAGATGCGTCTTAAAATTATCTATCACGAGATGTGCAATTCGATTCGATTATTTTCCAAAAAGACCTAAATTTGCTCAAAAAACCTATTTTTCAACCAGTTTTTCGGCCATAAGTAGTCGAAATTAAGTGCGAAACGGCTCATATCGCACATCGTTAGATGCGTTTTAAAATTATCTATCGCGTGGTGTGCCATTCGATTCGATTATTTTCCAAAAAGACCTAACTTTGCTCAAAAAACCTATTTTTCAACCAGTTTTTCGGCCATAAGTAGACGAAATTAAGTGCGAAACGGCTCATATCGCACATCGTTAGTGGCGTTTTAAAATTATCTATCGCGTGGTGTGCAATTCGATTCGATTATTTTCCAAAAAAGCCTAATTTTGCCCGAAAAACCCATTTTCAACCAGTTTTTCGGCCATAAGTAGTCGAAATTAAGTGCGAAATGGCTCAAATCGCATATCGTTAGATGCGTCTTAAAATTATCTATCACGTGGTGTGCAATTCGATTCGATTATTTTCCAAAAAGACCTAACTTTGCTCAAAAAACCTATTTTTCAACCAGTTTTTCGGCCATAAGTAGTCGAAATTAAGTGCGAAACGGCTCATATCGCACATCGTTAGATGCGTTTTAAAATTATCTATCGCGTGGTGTGCCATTCGATTCGATTATTTTCCAAAAAGACCTAACTTTGCTCAAAAAACCTATTTTTCAACCAGTTTTTCGGCCATAAGTAGTCGAAATTAAGTGCGAAACGGCTCATATCGCATATCGTTATATGCGTTTTAAAATTATCTATCGCGTGGTGTGCAATTCGATTCGATTATTTTCCAAAAAAGCCTAATTTTGCCCGAAAAACCCATTTTTCAACCAGTTTTTCGGCCATAAGTAGTCGAAATTAAGTGCGAAATGGCTCAAATCGCATATCGTTAGATGCGTCTTAAAATTATCTATCGCGTGGTGTGCAATTCGATTCGATTATCTTCCAAAAAAGCCTATTTTTGCCCGAAAAACCTATTTTTCAACCAGTTTTTCGGCCATAAGTAGCCGAAATTAAGTGCGAAACGGCTCATATCGCATATCGTTATATGCGTTTTACAATTATCTATCGCGTGATGTGCAATTCGATTCGATTATTTTCCAAAAAGACCTAACTTTGCTCAAAAAACCTATTTTTCAACTGGTTTTTCGGCCATAAGTAGACAAAATTAAGTGCGAAACGGCTCATATCGCACATCGTTAGTGGCGTTTTAAAATTATCTATCGCGTGGTGTGCCATTCGATTCGATTATTTTCCAAAAAAGCCTAATTTTGCCCGAAAAACCCATTTTTCAACCAGTTTTTCGGCCATAAGTAGTCGAAATTAAGTGCGAAATGGCTCAAATCGCATATCGTTAGATGCGTTTTAAAATTATCTATCGCGTGGTGTGCAATTCGATTCGATTATTTTCCAAAAAAGCCTAATTTTGCCCGAAAAACCCATTTTTCAACCAGTTTTTCGGCCATAAGTAGTCGAAATTAAGTGCGAAATGGCTCAAATCGCATATCGTTAGATGCGTCTTAAAATTATCTATCGCGTGGTGTGCAATTCGATTCGATTATCTTCCAAAAAAGCCTATTTTTGCCCGAAAAACCTATTTTTCAACCAGTTTTTCGGCCATAAGTAGCCGAAATTAAGTGCGAAACGGCTCATATCGCACATCGTTAGATGCGTCTTAAAATTATCTATCACGTGGTGTGCAATTCAATTCGATTATCTTCCAAGAAGACCTAACTTTGCTCAAAAAACCTATTTTTCAACCAGTTTTTCGGCCATAAGTAGCCGAAATTAAGTGCGAAACGGCTCATATCGCATATCGTTAGATGCGTCTTAAAATTATCTATCACGTGGTGTGCAATTCGATTCGATTATTTTCCAAAAAGACCTAACTTTGCTCAAAAAACCTATTTTTCAACCAGTTTTTCGGCCATAAGTAGTCGAAATTAAGTGTGAAACGGCTCATATCGCAGAACGTTAGATGCGTTTTAAAATTATCTATCGCGTGATGTGCAATTCGATTTGATTATTTTCCAAAAAGACCTAACTTTGCTCAAAAAACCTATTTTTCAACTGGTTTTTCGGCCATAAGTAGACGAAATTAAGTGCGAAACGGCTCATATCGCACATCGTTAGTGGCGTTTTAAAATTATCTATCGCGTGGTGTGCCATTCGATTCGATTATTTTCCAAAAAGACCTAACTTTGCTCAAAAAACCTATTTTTCAACCAGTTTTTCGGCCATAAGTAGTCGAAATTAAGTGTGAAACGGCTCATATCGCAGAACGTTAGATGCGTCTTAAAATTATCTATCGCGTGGTGTGCAATTCGATTCGATTATCTTCCAAAAAAGCCTATTTTTGCCCGAAAAACCTATTTTTCAACCAGTTTTTCGGCCATAAGTAGCCGAAATTAAGTGCGAAACGGCTCATATCGCATATCGTTATATGCGTTTTAAAATTATCTATCGCGTGATGTGCAATTCGATTCGATTATTTTCCAAAAAGACCTAACTTTGCTCAAAAAACCTATTTTTCAACTGGTTTTTCGGCCATAAGTAGACGAAATTAAGTGCGAAACGGCTCATATCGCACATCGTTAGTGGCGTTTTAAAATTATCTATCGCGTGGTGTGCAATTCGATTCGATTATTTTCCAAAAAAGCCTAATTTTGCCCGAAAAACCCATTTTTCAACCAGTTTTTCGGCCATAAGTAGTCGAAATTAAGTGCGAAATGGCTCAAATCGCATATCGTTAGATGCGTCTTAAAATTATCTATCGCGTGGTGTGCCATTCGATTCGATTATCTTCCAAAAAAGCCTATTTTTGCCCGAAAAACCTATTTTTCAACCAGTTTTTCGGCCATAAGTAGCCGAAATTAAGTGCGAAATGGCTCAAATCGCATATCGTTAGATGCGTCTTAAAATTATCTATCACGTGGTGTGCAATTCGATTCGATTATTTTCCAAAAAGACCTAACTTTGCTCAAAAAACCTATTTTTCAACCAGTTTTTCGGCCATAAGTAGTCGAAATTAAGTGCGAAACGGCTCATATCGCACATCGTTAGATGCGTTTTAAAATTATCTATCGCGTGGTGTGCCATTCGATTCGATTATTTTCCAAAAAGACCTAACTTTGCTCAAAAAACCTATTTTTCAACCAGTTTTTCGGCCATAAGTAGTCGAAATTAAGTGTGAAACGGCTCATATCGCAGAACGTTAGATGCGTCTTAAAATTATCTATCGCGTGGTGTGCAATTCGATTCGATTATCTTCCAAAAAAGCCTATTTTTGCCCGAAAAACCTATTTTTCAACCAGTTTTTCGGCCATAAGTAGCCGAAATTAAGTGCGAAACGGCTCATATCGCACATTGTTAGATGCGTTTTAAGATTATCTATCGCGTGGTGTGCAATTCGATTCGATTATCTTCCAAAAAAGCCTATTTTTGCCCGAAAAACCTATTTTTCAACCAGTTTTTCGGCCATAAGTAGCCGAAATTAAGTGCGAAATGGCTCAAATCGCATATCGTTAGATGCGTCTTAAAATTATCTATCACGTGGTGTGCAATTCGATTCGATTATTTTCCAAAAAGACCTAACTTTGCTCAAAAAACCTATTTTTCAACCAGTTTTTCGGCCATAAGTAGTCGAAATTAAGTGCGAAACGGCTCATATCGCACATCGTTAGATGCGTCTTAAAATTATCTATCGCGTGGTGTGCAATTCGATTCGATTATCTTCCAAAAAAGCCTATTTTTGCCCTAAAAACCTATTTTTCAACCAGTTTTTCGGCCATAAGTAGCCGAAATTAAGTGCGAAACGGCTCATATCGCATATCGTTATATGCGTTTTACAATTATCTATCGCGTGATGTGCAATTCGATTCGATTATTTTCCAAAAAGACCTAACTTTGCTCAAAAAACCTATTTTTCAACTGGTTTTTCGGCCATAAGTAGACGAAATTAAGTGCGAAACGGCTCATATCGCACATCGTTAGATGCGTCTTAAAATTATCTATCGCGTGGTGTGCAATTCGATTCGATTATTTTCCAAAAAGACCTAACTTTGCTCAAAAAACCTATTTTTCAACCAGTTTTTCGGCCATAAGTAGTCGAAATTAAGTGCGAAACGGCTCATATCGCATATCGTTATATGCGTTTTAAAATTATCTATCGCGTGATGTGCAATTCGATTCGATTATTTTCCAAAAAGACCTAACTTTGCTCAAAAAACCTATTTTTCAACTGGTTTTTCGGCCATAAGTAGACGAAATTAAGTGCGAAACGGCTCATATCGCACATCGTTAGATGCGTCTTAAAATTATCTATCGCGTGGTGTGCAATTCGATTCGATTATTTTCCGAAAAGACCTAACTTTGCTCAAAAAACCTATTTTTCAACCAGTTTTTCGGCCATAAGTAGCCGAAATTAAGTGCGAAACGGCTCATATCGCAGAACGTTAGATGCGTCTTAAAATTATCTATCGCGTGGTGTGCAATTCGATTCGATTATCTTCCAAAAAAGCCTATTTTTGCCCGAAAAACCTATTTTTCAACCAGTTTTTCGGCCATAAGTAGCCGAAATTAAGTGCGAAACGGCTCATATCGCATATCGTTAGATGCGTCTTAAAATTATCTATCACGTGGTGTGCAATTCGATTCGATTATTTTCCAAAAAGACCTAACTTTGCTCAAAAAACCTATTTTTCAACCAGTTTTTCGGCCATAAGTAGTCGAAATTAAGTGTGAAACGGCTCATATCGCAGAACGTTAGATGCGTTTTAAAATTATCTATCGCGTGATGTGCAATTCGATTTGATTATTTTCCAAAAAGACCTAACTTTGCTCAAAAAACCTATTTTTCAACCAGTTTTTCGGCCATAAGTAGTCGAAATTAAGTGTGAAACGGCTCATATCGCAGAACGTTAGATGCGTCTTAAAATTATCTATCGCGTGGTGTGCAATTCGATTCGATTATCTTCCAAAAAAGCCTATTTTTGCCCGAAAAACCTATTTTTCAACCAGTTTTTCGGCCATAAGTAGCCGAAATTAAGTGCGAAACGGCTCATATCGCACATTGTTAGATGCGTTTTAAGATTATCTATCGCGTGGTGTGCAATTCGATTCGATTATCTTCCAAAAAAGCCTATTTTTGCCCGAAAAACCTATTTTTCAACCAGTTTTTCGGCCATAAGTAGCCGAAATTAAGTGCGAAATGGCTCAAATCGCATATCGTTAGATGCGTCTTAAAATTATCTATCACGTGGTGTGCAATTCGATTCGATTATTTTCCAAAAAGACCTAACTTTGCTCAAAAAACCTATTTTTCAACCAGTTTTTCGGCCATAAGTAGTCGAAATTAAGTGCGAAACGGCTCATATCGCACATCGTTAGATGCGTTTTAAAATTATCTATCGCGTGGTGTGCCATTCGATTCGATTATTTTCCAAAAAGACCTAACTTTGCTCAAAAAACCTATTTTTCAACCAGTTTTTCGGCCATAAGTAGTCGAAATTAAGTGCGAAACGGCTCATATCGCACATCGTTAGTGGCGTTTTAAAATTATCTATCGCGTGATGTGCAATTCGATTCGATTATTTTCCAAAAAGACCTAACTTTGCTCAAAAAACCTATTTTTCAACTGGTTTTTCGGCCATAAGTAGACGAAATTAAGTGCGAAACGGCTCATATCGCACATCGTTAGTGGCGTTTTAAAATTATCTATCGCGTGGTGTGCAATTCGATTCGATTATTTTCCAAAAAAGCCTAATTTTGCCCGAAAAACCCATTTTTCAACCAGTTTTTCGGCCATAAGTAGTCGAAATTAAGTGCGAAATGGCTCAAATCGCATATCGTTAGATGCGTCTTAAAATTATCTATCTCTTGGTGTGCAATTCAATTCGATTATCTTCCAAAAAAGTCTAATTTTGCCCCAAAAACCTATTTTTTAACCAGTTTTTCAGCTATAAGCAGTCGAAAGTAAGTGCGAAATGGCTCATATCGCATATCGCTAGATGCGACTTAAATTATCTATCTTGTGGTGTGCAATTCAAATCGATTGTTTTCCAAAAAAACCAAATTTTGCCCGAAAAACCTCTTTTTCAATTAGTTTTTCGGCCATAAGTAGTCGAAATTAAGTGCGAAACGGCTCATGTCGCATATCGTTAGATGCGTCTTAAAATTATCTATCTCGTGGTTTGCAATTCGATTCGATTATCTTCCAAAAAAGCCTAATTTTTCCCGAAAAACCTATTTTTCAACCAGTTTTTCGGCCATAAGTAATCGAAATTATCTATCTCGTGGTGTGCACAAAGACGAAGAACAGACCCGCACAGACACAGACCCACATACACACAGACCCACACGGACACAGACCCACACAGACTCAGACCCACTCGGACACAGACCCACACAGACACAGACCCACACGGACACAGGCCCACACAGACACAGGCCCACACAGACACAGACCCACACAGACACAGACCCACACAGACACAGACCCACACAGACACAGACCCACACTGGCACAGACCCACACTGGCACAGACCCACACAGGCACAGACCCACACAGGCACAGACCCACACAGGCACAGACCCACACAGACCCACACAGACGCAGACCCGCACAGACGCAGACCCACACAGACGCAGACCCACACAGACGCAGACCCAGACCGACACGGACCCACACAGACGCGGACCCACACAGACGCGGACCCACACAGAGACAGACCCACACTTACACCCACAAACCCACACTTACACCCACAAACCCACACACCCACACCCACAAACCCACTCACCCACACCCACAAACCCACTCACCCACACCCACAAACCCACACCCACACACACACACCCACACCCACACCCACACACACACACCCACACCCACACCCACACACTTCCACACACACACACTAAGACAATGTCCAAAAATCGTCAGTTAACCCAAGTGATTTTTAGAGAATGTCCAAAAATCGTCCATCAACACGAGTCATTTTTAGACAACGTCCACAAATCGTCAATCAACACGAGTCATTTTTAAACAATGTCCAAAAATCGTCCATCAACACGAGTCATTTTTAGACAATGTCCAAAAATCGTCCATCAACACGAGTCATTTTTAGACAATGTCCAAAAATCGTCTATCAACACGGGTCGTTTTTAGACAATGTCCAAAATTCGTCTATCAACACGAGTCGTTTTTAGACAATGTCCAAAATTCGTCTATCAACATGAGTCGTTTTTAGACAATGTCCAAAAATCGTCCATCAACTCGAGTCATTTTTAGACAATGTCCAAAAATCGTCCATCAACACGAGTCACTTTTAGACAATGTCCAAAAATCGTCCATCAACACGAGTCATTTTTAGACAATGTCCAAAAATCGTCCATCAACATGAGTCATTTTTAGACTATGTCCAAAAATCGTCCATCAACACGAGTCATTTTTAGACAATGTCCAAAAATCGTCCATCAACACGAGTCATTTTTAGACAATGTCCAAAAATCGTCCATCAACACGAGTCATTTTTAGACAATGTCCAAAAATCGTCCATCAACACGAGTCATTTTTAGACAATGTCCAAAAATCGTCCATCAACACGAGTCATTTTTAGACAATGTCCAAAAATCGTCTATCAACACGGGTCGTTTTTAGACAATGTCCAAAATTCGTCTATCAACACGGGTCGTTTTTAGACAATGTCCAAAATTCGTCTATCAACACGAGTCGTTTTTAGACAATGTCCAAAATTCGTCTATCAACATGAGTCGTTTTTAGACAATGTCCAAAAATCGTCCATCAACTCGAGTCATTTTTAGACAGCGTCCAAAAATCGTCCATCAACACGAGTCATTTTTAGACAATGTCCAAAAATCGTCCATCAACACGAGTCACTTTTAGACAATGTCCAAAAATCGTCCATCAACACGAGTCATTTTTAGACAATGTCCAAAAATCGTCCATCAACATGAGTCATTTTTAGACAATGTCCAAAAATCGTCCATCAACATGAGTCATTTTTAGACAATGTCCAAAAATCGTCCATCAACTCGAGTCATTTTTAGACAATATCCAAAAATCGTATATCGGCACGAGTCATTTTTAGACAATGTCCAAAAATCGTCCATCAACACGAGTCATTTTTAGACAATGTCCAAAAATCGTCCATCAACACGAGTCATTTTTAGACAATGTCCAAAATTCGTCTATCAACACGAGTCATTTTTAGACAATGTCCAAAAATCGTCCATCAACACGAGTCATTTTTAGACAATGTCCAAAAATCGTCCATCAACACGAGTCATTTTTAGACAATGTCCAAAAATCGTCCATCAACACGAGTCATTTTTAGACAATGTCCAAAAATCGTCCATCAACACGAGTCATTTTTAGACAATGTCCAAAAATCGTCCATCAACACGAGTCATTTTTAGACAATATCCAAAAATCGTATATCGGCACGAGTCATTTTTAGACAATGTCCAAAAATCGTCCATCAACACGAGTCATTTTTAGACAACGTCCACAAATCGTCAATCAACACGAGTCATTTTTAGACAATGTCCAAAAATCGTCCATCAACACGAGTCATTTTTAGACAATGTCCAAAAATCGTATATCGGCACGAGTCATTTTTAGACAATGTCCAAAAATCGTCCATCAACACAAGTCATTTGTAGACAATGTCCAAAAATCATCAATCAACACGAGTCATTTTTAGACAATGTCCAAAAATCGTCCATCAACACGAGTCATTTTTAGACAATGTCCAAAAATCGTCCATCAACACGAGTCATTTTTAGACAATGTCCAAAAATCGTCCATCAACACGAGTCATTTTTAGACAATGTCCAAAAATCGTCCATCAACACGAGTCACTTTTAGACAATGTCCAAAAATCGTCCATCAACACGAGTCATTTTTAGACAATGTCCAAAAATCGTCCATCAACATGAGTCATTTTTAGACAATGTCCAAAAATCGTCCATCAACATGAGTCATTTTTAGACAATGTCCAAAAATCGTCCATCAGCAGGAGTCGTTTTTAGACAATGTCCAAAAATCGTCCATCAACTCGAGTCATTTTTAGACAATGTCCAAAAATCGTCCATCAACACGAGTGATTTTTAGACAATGTCCAAAAATCGTCCATCAACACGAGTCATTTTTAGACAATGTCCAAAAATCGTCCATCAACACGAGTCATTTTTAGACAATGTCCAAAAATCGTCCATCAACACGAGTCGTTTTTAGACAATGTCCAAAAATCGTCCATCAACTCGAGTCATTTTTAGTCAACGTCCAAAAATCGTCCATCAACACGAGTCATTTTTAGACAATATCCAAAAATCGTCAATCAACACGAGTCATTTTTAGTCAATGTCCAAAAATCGTCCATCAACACGAGTCATTATTCGATAATGTCCAAAAATCGTCCATCAACACGAGTCATTTTTAGACAATGCCCAAAAATCGTCAATCAACACGAGTCATTTTTAGACAATGTCCAAAAATCGTCCATCAACACGAGTCATTTTTAGACAATGTCCAAAAATCGTCCATCAACACGAGTCATTTTTAGACAATGTCCAAAAATCGTCCATCAACACGAGTCGTTTTTAGACAATGTCCAAAAATCGTCCATCAACTCGAGTCATTTTTAGTCAACGTCCAAAAATCGTCCATCAACACGAGTCATTTTTAGACAATGTCCAAAAATCGTCCATCAACACGAGTCATTTTTAGACAATGTCCAAAAATCGTCCATCAACACGAGTCATTTTTAGACAATGTCCAAAAATCGTCCATCAACATGAGTCATTTTTAGACAATGTCCAAAAATCGTCCATCAACACGAGTCATTTTTAGACAATGTCCAAAAATCGTCCATCAACACGAGTCATTTTTAGACAATGTCCAAAATTCGTCTATCAACACGAGTCATTTTTAGACAGTGTCCAAAAATCGTCCATCAACACGAGTCATTTTTAGACAATGTCCAAAAATCGTCCATCAACACGAGTCATTTTTAGACAATGTCCAAAAATCGTCCATCAACACGAGTCATTTTTAGACAATGTCCAAAAATCGTCCATCAACACGAGTCATTTTTAGACAATGTCCAAAAATCGTCCATCAACTCGAGTCATTTTTAGACAATATCCAAAAATCGTATATCGGCACGAGTCATTTTTAGACAATGTCCAAAAATCGTCCATCAACACGAGTCATTTTTAGACAACGTCCACAAATCGTCAATCAACACGAGTCATTTTTAGACAATGTCCAAAAATCGTCCATCAACACGAGTCATTTTTAGACAATATCCAAAAATCGTATATCGGCACGAGTCATTTTTAGACAATGTCCAAAAATCGTCCATCAACACGAGTCATTCTTAGACAACGTCCACAAATCGTCAATCAACACGAGTCATTTTTTGAGAATGTCCAAAAATCGTCCATCAACACGAGTCATTTTTAGACAATGTCCAAAAATCGTCCATCAACACGAGTCATTTTTAGACAATGTCCAAAAATCGTCCATCAACACGAGTCATTTTTAGACAATGTCCAAAAATCGTCCATCAACACGAGTCACTTTTAGACAATGTCCAAAAATCGTCCATCAACACGAGTCATTTTTAGACAATGTCCAAAAATCGTCCATCAACACGAGTCATTTTTAGACAATGTCCAAAAATCGTCCATCAACACGAGTCATTTTTAGACAATGTCCAAAAATCGTCCATCAGCAGGAGTCGTTTTTAGACAATGTCCAAAAATCGTCCATCAACTCGAGTCATTTTTAGACAATGTCCAAAAATCGTCCATCAACACGAGTCATTTTTAGACAATGTCCAAAAATCGTCCATCAACACGAGTCATTTTTAGACAATGTCCAAAAATCGTCCATCAACACGAGTCATTTTTAGACAATGTCCAAAAATCGTCCATCAACACGAGTCATTTTTAGACAGTGTCCAAAAATCGTCCATCAACTCGAGTCATTTTTAGACAATGTCCAAAAATCGTCCATCAACACGAGTCATTTTTAGACAATGTCCAAAAATCGTCCATCAACACGAGTCATTTTTAGACAATGTCCAAAAATCGTCCATCAACACGAGTCATTTTTAGACAATGTCCAAAAATCGTCCATCAACACGAGTCATTTTTAGACAATGTCCAAAAATCGTCTATCAACACGGGTCGTTTTTAGACAATGTCCAAAATTCGTCTATCAACACGGGTCGTTTTTAGACAATGTCCAAAATTCGTCTATCAACACGAGTCGTTTTTAGACAATGTCCAAAATTCGTCTATCAACATGAGTCGTTTTTAGACAATGTCCAAAAATCGTCCATCAACTCGAGTCATTTTTAGACAGCGTCCAAAAATCGTCCATCAACACGAGTCATTTTTAGACAATGTCCAAAAATCGTCCATCAACACGAGTCATTTTTAGACAATGTCCAAAAATCGTCCATCAACACGAGTCATTTTTAGACAATGTCCAAAAATCGTCCATCAACACGAGTCATTTTTAGACAATGTCCAAAAATCGTCCATCAACATGAGTCATTTTTAGACAATGTCCAAAAATCGTCCATCAACTCGAGTCATTTTTAGACAATATCCAAAAATCGTATATCGGCACGAGTCATTTTTAGACAATGTCCAAAAATCGTCCATCAACACGAGTCATTTTTAGACAATGTCCAAAAATCGTCCATCAACACGAGTCATTTTTAACAATGTCCAAATTTCGTCTATCAACACGAGTCATTTTTAGACAGTGTCCAAAAATCGTCCATCAACACGAGTCATTTTTAGACAATGTCCAAAAATCGTCCATCAACACGAGTCATTTTTAGACAATGTCCAAAAATCGTCCATCAACACGAGTCATTTTTAGACAATGTCCAAAAATCGTCCATCAACACGAGTCATTTTTAGACAACGTCCACAAATCGTCAATCAACACGAGTCATTTTTAGACAATGTCCAAAAATCGTCCATCAACACGAGTCATTTTTAGACAATATCCAAAAATCGTCCATCAACACGAGTCATTTTTAGACAATGTCCAAAAATCGTCCATCAACACGAGTCATTTTTAGACAACGTCCACAAATCGTCAATCAACACGAGTCATTTTTAGACAATGTCCAAAAATCGTCCATCAACACGAGTCATTTTTAGACAATGTCCAAAAATCGTCCATCAACACGAGTCATTTTTAGACAATGTCCAAAAATCGTCCATCAACACGAGTCATTTTTAGACAATGTCCAAAAATCGTCCATCAACACGAGTCATTTTTAGACAATGTCCAAAAATCGTCCATCAACACGAGTCATTTTTAGACAATGTCCAAAAATCGTCCATCAACACGAGTCATTTTTAGACAATGTCCAAAAATCGTCCATCAACACGAGTCATTTTTAGACAATGTCCAAAAATCGTCCATCAACACGAGTCATTTTTAGACAATGTCCAAAAATCGTCCATCAACACGAGTCATTTTTAGACAATGTCCAAAAATCGTCCATCAACACGAGTCATTTTTAGACAATGTCCAAAAATCGTCCATCAACACGAGTCATTTTTAGACAATGTCCAAAAATCGTCCATCAACACGAGTCATTTTTAGACAATGTCCAAAAATCGTCCATCAACACGAGTCGTTTTTAGACAATGTCCAAAAATCGTCCATCAACTCGAGTCATTTTTAGTCAACGTCCACAAATCGTCCATCAACACGAGTCATTTTTAGACAATGTCCAAAAATCGTCCATCAACACGAGTCATTTTTAGACAATGTCCAAAAATCGTCCATCAACACGAGTCATTTTTAGACAATGTCCAAAAATCGTCCATCAACACGAGTCATTTTTAGACAATATCCAAAAATCGTATATCGGCAAGAGTCATTTTTAGACAATGTCCAAAAATCGTCTATCAACACGAGTCATTTTTAGACAATGTCCAAAAATCGTCCATCAGCAGGAGTCGTTTTTAGACAATGTCCAAAAATCGTCCATCAACTCGAGTCATTTTTAGACAATGTCCAAAAATCGTCCATCAACACGAGTGATTTTTAGACAATGTCCAAAAATCGTCCATCAACACGAGTCATTTTTAGACAATGTCCAAAAATCGTCCATCAACACGAGTCATTTTTAGACAATGTCCAAAATTCGTCTATCAACACGAGTCATTTTTAGACAGTGTCCAAAAATCGTCCATCAACTCGAGTCATTTTTAGACAACGTCCAAAAATCGTCCATCAACACGAGTCATTTTTAAACAATGTCCAAAAATCGTCCATCAACACGAGTCATTTTTAGACAATATCCAAAAATCGTATATCGGCACGTCATTTTTAGACAATGTCCAAAAATCGTCCATCAACACGAGTCATTTTTAGACAATATCCAAAAATCGTCCATCAACACGAGTCATTTTTAGACAATGTCCAAAAATCGTCTATCAACACGAGTCATTTTTAGACAATGTCCAAAAATCGTCCATCAACACGAGTCATTTTTAGACAATGTCCAAAAATCGTCCATCAACACGAGTCATTTTTAGACAATGTCCAAAAATCGTCCATCAACACGAGTCATTTTTAGACAATGTCCAAAAATCGTCCATCAACACGAGTCATTTTTAGACACTGTCCAAAAATCGTCCATCAACACGAGTCATTTTTAGACAATGTCCAAAAATCGTCCATCAACACGAGTCATTCTTAGACAATGTCCAAAAATCGTCCATCAACACGAGTCATTTTTAGACAATGTCCAAAAATCGTCCATCAACGCGAGTCATTTTTAGACAATATCCAAAAATCGTATATCGGCACGAGTCATTTTTAGACATTGTCCAAAAATCGTCCATCAACACGAGTCGTTTTTAGACAATGTCCAAAAATCGTCCATCAACACGAGTCATTTTTAGACAATGTCCAAAAATCGTCCATCAACACGAGTCACTTTTAGACAATGTCCAAAAATCGTCCATCAACACGAGTCATTTTTAGACAATGTCCAAAAATCGTCCATCAACACGAGTCATTTTTAGACATTGTCCAAAAATCGTCCATCAACACGAGTCGTTTTTAGACAATGTCCAAAAATCGTTCATCAACATGAGTCACTTTTAGACAATGTCCAAAAATCGTCGTCAGAGTTAAGTCACTTTTAGACAATGTCCAAAAATCGTCCATCAACACGAGTCATTTTTAGACATTGTCTAAAAATGACTCGTGCTGATGGACGATTTTTGGACATTGTCTAAAAATGACCCGTGTTGATGAACGATTTTTGGACATTGTCTAAAAATGACTCGTGCTGATGGACGATTTTTGGATATTGTCTAAAAATGACTCGTGCTGATGGACGATTTTTGGATATTATCTAAAAATGACTCGTGTTGATGGACGATTTTTGGACATTGTCTAAAAATGACGTGTTGATGGACGATTTTTGGACATTGTCTAAAAGTGACTTAACTCTGACGACGAATTTTGGACATTGTCTAAAAATGACTCGTGTTGATGGACGAATTTTGGACATTGTCTAAAAATGACTCGTGTTGATGGACGATTTTTGGACATTGTCTAAAAATGACTTGTGCCGATATACGATTTTTGGATATTGTCTAAAAATGACTCGTGTTGATGGACGTTTTTTGGACATTGTCTAAAAGTGACTCGTATTGATGGACGATTTTTGGACATTGTCTAAAAACGACTCGAGTTGATGGACGATTCTTGGACATTGTCTGAAAATGACTTAACATTGACGACGATTTTTGGACATTGTCTAAAAGCGACTTAACATTGACGACGATTTTTGGACATTGTCTAAAAATGACTAATTGATGGACGATTTTTGGACATTGTCTAAAAATGACTCGTGTTGATGGACGATTTTTGGACATTGTCTAAAAATGACTCGTGTTGATGGACGATTTTTGGACATTGTCTAAAAATGACTTGTGCCGATATACGATTTTTGGATATTGTCTAAAAATGACTCGTGTTGATGGACAATTTTTGGACATTGTCTAAAAATGACTCGTGTTGATGGACGATTTTTGGACATTGTCTAAGAATGACTCGTGTTGATGGACGATTTTTGGACATTGTCTAAAAATGACTCGTGTTGATGGACGATTTTTGGACATTGTCTAAAAATGACTCGTGTTGATGGACGATTTTTGGACATTGTCTAAAAATGACTCGTGTTGATGGACGATTTTTGGACATTGTCTAAAAATGACCCGTGTTGATGAACGATTTTTGGACATTGTCTAAAAATGACTCGTGCTGATGGACAATTTTTGGATATTGTCTAAAAATGACTCGTGTTGATGGACGATTTTTGGACATTGTCTAAAAACGACTCCTGCTGATGGACGATTTTTGGACCTTGTCTAAAAATGACTCGTGTTGATGGACGATTTTTGGACATTGTCTAAAAATGACTCATGTTGATGGACGATTTTTGGACATTGATAAAAATGACCCGTGTTGATGAACGATTTTTGGACATTGTCTAAAAATGACTCTTGTTGATGGACGATTTTTGGACATTGTCTAAAAATTACTCGTGTTGATGGACGATTTTTGGACGTTGTCTAAAAATGACTCGTGTTGTTGGACGATTTTTGGACATTGTCTAAAAATGACTCGTGCCGATATACGCTTTTTTGGATATTGTCTAAAAATGACTCGTGTTGATGGACGATTTTTGGACATTGTCTAAAAATGACTCGTGTTGATGGACGATTTTTGGACGTTGTCTAAAAATGACTCGTGTTGTTGGACGATTTTTGGACATTGTCTAAAAATGACTCGTGCCGATATACGATTTTTGGACGTTGTCTAAAAATGACTCGTGTTGTTGGACGATTTTTGGACATTGTCTAAAAATGACTCGTGCTGATATACGCTTTTTTGGATATTGTCTAAAAATGACTCGTGTTGATGGACGATTTTTGGACATTGTCTAAAAATTACTCGTGTTGATGGACGATTTTTGGACGTTGTCTAAAAATGACTCGTGTTGTTGGACGATTTTTGGACATTGTCTAAAAATGACTCGTGCCGATATACGATTTTTGGACATTGTCTAAAAACGACTCGTGTTGATGGACGATTTTTGGACGTTGTCTAAAAATGACTCGTGTTGATGGACGATTTTTGGACATTGTCTAAAAATGACTCGTGCCGATATACGATTATTGGACATTGTCTAAAAATGACTCGTAGTGATGGAGGATTTTTGGACGTTGTCTAAAAATGACTCGTGTTGATGGACGATTTTTGGACAGACTTCACAATAATATTAAATATATAATATTAAATATATGTTATAATATATATATATATTTAATATTATATATTTAATATCTGTAGAATATATATATATATATTTGATATCAATAAATATAACTTCATAATATATGTGAGTATTTATTTCTAAACCATATTGTATGTATTTCAGAGATCCATGTTACAAGTATAGACTGCAAGTTCATGATTAGTCATATTCTAAAATAATATTATAATGTACACTGTAGTATGTATTGAACTTGTAATATACAAGTTCAAGTGTAATGTATTCATGCATATCTGTATTATGCAAGCACCAAGTACCCATACAAACATGTAAGAATTGGTGCATGCAAATACAGAGAGAGATAGGCATGAACACATTACACTTGAACATGTATACTACAAGTACAATACATACAACAGTGTACATTATAATGTTATTTTAGAATATGACTATACATGAACTTGCAGTAAATACTTATAATTAACATGGATAAGATTACTAGATAGATACGAAGGTAGAGCGGTTAGGTACAAACGCTCTACCGCTGTCGATACGACGGAGACGTCGGACCGACTTAGTTATCGGAAGCTCTGGTGGTAACGGAGGCTGAATTAAACAGAA